>JAMPIV010014411.1:0-247500 GCA_024509875.1 Oreohelix idahoensis
TGCGACTTTAACAAATCTGGAATTAAATTATCACCTAAAGGAGATTCTTAACCGAATAAACTTTCTCTTTCCTTTATGGGGGGATATTACATTTAAATACTTTCACCACGTGTCATTCAAAACAATATAAAACTGGCATCGTCTTTTACACAGCATGGTGACGGCGCCTTTATACACATCGCATGATGCTTTTATGAACACGTGGCATGCATCTTGATAAGAGTTAATATCATCAAATTCAGTAATAGATCGTTCTCTGCCTAGTTTTTATGAGAAATAGTTTATACTATATTTAGCTTTTTGATGAATGAAATAAGTGCTTTAAATGACTTCACATCAACTTATCTATCATTTTATTTAATATTAGATCTTGACAACGCTCAATATAATTTCAGAATATAGAAAAAAATTCTGTAATGTGTCTTTGAAATCAAATCAGTGTCATGTTCTTTGTTCTTTGCTACCACACAGAGGCCTCGTTTCGTTTCTCTTGTCTGGACTGAATCTTCAAATAGGCATGTTTGACGTAGCTATCTCTGTATATAGGCTCTTGGCTAATCATCAAATTTAGTGCGCTGCGCGGATTGTTTTAAAAAATTTTGCCCCTTAATTAACACTCGCCTTTTTTGCTCTGTTAGGACGAAAACACAAATTGTAACACTACATAACTTTATACTATAAACACAGCTTATAAATTATATTAATTATTAGGCTTTTTATGGCCTGTCTTCAAATTCTTTGTGAAGATTCTTCACTTGCATCGTGCTGTGAACACTTCGAAAATATATGGGCCATAAATATGGACGTTGAAATGAAGGGGGGAAGCTGGGGTGTCTTTACGGCCCATCACAGATAGATCTTCTTGATGCTGTCGTTTAAGCCTTTCTCCGATGGACCAAAGCTGCTACCTTTTAGGACGTCCTCAATGCCAGCTATTAGTCTGTGCTTATTGGATGCGTTGATCTTATTGTTATTTTTTTCCTTTGGATCTTGTTTTGTGTCTCTTCTTATAGGGACAATGTTGTATTCTAGTTGCTTTCTGATCTCTGTTAACGGCGTAGTTTTCATGGCTCGTAATGAAGCTGAGAGCTGGATTTTTACCTTGTCAACGAACTGCAGATGTGAGTTAGCTGTGGTGTAATTGTACCATTTGCTGAGCCGAATCTAGTCTGGTCTTATTTCTTCATTAATAATCTTATTTAGAGTTAGATTTATTGCTTCCCGCAATTGGCACCTGCTAGTTTCTGAGTATGTCATATCGTTTCGGGTCTTTCCTTCTGCATTTTCAAATGCTGTTTGTCTCGGGATTACCTCCCCTTGCTTTGCAATTTAGGTGCGTCATAATGTCACAACGAAAGAGTATTAAAAGTTAGTCGCCAAGGTATCTATCTTCGCGCAAGATTACTTTTGGCAAAAGATATATGATAGAAAGATGATGTAGTTTGCTACCTTAGGGGGTGCCTTCACAAAGTAATTCAAGATGTCAAGAACAAACGATGTTAAAGGGCGGGAGCAATTGTTGTTTAACTTATTATTCTGGTCGTCGCCTTTTGTGATGGGGTTATGAAATGATCTGGCCGTCATGACCCAGTGGGAGAAATGCCAACGGAATGCTATTATAATTAAAGGGCTCTTTATTTATAGAATTGGATTTATCAGAAAACTGGGCTCATACGTTGCCTTTGTACAAATAACTGAAATCAACTATTATTGTTTAGGGGAAAATTAACATACAAATATTTGATAGTCAATTAGTTCAACAGTTAAAATCAGGATTGAATGGGGTGAAGTTATATTAAAATTTGTTTCATTAGGTTTTGGTAGGGCGTTAATAATAATGACCGTAATTTCTGTAGTGTTATATAAACTTTAGTCAGGTTAGTCCTGCAGCTGTTGGTTCCTGTCACTTCATTTTGGGGATGAGTTACATTCTTCCTTAACCGTCCACTGTTAGGCTGTTGGCCGGTGATACTCTTTCTCAACTAGTGCGCGGAGGAACTTCTAGTATATTAAGTCTGATGTATTGTACCACGAACTGTGACAAATTAGAAATAAACAATGCTCTGTACATTTGTTCTCCGCAAAACTAACAGCCATTTTCATGCGCTCCACCCCGAATGTTAACCTAGAGAAGATTTTAATGCCGAGACACATGTAACTCAGGGAACTGTGATGAAGATTCACCAATTTTTCTGGTGTCAACTAGGAAATTGCGTTAGAGTGTAGGATAATGATTTGCTGAATTAATTTTAAAAAGGTATATAATCTCAAACATGATTCTATAACTTTAGGCACTATGTGATGTACATCATATTATCGTCCTTACATCGTCTGAGTTCTGGGGTCTTTTCTGATGTCGGCTTTTCGCCGCTACGATAGTCAGAAACATTCACCAGTTTGCAGTAGTGGTTCATGGATTACTAAATTTCATATATGAGGTTGCCAGCTATATATATATATATATATATATATATATTTGTTTTTTATATTTTTGATATATAATTTAGTTTTTATATATATATTATTATAATATATTTATTTATTTATATCTATTATATTATTATATATATAGATATTATTACTCTTAGCAAGAAACTGTAAATTTTACATTAGTAAATTAAATTGTTTACACTTACCTAAAGCATTTTGGCGAATTAACATTCTCTGGCGACAGCTTATTTGAATGGGGACACACCAGCCTGTATTCTAGTTTTGCTGTTAGGAATCACTTAAGTTGAGAAATTGATTTAGGACGGGTGAAACACTTGGTCTCGGAAATTCTAGAATTCCTCTTATGCGGGTGAGACACGTTGGTCTGGAAATCTATAATTCCTCTTATGAAGGGTGAAAATTGGTCTGGAATATATAATTCCCCTTAGGAACACTCTTGTGATAAAATTCCATGTTTCCCAGTCTTGTATTAAATGGGGTTTAATTGTACTGAACAAAGCTGTCCAATACTGATCTGTGGTTACATTTTAGTTGGGAATGATAAGTCCTATCCTTTTCTCTCTGGCTTGTAGGAGGTGTTTAGTTTGTGAATGCTGTCTGTTGTGTGCTGTGGACTCCGATGTTTGTTAGATTATATCACAATCCATTAATTCAAAACCAGTGTGGTGTAGCGAAATTGCAATTTCAAATAATAGTAGATTGGCGAACCAATCCCATCTATTCGCTCTGTTGGGTGGGAAGGTTTATCATACGCTCACCCAGCGTATTTAAAAATTTTAATTTTATATTTTTAAGCGTGGCCTTACACAGTGATGTTTATCGTATACCTAAGATTCGAGCACCTCTGTTTATCACTTTATATGCGTGCTCCGCAGACAAGATTTTGGTCAAACCATATTGATACTTTCATCGTTTCACAATTACGGTAGTGTTCACATGATCAAAGCTTTCCAATGGGTTCTCAATGTTTGACGCCTCGTTTCGCAGGGAGCTCAGACAAGATTATGCGATAAAATATTATCGTGGCGGGAACCAAACATGGCGAATCGTTTAAAAAAGTTCTGGGAGTGATAGTGTGAAAAACTACTAGAGATAACGCATTACTACCTTAGCAAAAATACTGCATAGGAAGTGGGTTTTAGAGAATTCACTAGCTATGTCCAGGCAAAGAGCAAATAGTCATTTAATCGAATGTAAAAGGCATTATTTATGCGCATAACAAGCGAAGTAATGAAGAATATGAAGAAAATAAGTTTATGGGAGGGATGATTGGGTGAGTGATCACACAATAAGGACAGTACAGACTTGTCGTAAACCTTATTCCATGTAAGATTTTTAGTCAAATGTCACCCCAAAATTGGTGGGGGTTACTTTCTTCCTTTTGTGGTTGTCCTCGGTCGATGTTAGCTGCTGTCCTGGGGGAGATGGAGAACAGCTTGTGGAGGTTTTGCTGTGTTTATATGATAAGCCATTCTCTGCCATGACATTAGCATGTTGCTACCGATGCACATTCTATAATTTGCTGTGGTGACGTTTTCTATCGGCGCACCAGTGTTTACTAGGTAATGCATCATAAGGCAGCTTGCACTTCAGCGGGGAGAATATTTTACCAAGGTTATTGATGTTTTAACATAGAAGAGTGTTGGGGGAAATTTCTCCTCCTTGATGTACCCCTGATAGATAACACTTTTCTGCTCTGCAGACCTTTCAAGTGTGACTCTTTTTCTCCTGTTGTGCAAGTATTGATGGGATCCATCTTATCATGTTGCCTTGGGTTCCACTTCTACTATGTTTTCATTATAGGACATCTTTCCACACTTGTAAAGGCGCTTGCTGAACAAGGAGAAGAGAACTAGTACAGAAAATGAAAATGTTTTGGAAAAAAAGTGGCAGAAGAATTGAGCGGGTTGGTAGTGACAGGAGGCCCTGGCATGTGTTTTGTTTAAGGTTGCTCCTTGGGAAGATAAAACGTTTTGATTGATTGAGTATTTACTATTTTTGCATCAATTATCGTAACATGCACATTGGACTGTTTCATATGTTTACATATATAATTTTTGTCAAGTCGAAATTGTAATGCTTTTTACTCTCAACATCGCCCTCCACTTATAAGCGGGGCCTGGTTTGAACTACAGGCAAAAGAAATAAATGAAGGATAATGCTTTATTGAACTATGTAAATGTATGCACTTATATTATCTACAGGTCAAAATGCTTTCAGGCAAAGGTAAAGCAGTTTAATGTCCTTCGGTTTTGTTTAATATCACAAGCGTGGTGATAGCAATTCTAAATCATTGATTAACATCTCCTGTAAATTGTGTTGAATATCGTTTTCCTGTCTGTTCAGAAGAATCGAGTTTATTTTTGTGAATACAAACGTACCAGGGGTATCTATAATAGTGTTTGCGTTATAGATTTATGCCACTATGTTACGGGAGTAGAATATTGTTAGTTCTGAGGTTCGTCCTGAGCAGTTGATTTTTGAATTTTTCATTAATATTAATACTTTTTATTATCATTATATTTCATTATAATTATGGTATTATATTATTATTGCTATTATTATGACAGAATTCACCGCGTTGCAGTGTCGTAATTCGACAAAACAAGAACCGCTCTTCGATTGTTGGCTGTTAAAACTTTCAGAACTTTCATTTTCCTTCTGCGTTAGTCTTCCGTCTTCTTTCTTCACCGTTCATGCTAGTGATTGTCACGTGACCGATAATTTTATTTTACCATTTCGTTCCATATGTTATTAACCTTTTTAAATGTCTGTTTTCCTTGACATTTTGTATTCTTATGTTCTTCATTTTTTCACCTGTTCAATCCACCCGGCGTTGGGTTACGTTCTGGCTTTCTGTAGAAATCCCCCACTGGTCAGATACGGTCAGCGTTAGCGGCAATATTACATACAGCACTGTGTCCAGGGATTTCTTGGTCGCTTTTAAATAACGTTTTGATCTCGAGCGGCTGTACCCTTTGGGCCTGTTGGTAAGAGTTTGATTGTTCAGGGGGAGATAACAATCGAGGTTCAGTTGTGGGTCTTGCCCTTAGAACGCATTAGTGACCATTTAAAATTATGTCAGATCGGGGGAAATCTTCTCGGGGTTGTAGTCTTTGATGGGCAGTGTCTATAGAAACTTTTGCTCTTACTCTACTGAATTCCGTCTTTCGAAGAACATCTGTAGAAATATGCAGGCAGGTGTCCGGGGTGAGGTTTGTAATCTATATGAGTAGAGGGTTTAATAAGCCAACACTCTCTTGAATGTATCAGGGCGAGATGGACAATCATGAGATTAGCAACTATAAACAGAACTAAAATGTTAAGGCCTTTTCTAGTCATTTTCGGGGTGTGTTGACATTTCCTTTTAATATGATATTTTTCATGGTACGCGTTATATATTTTTTTATATATATTTATATTTATTATTTATATATAAATTATATATATAGATATATATATAAATAAATATATATATTATATCTCTGTTAGGATGTGTGGGACTTTCCAGTATTTTACTTCAGTGATGTTTTGTGCGTATTCTGCTAATAAGTGGTTTAGTTGTTTAAGCTGTTTTGGGTTTATAATGGGTTAAATGATTAGACTTACAAAAAAAAAAACACTTCATAGGGTAGAATATGTCAAGATGCTTATCATGGGTTAAGAATAGGCAGTTAACTTCGATTTCTGTAGATAACGTCAGAGGTGGTTTATTCACGTAAACACTGAATTATAGGAGATAGTCGCTTTTATTTCTTTGTTGATTGTTATTTTTAGTGGTGGGGTGGAATCATTTTATGCTTATTGTTTAGCTAGCTCTAGCCATAATTCACAGGAGCAGCACCAGCCTTAGAAAACATTTTATTATGACTCTGTCAAACTGTTTTTTTATAGCGATAGAACATTGCTTTTTCTAGTTACTCATTCGGGGAATGTTAATTTTTCCCCTAGCGGGATCATAGATTTATTTGTGTTATGTCACTGCTGTAATTGTTATGGTAAATTCATTAACGTCCGTAAGAGGAATAACATAACTCATTCAGCTGTTTGTCTTATTTTGGAGAAGAGGAGTAGATTTTGCTGTCAGAACATGTATGAACAGGTTACTATGGATGTTACAAAGATAGTATGCCTATGCGGGGCACATGCTATAAATTGATAGATGAAGCGAGCGGAGATTGACGGGTTATAATAACATTTGATTGAATTTGTGGTTGCTTGAGGTAAGGGTGTTCTGTTTGTATCAGTTCAGGGGATACCGAATTGCTTAGTTCTAGTTTCCAGTCAGACCGAAGATTGTCACGTCTTTGTTCTAGAGGGATTTCTGAGGATAGGATATCTTAGCCCAGAGTGGTCAAGCCATACCTGAACAACAACCTTTGACAACCGCATTTCTCTCACGGGAGTTCAGTTTGCATTGTGAAATGAGCCAAGCAACAATCTTGAAATTCGTCTAGATTGCGTAGTAGTTCCCCTACTAGCCTATTGGATTACAGTGCATTGCGGCTCCCCATATCATACCGGACAGCATGTCTTAGCAGAAGTCGATTCACTCGTTTTGTGTGCCTAAACGTTGGGGATTCAAGCCAATCCACAGTAGCCAGCCAAAAACGAATTTTTAAGCATTCATCGCTGATATGAGCGCCTGGGGATCAGTTGTCTCAGTGTCTTCGTCCTATGGTTTTTTTGGGTTATGTAGAACCTCGCATTTAGGAGGCCAGCAAAGATAGGACAGGGGTCAGCCCACCTCACGCGATAAGAGGTAACAGGTCAGCACAACAAGGGATGGTAGCAGGTATCCTATCGCTTTGATGGACATCTGCACGTAAGATGTTCTGGAGCAGTAACAATTGGGTCCTCTTAAAGCGGACAGGTGCCGTTCGTGTGTTTCTCTTGGTCGAGGGGATAAACAGCGTTTCCAACCCCCTCGCGCCTGTAGGAGGGAGTACTATGATTGTACCAACAAGGTAGTTTTGTAGGTTATTCTCTGAAGGACTTAATATAGACACTGTTGGAACTATTTATCTGGTACCCGAAGCGGAAGGGACTTGACGGCAGTTTATTCATTTTGGGTTAAACAGGGGTAAATAGAGTCCCCAGCCACTCGCGCAGGTAGGGTGAGAGTCTACCAACGTTTAGTCCAACAAGGACAATTTAGTAGGTTGTCCCTACGATAGGATTACATATAAGACACGTTGGGACTATTTCATCTGGTCCGAACTACGGAAGAATGCACTGATTATTAATATATCTGTGTTTAGTTCATGTCGGGGTGGTCTGTGTGTGTGTTTTTTGGTGTATTTTGCGTATTTGATGACTATGATGGATTTGATTGACTATTGATGATTATTGAGTTGGTGATGATTTGTTTGATGTCATTTATGGATGTTATGATGAGAATGCAATTCTGTTCATGATGGTTGTCTTATTTATATGTGTTACTCATGATATTAAACGCGATGTTCACGACCCCTTCCATCCATGTTTCATTTTTTTAGCTTTTACTGAATCTTATGTTTATGATATGAGAAAAGAGTGAGAGCATTGAGATGCTTAGACAGTATAAGTGTGTTGAGGTTGGAAAGAGAGATTCATTTGAATAATCTTCTTCCAGGTTGTCTCAAGTCATACATATTTACACCTTATTAAAGTGTAATTTATAACTCTGTAAGTCACTTCCTTGTCGATTTCACTATATTGTCCACTCGACAAATATCTACCACTTTAACTAAACACGCACTGATCATGAGCTATCACATCTGAATGTTTATTGCAGTTGATTCCCTGGTACTAAATGCGCTGGTAATGGCAGCGCAGACAAATTATACAGAAGAGGGACCACTCACAGCAACAAACTTCAAACAGCCAATCCATCTTACGAACATTACGAAATTCGAAAACGGAACTTACGAAATACGAACAATCAAACAAAGAAATTGGCTGAGAGATGGACCAGCAAGGGAACACCATACAGACATAGGGGCTTCTGATCTAATGACAATATTGGTCATCCTTACAAGGAGGGATCAGTGAATTTTTCGGCACTGACACAACATATACCACTCAAATTACTTGAAACGAATCCAACAATCATATTAGGTGCAGCTATGTATCTACCCTAGAAACTCTTGGCTCCACCATCTTTGGCTGCAGCCATCAATGGTGTTAAGAAAGATGTCCGTTTGGAGGGAAAGATAAGTGGACACTTAAAGGAGAATAGTTACGACTTGTGATAACATGCAGATACTATTTGCTTGGACATTGGGCCGAAGGGCGAGAGCCCAAACGCCGCTGGATGATAACAACACAACAAACTGATGTCGGTCGCGAATTACGATTGTGGGTGCTGTGAAGCTTGAAAACAGCTGGAGGGGCCTTTTATCAAACAAATGTGTGCTAGGAATTGGAATGAAAAAGTATTACAGAGGAAACGTGATTGGGAGCGTGAAGCTTCAACTTCATGAGCGTCGTAGGTGATCCGCCTACTGATAATGTCTCTTTAAAACGGCCTACCGTCCCCAGTCATGTTATCTATTCTATCTATTGATTGCTTTCCATGCAGATGACATACAGTCTTCTATATTCTTCTTTGTATGTCTGATATTTCTTGCTTCTTTCCTTCTTGTTTTGTAATGTATATGCCAGCTCTGCTCTTGTCTATCAGTCCAAAAACAATATAGATTGCTGCTTTTATGACAGTAATAGCTTCCTTTGGAACGACTGGGTGGTATGACAATTCCATTTCTTGTTTTAGTTGTATATAATATTAATGAAATTTTGCAAAAACTCAGTGATTTTCCTGTTTATTTTACTAATGTCCATGAATAACTTCATATGTGAATATGTCTTATATTCATGAAGAAGAAACAATTTGTTATTGTACATTCTGGTAAAATACAGTCCATTATTTCCATTTCGGATGTTTACTTGATACTATATCGTGGTCCTGTTATCTTGAAACATTGTTTTGTTCAGGGATCTCCACTCTCAACTTCCAAGAACATCGCTTTCAACAAACAACGAAACTTGTATTCATATCCGTCCATCAGCTCTAGGTTTTTCTGGTTTTCTTATCATTCATCTTTGTCTCTTGATTCTTTCCATTTTGTTTTCCGTCTCTGTATATCCTGTCTTATCCTGGCATTCAGAAAAATGAACTGGTTGTATTTCTATCAGAGGTTTCCTCATGTGTTTGTGACTATGCCCATGTTCTTCTTTTTATTGATCTTCTGGTTTTTTCATAGTTCCGGTTGGTGACTTTGTCATTCATTTAGTCCTTCTGTTTACCAAGCATCATTTACGAAAGTCTGTAAACTCATAGTTGTTGTTGTTTGTTGTTTTTTTTTTGTTCGTTTTCATGACATGTTAATTAAAGGGGATTTTGGACTTTCGTTGTATTGTTCTTTCATTTATTCGCGTTTGATTAACGTATCAAGCGTTGAGCGGATAAATTGTACATGAAACAAATAGTAAAAGGATTATGATTCTAAATATTTTCAACGAACTACAAGGGCATGATAACAAAACTCCAGTGCTTTACAATAACACATTTCAAAGACGGAATAGATGATGAATCACCAACGCTTCTCTTATTAATCCTTTGTGAGGGGTAGCTAATTCGGGAAAGTTGATACGTGCTTTCTTTTGTCAGTTTCTATTTTAAACTTGTGAACGAAGCTTAAAGAAAACAGTGGACAGGTGAACAATTAATGCGGTTTTCTCTTCTGGCGTGGTTTAAAGGACACATTATTATTTATGATAGAAATAGAAATAATGTATGTTAAACAGAAAGCCTTAAACATAAATAACCCTTAGGAGTTAGACCACGAGATGTTGGTATTGCTGGGAGGAATTTTCATTAAAGTACAGACATCATAACGGTGCTTGGTGAATAAAGATTTGAATTGGTACTGACATTTCAGTATGTGGAATTTGATAACAAGGAAATTAGATATAGTGCCAGGTGAGCTTGAGATATAAGACACTAGATAAGTGCGTGGAGCATGAGATGACACGAACAGATCAAGTGCCAGTGTAACAAGAGATAAGAAGAGACGTGGAGATAGATAGGAACAACTGAGGAAATTGTTGATAGCATTGCAGGTAGGTCTTCTTCCGAATCGCCAAAATACGTAAATCGAGTTAGATTAAAAGAAACCACTGGAGAGGGAAGTGGTGACAGGCATGAAGGAGGTGAGAAGATTGGAATATCTCGAGCTGATGGGGCATGGAGCGGAGCGCGATTATTGGCTATGTACTTTCTGAAAGGCTATTGGCCATGAGGACCTGAGCGATAATGAATGGACATAATGATTGGGAGATCGTCAGCAGTAATTTCGTTCCCACATGGAGTGAGGTTTCACATCGTTCAAGGTTGTCTTGTTTTCGTTATAGTCCGTTTTGTCAGTCTCTACGCCGTCTCCATACTTATTGATTCCTGACTCTTATCTGGAGATTCCAGTTCAAGATTTGATTTGGGATTGCTATTTATAGGTTCATCAGGTGTCATATACATTACCATTCGTCTCCTTTCAAATTTATTGTCATTGGGATTCATTCTAGTTCTTGCATAGATCCACATTAACAAACTGTATACCATTTCAGTCATTTTATTCACTCAAATAATCATTATGAAAGGTTCGTCTTTGTTATGTTGCATTTTCTAGATGAAACAGACAACGGTCGGAGTTGATCATGAGAACTGTTGATGGTGTAAACATTCAAAGGATTGGCGAATCGCAAAGAAGAATAAAAGAAATGCAAAAAAGTTTTATATCCGCGATGGATTTAAATTTAATTCAACATCGAGCGTAATGTCTGAGTTTATTGGGATGGTGTATGGGAAGATAGTGAACCCATAACGGTATGAGATGTGGATGAAACTGTGCCATTCTGCAACATTTAAGCGATTCGAATCTAGTGTTCTTTTATCAGCAGTTATGGGGGTGGTAACCACAGAAAGTACTATCTCTGGAACAAGAAAGGGAACCGTGGGCCTAAGCTTTAAGTGAAAAGAGTGACTGATAGGGGGAACCCAAGTGTGTTGGACAATTTGACGTCACAATTGCTTCTTGCATAAATTATTGCTTCTATTTTTATCCGCAACAGTTAAATTTTATTGAATAGTTAAAACTTTTATCTGCAATATTTGCGTTTATCTGCAATAGTTAGCTTTAATTGCAATGGTTAATTTTGATACGCTATAGTTACAAGCTCCTCGTGGATACGTTATATTAGTTGTATGATCTCAGCTAAATTACGGTTTAAATGTGAAACTTTAACAAGTTTAAATAAATTGTATCTTATATATTAATTATATATATATATATTAATATATATGATATATGCTATACTATTTGATTTTTTATATAGTATATGTGAGAAAAATAACTTTTGAGGTGTAAAGATCGGTGTATTTTTCTTTTCTTTGTTCGATATGTATATACCTCTCAAGTAAAGATCTTCCTGGTCTATTCTCTGGACCGTGCCTTGTATTTTGTGTGTCTATTTATTTTGAAATTCTGCTTCCAGACCTTCATAGCCAAGTCTAACTTACATCTTCTCTTATTGGAGTTGATGCTTAAAAACAACGTTAGCTAGTTGAACAGGATTTTGTATATTGTGGTAGTCTTTTGTGGTGCGGTGTGTCATTCATTAGCTGAGGTATCGTTTAAAGTGTCTCAAAAATAATTTAAGAGGAGTACTATTTTTTTGTTCTAGTATTTACTTGGCGTCATCGGTAGTGGATACACGGAATGGGAGGGTGATTTAAAAGTATATTTGACCTTACTGACAAGTTGGGTTTTGAAAAGCGTTTTCTTCAATGTAGATTTTTCGTCTTATCACATGGCTTTGATTTTGGATTTGAGATTACACTTCTCGAGATCCTGTACGAGGACTTTTGAAGGAGTGTCGTTGACATTGACACTGGCGGTCATGTGTAGCCTGATTTCTGGAGTCTAAATGTAACGTTGCATTTGGGTTGTCGGCAAATGTTATCTGGCTGATGGCGAGGGTTACCTGTCTCAGTACAAGAAGCAAGGGAGACTCACGTAACTTCAATGAGGGCAGGTGTTACGTAATGACTGTAACAATAGGGGGAGAATTTCGTATTGGTGGGGGTATTAGCGGGTAGAATGCTTGTGTAAACTTCGTTTGTAGGTGTATGGTTTGGTAATGCAGATTGTGTTGTGTTCTAAGTTTGATTACGTTATTATGGAGACGTTCACATCTTTGAATAGTTTTGGATAAGTATTAACAGTATTTTATTTAACAGGATTATTTCGATGTTGAATTGCGAATGTTCATTGTCCAAGGGATTATTTAAATGATGGTAATTCTGAAACCTTCTAACTAGACTGTCGTGCTGGTCACAATATACACGAATTATTAGTCCTTATCAATGTTATACTGGTTGAAATGCTTTCGTAAAAATTACAGTTTTGTTTTTTGCATTTTGTTATTTTTTTTTTTTAAAAATTTGCGAAAAAGGATTTTTTTTATTTTATATCAAGAAAAAAATGGGTTGTCGGGCTAAGGCCTTCGATTCAGGTAAGAGGCTATTATTGTTCAAGCCTTTCTTGTTTAGAAACTGAGATATTAAGTTGAGAACTTTTCCTTAACTTTATTGTCTTGATGCTGTAAAAACTCTAAATACTTCTTTGCGGCTCACTTCTGAAAATTTAATATACCTGTTTTTGTCTTCTGTCTTTTTTGATCTGGTTCTGTCGATAGTACGAAATAAGTAACCTAAACCATTTAACGACGTAATGTTATAGACTTCTTTGTCTCGTTGTAAAGTATTTTCGATCGCTTTCTATGGCGATGCTTTTTTTTTTGAATGTCACGGAGAAAAAACATGATTTGTGGATAAACATTGTTACTATTGTATATCATTAATGTTTCTAATTTTTCTTCGCGGGAGGGAGTTTACTATAGCGAGAGATTGGTTATAATTATTTGAGGTTATGAGTTTGGTTTTTTACTTGTACTATGGGGGGACTTACGCTTGTCCGGATTACTTAGATGGTTCATAATTAGCTATATGTTCACATGTTTACGGAGATGTAAAGAAGAAGACGTAACTATATTTGATTTTCTTCCTTAAAATTTTTATTGTAACAGAACGAGTTCATCTTTATTCAATTTCATTGTTCTTTTCCCTTCTGTCTCTATGTTTGCTCTCTCCGGACGGAAGGAAACAAGTGGCCGTATCGACCAAGAATTTTTAGGCGCAAAACTTTCTCCTTGTCTTACGTATTAATAATTCCCCTGTGTAGGATGTCGAGATCGGTACTTTTTTTCGCTATGTCAATGTTTTATGAGATAATTGGCGGCATGTTTCTCATATTTTTTAGTACAGATGCAAATATGAACAAAATATATTCAGTACTTGTAAAAGTTGAGGTATAAAGACGATCGGGTAACTTAAAAACAATTAGGTTCACATAAAAAGATTTTGTAAAAGATAATGAGAGTATATTGCATTTAATTTGTATAGATAGGGATAGTGGGGGTGTAGATTTTTGAAGAAACTTAAATTAATAGGTGTCATTGTTCATTTTTAGCAAGATTATATATTTGGTGTGGATTACAGAGGGTTGTCGTTTACAAAGAGGTTGAACCTTGTTTTCTTTGTTTTATTTTTCTTTTCCATTGACGGGGACGAGGAGGCTGTATGGCTATTACAAGGAGTGTAAGCATAATCTCTGGAACTGTTTTGTAACTCGGTATATATTAAAAAGACTCATAGGAGTGCGGGATAGCGCGTATCGGGTTACCAATATACAAGGTCGACATTTCTAACTTATTTTTGATGTGTGCTACGCTCACAATTATGGTTATCTTGTCTCTCCATAAACCAATTGCATGTGAGCGTCGAAAAATAAATGCTCTGGGCTTTTAGATTCTTCATAGGTGCTTCGTAAGGCAGTGGCTTTAATACTTGCAGAGTAACTCATATACTTACTTATACCGCCAAAAGAGTTTGAAAGGTCCTGTGGTCAAATCGATGTGTCGGGTTATGATTTTTTGAAAAGGGTACAATTTTTATGGAACTCTCTATTTTTTACAGAATGTTTTTAGAAACAGTTATCGATATTCAACTCTTTTGTAAAGTTACACTTAGCTAGAGCGTGTTATTGCACCAAAGGGCCCCATCGGACAAATTTACTCATTTTATTGAATTTAAACCAAGTTCGGAGCAACATAAAAATGAGACTCTTCATCTCAATGTCAAGTCCAGTCCCTATGTATGGCTGTCAGACATTGGAAGAAACATGTCCACAGCATAAATAGTACATGAGTCAGACTCTTGACAAGATGGGTTTTCCCTTTGAATCTCCACTGATTACTGGTAGTGCAATGCTTGTCCGTTAGACGATTAGCGATTGATAGGTTAAAACTAATATGCATGAGAGAGGTCGAGGTAACCAGTTGTTGCTATAATGGCATACATTGCTTTTGGTAACTGAAAGCTGCAGAGGCAGGTATCCAATTACAGCTGAGGTAGACTGTACATGGACGCATCAGTCCTAACTGTACTCGCGCCCTTTGAAACATTGATGAACAACAAACACAAACACTCATTAATCATCAGGAGCTTTCATAAATGGATGCTTGGCGTAGAATAATAGAAAGATTGAAGTGGTAATGGACAAGATCACTCATGTGGAAACTGATTACAGAACCTGCAAGTGCAAGAAAGAGCAGCATGACATGAGAAGATGGCCCTGGTGATAGAAGGAACAAATGAGAAATTGCTCATAGCTTTTACTGACAGTCCTGTGTTCTGGTAGCCAGGGTTAAATGAGACCGAGGAAAGAACTTGGACTAACACGGAGAAGAAACTGCCGAAGACTTGAAGTGGATGAAGTATATTTTTAGAAAGGAATGAGCTGATGGCAAGGTCAGGAAGTCTTTGAATAAGATATGCTCCGTAGGGTCTTGAAAGGTGTATGATGATGATGATGTTGATAATGTTGATAGTTAGTTAAATAAACTTAATTCGATTTTAAGTTGTTGCTTTCAGTGTTTACAACACCAAAAATAGAGGAGAGAAAAAAAAGAAAGTGTGGGGTGGTGGGGGTGTTTCTAGTGATTTGTGATGTCACGTAAGGAGGCATATGGGTTTTTATGACGAAAATGTAAATGGGGTAAAAAATAGACCAATTGGTGACGTATATGTGGCATGCTTTATTTTGTTAACTGAGGTTTACCTCAAGTGCATGGGGGTGACAATTAAGTTTATGATGATAAGTCCGACAACTCTTGGATATACAACAAATAGCTACAAAACCACAAGTGCTAGAGCACATGTTTACTTGGATGACAATTTCTGCAAATAGAAATCTACTGCAATAGTGGCTCTTATGTTATATTGAGAACGACAATGGAATATGGAGATGCGTTTGGCTGCGCTGTATTCTAGTAAAATAGACTTTCGGCTTTATTTAGTTACAGATGTTTACACTTCATGTAAAAAAAATGTGTACAAGAAAACGAAAAAAATTTAACACTTCGTGCAGGTTAATTAGGTTTAATCGATTCAGAACATTTGACAAAACGTGTTTATCCTGAGCTTTAGCGTGATGTTTCTGGTTACTCGTAAAGACAGTTGCTTTTTTGTGCTTTTCAAACCGTAACGCCATTTTCGATTTACTTGTTGTAAACCTGTTAGGATCCCTTCAAACATAAATTACTGTACACCACGTACTTTTAGGCTTGTTAGCCCAAATCTTATGTACGTAAACGTACAGAAAACGAACGTAATTGGACCCACGTATTAAGTACACACTGCACCTCATTAACTGCTCCAACGAATGTTTTTTTTTAATCTTCGTACTCGAATGACGTTTAATTATGTTAATATTGTTGTTTTGTGTTCTTTTTTGTATTGTTTTATTTTTAAGTTCTGTATTATTTTTGATTATTTATTGTAAATTTTGTCTGTTGCCGGCGATTATAAACAGGATCTTTTGCGTCGCATAGTGTTACACCATCTTGTGGGTCACTGAGGAAAAGTGGTATTGTATTGTTAAAAGATTTGTTTACTGGGTTCTTGTATCTCTAATACCGTTCATAGTGGCAGCTAGGCTATGGTTTACGTTTAGATGGTCCTGGGCCACATTCTCGTGTGCCTATTACTTATGTCTTGTCAACTGATTTAGAGCAGGGGTCGGCAGTGGTCGATTTGAATACGTGTTGTTCAATGCATTTGATAGATCGCTAGGTGGCGGAAAAAGGGATGAATTTTTAACTACATAAATTCTGATAGCCTCTGCACCGACATTAATACGCTGTGTCCAGCTTTTTTAAGTTTCCTTTCCGGCATGTCCCAGTGAAAAACCCGCAAGCTAGCTGACTGAAATTCACGTCTATCGTGAATGTATAAGATTAAAATGCGATATTTTCTTGAAGTGACGGGGTACTTTGGTAAAATATTTAGTTTTAATTGTCCACCGCTTGATGTCGGGATTGTAGGATGAAGCAGATCGTGCAGCAGAGATACAAGTTACATTTTGCTGGTTTTATTCCATATGTCAGATATCTGAAACCTATTATTTATAAAGTTTGATATTTATCTAGGTAGGTCTCAAGAACGCTCAGTAGTGTTATATATACGTTCCCACGATCCTGGGTTGCCTCACTTGGTCTTGAGTTAATTCTCACATTCTTCTGAGTGTCTACAGTTTTTCATTTTTTGTTATTTGTTTACTACTAACAAGTTTGGAATTTCCCGTTCTTCATAATTTATTGTTCCTCATATTCGCTACTCAATACCAACATGTTTTCTCTGGTTGTTGTTATTTCTACTAAAATTCACTAAATGTAACGTCTCCCCGAAGAGGAGGGGGGTCACAGTGGCGTATTCTTATGTGTGCGTGGTCTGCGCATACTTTGCCGATGGAAAAATAAACATGTAATTTATTATTCTATTAAAATATTTTCTTTCTAAAGTTCTGCTTTGGGACAGCACCGCATCTGGATAAGGATTTTCCTGATCGAATCTAGTGTATATATGAGTTTCAGTTTCCAGACGGTTTTATAGTGAGTTTTTATTGGTGGATTACAATCGCCGAAGTTTCTCGGGTAATTCCGTGACAATGGTGCTGCACCTTTAGGATTCTCGTTGAAAGATTGGTTTGTGTGGGATAGGGGTATGGCCAGATCGTCAATACAATACAACATGGTGCTCGGTGGTCTTGCAGCTCTCGAGTTTGTAAAAATCCGCTGTGTCCGTCCAGTGTTTTTTTTTTGTGATTAATTTGTTTATAGTTTAGTTGTTGAAATTTATAGTCACTTTTCTCGGTAAGCATTTGTCTTCTCGCGTTGGTATCGAATGCAGTTATGTTTGAGCTGTGGTCATTTTGCGCTGGACTGCGCATGACTTGTCTTGCTTCTTGGTCGATCGGTTTCCGCCCACCACTAGTGGAGTGAGCGATTTGGAATGGCGAAAGAGATGCCTCGTTGAAGAGGGGATCTCCGCTATTTTTTGTTCTGTCAGGGATGTGTAGTCCTCTTATGGATATTTCGTTTATTCGAGATAATACCTCTAGTGTATTTGCACATGCCGGGAGGCGTGATATTTCTGTGTATTTCCGGAAGGCAAGGTAAATTAACATTTTCATTAACTCTATCGATTTTTGGTCGTGAACGATTTCTGGTTCATAGCCTGTCTTCGAAAGTCGTCGTCACGAGATGTTTTTTCCTAGCTCACATGTCGCTGTATTGTGCTGCATCGGTTGATGCAGGTTCCAAGGACCATTACTTGCTACTTTGTTAAATGAACTAGGTTTGAAAAACCTTTATTATCTAGAGGATATTTTTGAGGACATTATTTATACTTCGGCAGACGTGTCTGTCTTGCTGAAGTCAAACTAAGGAGAGTGAACTGATCTCATACATCTGGTTATCTCCTGGCTGTTATAGAAAAGGATGGAGTTTTTCACCTGACTACATTTACAGCACTATGAAATATAACATGCATCTGACTCATCATTGTAATGCTGTCTACCGTCTATTGCTGTATTGAATGTTGCTGTGATAATGACTGTTTGATGTGCCTATATATTCGCGTAACCATTTTGTCACTGTGGCGTCCACAATAAATAATGAAGAAAAAACGTCAACGGCTGTTTCAAGAATCATTGACTTTATACGTCGTGAGTTTACTGACGTCCTATGTGGATTGCCCTGTTATTTTTGTATGAACATTGTTTTGACTGAACACATCTGCACACTACACAAAACCAGACATGCGGATACCATCCATCATCATATGGCATCACGCATCATTTGGTGGCCATAAGCTGGTTTGATTCTGGTACCAGCAAACACGGGGTCCCTTACCCACTTCATTTTCAACAAGAATTCATCAGCATCCTTCAAGAAATTAACATTCTTCAATACAGTCAACATCTTCAAAATTTTCAAAGTACTCGGCGTTGCCCGGTAAAAGTCAAAATTTCAACTTTTTGACGGAAACAAGAATTTGACAGTACCCGGCGTTGTTACATGTTGCCGGATAACTCGGACTGCTGTTATCTTTTACGCAAGTCAAGCAAGTTGCTGCTGTCAAGGTTCCAGTGCTGTCGTTTTTGTGAAGGTCAAGTGCCGGTTGAAACGGGTTGTTTTCTGAAGAAGGCCAAGTACCGATTTCCATCAACTTACTTTTGGATTAGAAGGTCAAGTGCCGAAACAACTCAACACACAGTATTTCAGAAGCTCTTGTACCATCGTGTTAGCAGTGGAAGCAGTTCAGATGTGCCATCATCGTTGGAGCTTCGCTCTTTAGGACGTTGATTGACATCCGTTTTTCTGCTGTTCTACGATTGGAAGCCTATAAGTTAAGTGGCCTGTTTGTATGTAAACTGTGCCCTTATACTTCTGCTGAGTCTTCTGTGTATCATCTCATTCTATATGTTATATGTTTATATGTTATTTGTATATTTATATGTTTATATTTCAGCGGGTTCTCGGTTGGGTGGTGTCTCCGTTAGATTATGCCACGTCATAGAGGTCGTCTATTGTGAGCGTTTTCTGTAAGGTTTGCAAATTTCCAATACTGGAATTTGCTAAGCGACTTCTGTTGCTATTTATGTTAGCTGTGATGACATGTTTTAATATTGTTTTCGTTATTATTTCGCATTCTTTAGTTTTGTTTTGATTTGTTTGTATTTGTTAGCCTACTCTTGTCTATAATTTAGTTTCATACAACATTTTTGTTTATACACTGTGGTGTCATGTATTTTGTTTAATTCTATCGCAGATATCGTCACATTTTTTGTGATATTTCATTAATTTCTGCTTTATTTTTAGTTGATTTCTGCGAACGTTTTTGTATTGTTGCTGATCTTTGTTATTGTTTACATTGTTATTGTTTACATTGTTTGTATTGTTTACATTTTCAATGTTTACATTCTGCATGTGTTTACATAGTCATTGTTTACAGTTATAGTAATTAGTTAATGGGCTATGCTAATGCACTGTTACTACTACTACACTGATGATAAATGAATGATGAATAGTGTCGTGCACTATTGAATGAGAAGTGCACTTATGATCAAGAATTGATTGTTGATATTTCATATACAAGTTCTTTGATTGGAGACTTGTTTCCCACAGAGACTGGGATAATATAATGTGATGTGAATATACAAGTGCTTAATTAAGACTTGTTACACTTAGGTTTGAAATAAATTAGTTAATTATTTCAGGTTTTGGACTCATATGTTAGACAACATGTCTACATTTGAGCACTTTATTGAGCAGGGTAAATTGCTTGGGAAGACTGGTGATAAGTTAGAAGAATTTGCAACTGCTCGATATGATAAAGCAATGGAAGCTGAACAAAAGAAACTGCAGATGGAAGCTGAACAAAAGAAACTGCAGATGCAGGTGGATGAAAAGAGATTCCAAATGGAAATGGAAAAACAAAAAAGGGAATCAGAAGCTGAGGAAAGAAAAATCAGAAGCTGAGAAAGAAAAACTCAGCTAGAAGAGCTGAGAATAAAAGACTTGAAAAAGAGGCTGAAAATAAAAGACTTGAAAAAAGAGGCTGAAAATAAAAGACTTCAAAAAGAGGCTCAGGCTGAGGAAAGAAGATTACAGAGAGAGTCTGATGAGAGGAAAGAGAAAGCAAAAATGGAACATGAAGAAAAGGTCTTAGCTTTAGAGTTGGAAAAATTGAAATTGACGAGCATGAGTAATGGTAATGATTCAAACAAGGGTTCATCTTCTGGTAAGGCTAATAATGATACTTTTAAGATTAAGTTACCAACATTTAGTCCTTCCAGTGATGACATAATGTTCTATCTGGACAGATTTGAACAAGCATGTACAGCTCATAACATAGACAAAGCAAAATATGTTTATCAGTTATCAGGGATACTGACAGGTAAAGCTCTAAGTATATTAAATATGGTGGATGAACCTGACAAGAACAATTATGAGGTTGTCAGGGCCGCTTTGTTAAAGAAATATCAGCTTAACGAAGACGGCTATCGTCTACAATTTAAAAACAAGTTACCTGAAAATGGAGTTGAATTCTCCGAGTTTATTGCAAGAATACGCATTACTTTCTCACGATGGGTTGAACTATCTAAGACGGAAAAAACTTATGAAGGACTTATGGACTTAATACTTAGAGACAAAGTCATGTCGTCTGTCAATGAGTCTTTCCTTGCTTTCCTTCATGAACGTAAACCTAAAACAATAAAAGAAATGGAAGATTTCTGTTGCCAATACGTAACTGCGCACCCACACATAACCATGGGTAACTCTAAGGTGAAAGAAGGTTTACCAGTTGCTTCGGCAGCTCCGTATGGCCAAAACTTTGCTCG
The DNA here is from genome assembly GCA_024509875.1 of Oreohelix idahoensis. NCBI lineage: Eukaryota > Metazoa > Mollusca > Gastropoda > Stylommatophora > Oreohelicidae > Oreohelix > Oreohelix idahoensis. Next base: position 21,294 of record JAMPIV010014411.1, read on the forward strand.
TAGATTCCAACAAAATTTTGATAGAAAGAGTAGCGGTAATTTCTGTCAAAATCATGGAAATCAATTTCATGGTGATTCTTCTTCGAAGAATTGGAGACAACCTGATAGTACTCGTTACTATCACCCTAATAATTATAGGCATTTCAAAAGAGGATATGGTAATAGAGGTTATTCCTGCCGAAGACCTCAGAACCAAACAAATAGATGTTCGCATCAATGTGAACATGATAGTAATCGTGGAAACTGGAATTCGAACCAGGATAACAATTACAATAGAGACAATAATAACTGCAGAGATAATAATAACTTTGATAACTTCAGAGGTAATAATAGTCGGGGTAGATCTCAACACAAAAAAAAGAGATATCAGCAGGCTAATGCTGTACAACAGGAAACTGAGGGAGCCTGTAATCATGTTGTTGATAGTAAAAACTTTGACGCTGTCACTGGTTCTGCTTTTGACTTTGAGAGAGCAAACAAATGCCCCCAATGCAGTACTTTATTCGAACCGGGTACCATAACTACTTTGAGTTGTGGTCACCCACTTCCCGCTCTTCCTGCTGCTGTTGCGCATGACGGGAGGGGTTCTTTAATCCTACATAAGGGTCTTGTTAATGATACTCCGGTCTCACTACTTTTCGATTCCGGATGCACCACTATTGGTGTTAGACAATCGCTTGTAGATCCATCTTGTGCTACAGGAAGGGTTATTAAATGTGTCACATTTGGCGGCACTCTAGAAAAATATCCTACTGCTGTAATTCGCATTGCCACTCCTTTCTTTACTGGAGATGTGCATGCTTGTCTCTTACCTAATCCTATTGCGGACCTTATTATTGGTCGTATTCACGGAGTTAGGGAGTGTACCCCACAGCAGATTGCTGCTTGGGAAGATAATAACATGCAAGCTACAAATGCAGTAGTTACAAGAGCACAAGCTCTACAAACACCCGAAACTTCACTGAATAGTGATAATGAAGTTGATAGCCAAGATAGTCACTTAGTAATCACTCGTGACTCTTTCATAAAATTGCAAGAAGAAGATCCTTCTTTAAAAAAATTCTTCGTTCTTGCGAAGAAAGGTGATCCGAATCAGGATACAAATAGAAAATCTTGGATTGCAATGAGAAACGGCGTACTTGTACGTATGGTACAAGATTCGACTACGTCGGCACATTCGCAAATTCTTGTTCCCAAGAGCATGAGAGTCCAAATATTACAACATGCTCATGACTCGCAATGTGCTGGACATATGGGTTTTGCCCGTACGAAGTCGAGAGTCCTTGCGGCTTTCTTTTGGCCTTTTGTCAATAAGGACATTCGTATTTACTGCCGATCATGCAAGGTATGTCAGGAGGTCAAATCTAGAGGACCACGACATGCTGCGCCTATCCAGGCTGCTGACATTCCTATTCGGCCGTTTCAGAAAATGGCCATAGATATTATTGGCCCTTTTAAGGTCAAGTCGGCCAGAGGACATCAGTTTATCCTTACATGTGTCGATATGTGCACACGTTGGCCAGAGGCTATTCCTCTTAAGAGCATATCTACTACAGATATCGCAGATGCTCTTTGGTTGATATTTTCTCGCTTGGGGTCCCCAGAGAAATATTGTCAGACCATGGCACTCAACTCATATCTGACACTATGTCACAGGTAATGTCTACCTTACATATTGAACGATCTCTCAGTAGTATCTACCATCCTATGTCTAATGGGTTAGTTGAGCGTCTGAATAGAACGCTCAAGACTTTGCTTGGTAAGATAACTGAAGATCATCCTCAAGATTGGGACAGGGTTTTACCCGCGGCTCTCTTTGCCTATAGAGAAGTCCCTAATGAACACACAGGATTTTCTCCCTTCGAACTTGTCTTTGGCGCGCGTCCACGCGGCCCTATGTCTTTATTACACGATCTCATCACTGCCGATGATATTAGCGATGAAACTCAATCCTCATATGAGTATGTCATTGCTCTTAGACAAAAGATCATTGAGGCATGTAAGCTAGCAACTGCTTCATCAGAAATTGCTAAAGAGAAGGCAAGGCAGTTTGCTAACAAGAATAGATGTCTACGACAACTTTGTCCAGGTGACAAAGCATTCGTCCTACTCCCCAGTAGGGAAAATAGACTTCTTATTGCATGGAAAGGTCCGTATGCAATAGTCTCTCGGATTTCCGATGTTGACTATGTGGTCGATATTGATGGAAAGCATAAAACTTTCCACATAAACATGCTTTCGGAATTTCACGAACGTCCGGACTATTTGCTGCCTATTTTCCAGGCAACGGATGATGCTCCTGCACCTCACGGTCATTATTCATCCCTGTCTGTCATTCAGGATGAGGAAGCTACCTTCTCTGATGTCAACCTTCCCCTTCCAGTGGTTCCATTACATTCCACGGAATCTTGGAAAAACGTTTCTGTTTCTCCTAATCTTTCTGGTGACGAACATCGACAAGTCTCGTCGATGTTACAAACATTTCAGGATGTTCTCACTGACATTCCTGGACACACAGATGTCATAGAACATGACATAATTCTTACCGACAATAATCCAATTAGTGTTAGGCCTTATCCTATTCCTATACACTTTCAGTCGCAAGTGGAAAAGGAATTGGATGAAATGATTCAATTATATATAATTGAACCATCGACTTCACCATATTCTTCTTCCATGGTTATTGTCCGGAAGAAGGATAAGAACATACGAATTTGCGTTGATTATCGCAAATTGAATCAGGTCACAAAGTTCGACGCTGAACCGATGCCTTTGTTAGAAGATCTACTGATTAGACTTTCTAATTCTAGATTCTTCACTAAACTTGACTTGTCTAAAGGTTATTGGCAAGTGCCTTTAGCAGAGCATGCCAAACCTCTTACTGCTTTTTCTACACCTAGGGGTCTATTTCAATGGAATGTTATGCCTTTTGGTCTCATGAACGCCCCTGCCACTTTCGTTCGCATGATGCGTCGAATTCTGTCACATCGTTCGGATGTCATCGCATACTTAGATGACATCTGTCTCTTCAGTGATACCTGGGAAGATCACTATTTAGGGTTATATGACTTACTGTCCACTCTACGTGAGAATAATTTGACAGCAAAACCTTCTAAAGCTTTTGTTGGTTTTGGTGAAATCTCTTTCCTGGGTCATCGTGTTGGTCATGGTCTCTTGAAGACAGAAGACCACAATACTTCCAAAATACTGAACATCTCTGTTCCTAAAAACGAAGAAACAAGTTAGGAGTCTCTTAGGTTTAATTCAATTTTATGGGAGATTTATTCCAAATTTATCTTCGATCATGGCACCTCTATCAACATTGTTGAAGAAAGGTTCGCCTAATCTGGTCCGTTGGTCTGAAGAATGCCAATCTTCACTAGACCAAATCAAGAATATATTTTCTTCTCCTCCCATCTTAAGATTACCTACTCTTGATAGGACTTTTGTTCTTCGGAGTGATGCTTCATCCACTGGGATTGGAGCAGCACTGATGCAAGAATATGCAAATACTCTGCATCCTGTTATGTACATTTCTAGAAAACTAAATGCGGCAGAGAGGAACTACTCGGTTTTAGACCGTGAGTTGTTAGCGATGGTTTGGTCAATTCTAAAACTACAAAGATTCCTCCTGGGCGCACATTTCATTCTAGAGACTGATCAGAAAGCTCTTACAGCTATTCAGACTAAGAATTTGAAGAGTTCGAGATCCACTCGATATGCTATAGCTCTTCAACCTTTTCACTTCACGGTACGAGCTATCCGTGGTGCGGATAATGTGATGGCTGACATTTTGTCTAGATGCCCACATGACTCCAACTAATACTTCTGTCCTATATTTCCATATATTACAGAGTCATAACACACCTATATTTCTACAATAGATTAGCACATCTGTACTTACTTTATATGTACACACTATCGTGCTTTGTTGTCATCTTCTTCTGTTCGTTTTTTAAGATGATAGAGGAGGACTGAGTAGTTAATATAAGGGCCGTTAGTTTACTAAACAGCCACAATTATTAATAATGTATTGTACCTTATGAAGCATATTAGTTATTAATTAGCATTATATTGCTTGTACTTTCTCAGAATGTCATTGTTGAGCTGAGGACTTACCTTACTAGTATCAAGCATGACGAGTTCTAGATTGTGTACTTACCCTCGGAATACCAGAGCATATGTCCTGGATCGTCATGTAGTTTAACTTTACTATGTACTTATGTCATTACATGTCAAAGAATGTACTATTTAAATTTTCCTATCAGATTTGTACATCCATTTTTAAAGACAATATTAGAGTATGCTGTTTAATGATGATTATAGTAACTTGCATACGTATATTGTGTTTACATGCTAACGTGATGTGTGTTGGTGACACCTCCCCGATGTGAATATTTTTTGAGACATATTTATTTTTCTGTTGAGGTATATCCTCACCAGACACTCTATAATTAGCCTATTGTTTGGCAATTTAGTTAATTATCAGCGCATAATTCGTGCGTTTTGAGCCGCTTATCGCATGCTCTTTGATATTGAAAAAAAAAAATATGTTCCACATTTTTTTTTTTTTTATCGGGAGGAGGTGGTGATATGTTGCGTGATAAATTCTCGCAACATCGTTTTATTTCAATATCTATTTATAACGCAAGGGCAACAACTGCTTGAAATTTATAGTCACTTTTCTCGGTAAGCATTTGTCTTCTCGCGTTGGTATCGAATGCAGTTAAGTTTGAGCTGTGGTCATTTTGCGCTGGACTGCGCATGACTTGTCTTGCTTCTTGGTCGATCGGTTTCCGCCCACCACTAGTGGAGTGAGCGATTTGGAATGGCGAAAGAGATGCCTCGTTGAAGAGGGGATCTCCGCTTTTTTTTTGTTCTGTCAGGAATGTGAGAGTCCTCTTATGGATATTTCGTTTATTCGAGATAATACCTCTAGTGTATTTGCACATGCCGGGAGGCATAATATTTCTGTGTATTTCCGGAAGGCAAGGTAAATTAACATTTTCATTAACTCTATCGATTTTTGGTCGTGAACGATTTCTGGTTCATAGCCTGTCTTCGAAAGTCGTCGTCACGAGAGGTTTTCCTAGCTCACATGTCGCTGTATTGTACTGCATCGGTTGATGCAGTTACCAAGGACCATTACTTGCTACTTTGTTAAATGAACTAGGTTTGAAAAACCTTTATTATCTAGAGGATATTTTTGAGGACATTATTTATACTTCGGCAGACGTGTCTGTCTTGCTGAAGTCAAACTAAGGAGAGTGAACTGATCTCATACATCTGGTTATCTCCTGGCTGTTATAGAAAAGGATGGAGTTTTTCACCTGACTACATTTACAGCACTTTGAAATATAACATGCATCTGACTCATCATTGTAATGCTGTCTACCGTCTATTGCTGTATTGAATGTTGCTGTGATAATGACTGTTTGATGTGCCTACATATTCGCGTAACCATTTTGTCACTGTGGCGTCCACAATAAATAATGAAGAAAAACGTCAACGGCTGTTACAAGAATCATTGACTTTATACGTCGTGAGTTTACTGTACCATCCATATCATATGGCACCTTTGTACTAATTTTTCTTTTAAGTATCTATGCAGCTTATATCCCAACACACTCTTTCTGGTTATTTTTATTGAAATGTATTTATTTAATTAGCTTTTTCATTATTAGTTCTTATAAATTGGCTATTGTCACCCGAAGGCAAGTTTTGTATATTGAGAATACTCATGTGCTTTGTAATGGTAGAGAGCGTCTAAGGTAACTTTTTTCATTGATTATTTGTCAGCTCTTCATGGCTCTTTAGGCCTTTCACCATTTAAATTCACGTCACGCCTTACATGTCGTGTAATGGCATAACATGGGTGTTTCCAGCGCCGGGGGCGAGCCAGAGAATTATGTGTCACGGTCACCACCAGGTAAATATATGAATCCTTTTGTAGACAATTCAAAAGGAAGGACTGTATTAAACACTGTCGTGAATTTAAAATTATATTAAGAACAAAAGTATGAATTATTGGGAACTTATGTTTGAGAATACATCATTTCCGTAAGACACCACGAATGAAAATATTATGGGGAGCCACGCTAGCGTAGTGGTTAGCTGCGCTGGCGACCAGGTGACCCAGGATCAAACCCGGGCGACGCCATTTGAAGCAGTGTCGTCGACCAGGGACTGGCGGCTCCTGAGCCGACCCAGCTCTAATGGGTACCTCCGAAATCGGTGAGCATGTTGATATGACGCAAATGTTTGCAGAGAAACGACTTGACTTTTTTTTTTACTCCCATCCCAGCCCCATTAGCTGCGCCACTGCAGTCGTGTCCAATCCGTCCAAGGTCCCACGATGTCTTCTTGATTCCTCTCATGTCTGTTTTCAACTACCTGCTCCATGTGCTTTTTCGTCTCTAATTCTCTTAGGGCTGTTACAGACGAGCGTTTTCTTGCTGCACTTTTCTCGCGCGTGACGAATAAAAGAGTAGGGATTTAGAGAAAGCAGACAGTATCGCTAGGCTGCGAAGCCGAGCGAGACTGTCTGTAAATCCCTACTCTTTCATTCGTCACGCGCGAGAAACGCGCATCAAGAAAACGCTCGTCTATAATTCTCTTATCATGGAGATTCCAGAAGAAAAGACATGGAAAGAAAAAACGGGTATGACACAAGACAGGACGACACCATGTATTTGATGACTAGTGCTTCTCCAACAGAAGCTGAATAGTATGACTGAAGATAAACACACACAGAGATATGTGACGAAAGGTATATTAGAATCTAGGTATATTTTTTTAAAACGTGAAGAGGTTAAAGTTGCATCGTTCACGCGGAAGTCGTATGCATTGTCTGATAATTTACTCAATTTTTTTTTATCTTTTGGTTGAAGAAGGTGAAGCGTGATCTTTGGGACTAAGTAATCACAAGTAGGGTACACATCTAGAAGTCATTGGAATGGTCTGTAACGTCTGATGATTTTTTTAATCATGGTTTATTACAATTATCATACATCACGTAGATCTAGACGAATTACAGTTACATCGAAAACAGAATCTCATTATGTATGTTAACACACCATACGGGCACCTTACACAATCCTGGCCTACAAAATCTCTCTACTACACCTCAGTGCACAAATACTGCATCTACGGCAGATATATAATAATCAAGGCCTACAAAATCTCTATACTTCACATCAGTGCACAAATACTGCATCTACGGCAGATATATAATAATCAAGGCCTACAAAATCTCTATACTTCACATCAGTGCTCAAATACTGCATCTACGGCAGATATATAATAATCAAGGCCTACAAAATCTCTATAGCCCTGCGCAGGCATACATTATCCAAAAAAACCTTAGGGCTGACCACCCTCAGTCAAAAACCACCACTGACCACCAACAGTCACTGAAACCCCCACTGAACCCAATACGGGAACACACCCCGTTCACACAGTCACGAGAATCTACTGTGTTTCTTAACACTGCTCTCAAATATATCCCTGGGGACACTAGCCGCTGAGAGCTATTCACACATCACATCAAAAAACAGTTCAGAAACCGTACATTATGACCAGAGTTCACCTGCTATCTGACATACTGTCTTCCACGAAACTAAGAGGAGATATCTTTAAACAAATCCATACCAATCTGTAAGCAAGTACTCTAACCCAAAATTAACTCTACTCAACACGTATTTCCCAAGATCATTTCCCATTCATCACATCTTACCTTATCCGTTTGCCGCACTCCCAGGAGAAAAAAAATGATTATATCATTATTTTTTTGTTTGAAAATTAACTCCCAAAAATTTAACGGTCAATGAAGTTATATCAAGATACCTCTTAAATTAATTTCCCAAAAAAATTTTTTAAAAAATTAATGAAGTTCTATAATTACCTACAAAAATATGACCTATGACAAGAGAAACATAGCACATCTACAAAAAATATCATATCAATAAAATGTAAGATAACGACTAAATCATCCAACATAATCATTCAAGCATACCAAAATAAAAATTAAATCTAATACAAAACCCAAAATTAAGTATACAATAGTACAAACTAAACAGAAATAAATTATCATACGAGAAAAGACAAAATATGAAATGGGAATATGATAAGAATCAAAATAGAATCATAAGAATGACAAGTGAAGACAATCAGAATTCCATACATGTAAAAACAAATAGAACTATAAGAACGAAACCAATTTACATAATATCTAAAAGTCATATAATTAACTTAACACTACAAAGAATGAAAGTATACATAGCGTTAACACGACAAAAAAGTATACTAGAAGTGAATGAATGACATCAAAGATGAAACACGGAAGCTATAAACAAATATATCACGGACAATACTGAAAAGACAAACAGAAAAGATGTAAAGAAATGACGAATAGTTCAACAAAAGAGAGATGACTCAGTAAAGATGCAAATGTAAAGAAAGTTGGTAACAAAACACCAAAACAATAATATCCAAATATATACAACGTATTCAGTAAAATACATAAAAATGCTAAAAGTTATATTTATATTACTAACACAAAAAAGAAAGCTTATGACAAGCACAGCTCTAATAAGTATTTAATTTAAAACTATAAATTTACTCAAACTTATACATAACTTAACAAATATAACATTCCATCAAATATCACCCAAACAAAAAATTAATAACGAAAACACAAGTTCCGCATTGACGCATCATCAAGCGCTCACAACCCAAAAATACATCCAAAACATCACAACATTTTCAAGGAATTAATGGCACTACCTCATAGTAGCCTTAACATACAGCCTAGGGCTGGCGCAGAAAAAAAATACAATATCACAATGTTAAAAACTACATTTTCCAATAATTTACAATACAAAAAATGTTTCTTCTCTTTAGGTTAAATAAAAATAGTAATTTTTATTTCTAGGTAATATGTAGCTATAATTAATAACTAACAATTAAATTAGCACTGAGTAACTAATAAAAATAATCTTATCTTTAAACAGACAGCCACATCAAAACGTGTAAGTTTTTTTTTATTCTCTTTTTTTAAAAAAAAGAAACTACATCAAAGAAACGTCACATTGGGTAATAAAATGTTAACTACAAACGAAGTTATAAACATATATATGAAGTGTGTAATATTATTTATCTTAACTATATGTTTATAATCATGGATATTTAAATTCTTTAAAATGAACAAGAGTATCAGCCGTCGCTGTTAATTCTAGTACCCACTTTTAATTTAATAGGAAAATTTAAGTTACTTTCTAGCTGACAAAAAAATCGAATCGTTTAAATTATCAAATGTCATAATTGAGACGAAAAAATGGAAACCCAAGTTTCAGAATACGTCCTTAACTTTCAACGAAAAATCATTAATTAATACATACAAGTTAAGTTTAAAATTACTCTTTCACTAAACAATTAATTCAAATAATCTGTATATAATAAATATGTTAATTAAACATGGTATCAAATCATGATGAAAAAGAAAAAACAAAACAAAATTTTAAGTAGTGAATAAACACTCAGGACTATCTATGAAAATGACTATTACATTGTCTCAGTAAATAAGTTTGTGCATATAAATTAATTATTTAATGCATAATTAAAATACAGTATATTTAAGTAACAACCACAAATATATTATGGCAAATCAAATGTTACAAAGATTACAATAATATTTCAATAAACAACATATAAGAAGTTCTATACTAAAGGAATTACAATACACATTCAGTGTTTGTAAACAGAACAAAAAAATATAAACAGGATCTTTAAAAACACAAACAAACAATAAATTCCTTCGAGGTCTTGCGAACATCTCATCAACAAACACGCAAGGTGACATCATGACACGGTGGGTTAACGTACTGTCTAGGCTCGCTTGAATGGATAAATGGGTACACCGTGACCCTATCTACATCTCTCCCAGGTATGTAAAATTAGAATGGTGATTCCCCTCGCAAAGTCGCTCGCTGTGGAGACAATACAAAATGAAAATATCTATTTTTAATCCATTGGTAAGATTATGAGGGGGAAACACGGAAAAGTTCACTACACAATTACCCGAACTCCGTGGTGTAAGGATGTGACCCTCCTGCGATGTCCAACAACTCTCGTCACATAGCAGACAACATAGACGTCCAGGGACAACCTGACCTATAATTCACAGTTGTCAGTGCGGTAGGCTGAAAAAAAATTTACTACTTCCTTCACAAGACCGAGATGATCTCTCAAATCTATCAGCTTGACAAGCAAAAAGCAAATTTAAGAACCTATTTACAGTTCCTATTACTCTGATTACATAATATTAATCTTGCTCTTATGTGGAGCACAGACTAACCTGGTTGCGATCTGTCATAAATTTCTTTTTGAGAGCATTGTTATTTGCTCACCATTAACACCGTTTGTACTGATTTAAATCCCAGTTACAATAGTTATTCTTAATACTTCTTCCCAGATATAACAATGTCATCAGATAGAACTGACTTTTTAGCAAGAAAAATTATTACTTAGACTGATGAACTTTTCATATAATTACTTCTGCCTATAGTTGGTCTAAAACTTTTAGAATCACAATGTTGAGATCTGTCACATTTTTTCTTGTTTTTGGGAGAAGAAACGTTACCGATGAGGATGAACAATCCCTTGGTACTTTATAACCTTAGGGTTATGTCTCCTATCAAAATTATTTTTTTCTTTGCTTGTGGCAATGTGTTTTAAAAAAATGAGTCACACTGCCTTGACTGGGTATGACTAGAAGCGGTTTGACAATCTCTTTATTTTTTTTCACAACATTTGTTTCCTTCATAGAACAAGCAAGTAGTATGTTTGTTACTTGTAAACCAATTTATCAGATCTGTCAATAAATACGCTGTTGGGTTTTTAACACACTGACTTTGAGATTTAGCACTGTTTCAAGTTCCTCTATCTACAGGACTGGATATTACTGTAGATTTTCCTTTGTTATTCTGCCGCAGCAATCATTATCATTGGAATCATCTATATTGCAGTGGAGAAGTTATATCTTCCCACGAAAGATCTATGTCCACCATTCTTGACCGTAGAATCCGCAAAAAGTGTATTAAGGTGGCTTTTTGCTTTAGTGGTTACTGATGATAAGAAACTTTCTGTACTATCATCGACAACACTGGACGGAAAACCACATATTGCTATTTCAAGACTACGTCAAGCACGACCATTTATTCTTTCTTCATGTGCTTCTACATAATCTCAAAGTCCTTACGTGCAATCTGTTCACTTAATTTATTGTTTAAAACTCTCACCGCATTTTAAGACCTTGCAGCTTTCCTCCTGCTAGCAAATTTTCAATCTTAATCAATTTGTCTTCCTCCCACCATTAATTCTTTCACTCTCCTCTCTTTATCAATCCTCTCCATCTCAATAATCATTGACTATTCGTAAAGCCTATCAAACAACTTCTTCTCTAGGGATATAGTATCCTTTTCTTTAATTTGGCAATCCAAATCTCCGTTCACTTCTCTTGGAACTTTTTGAGTCGATTTCTAATTTCAGCCATTTTTTCCAATCTGAGCTCTCCATCTCTTTAATTTTCGCACACATATGCCGAGTCTAATTTTTGCTCGAACACAGAAGCAAGCTCAGAATTAGATTTACATAAAATTCACACTGTAAGTTTTAGGCACTTTTTGACCAGGCAGCTTTATTCACTTCAGTAGTACATTTTTAAGCGAACTTTCCCTTAGCTCCTAGTGTCTGTACTCTGTTTTATGTGACTATCTATTTGCTTATTCATCCCTTAAACTCTTCTTTCTGGTGTCACTATGGATAGCCGTCGAGCAATAACGTACGGATATACCTCTTCAATATGTTATCACGTTTTTTATACTAATATAAATTGTCCAAGATCAAGCACGAAGGTCCAAAAAACACAATAACCTTGCCAGATCCTCAGACCTACTCAAATGAGGAATTGACTGCAATCTCTCATTAGCAAACTCTCTTAGAGATCTCGATTGCAGAGACCAAAAACTTTGTCCATAACATTGTGTGATCAAGCTCTGGGCCTTTTAATTCCCTTGATTAATCTGTTCCTTCCCTGAACAGACGACTCCCTAATACAGGTATTCATATCTCCGGATCTGTATCAGAATCCATTGTGACTTGTTTACCTTAGTCAACACATATATGTCTTAATTAAACTTTCTATTATACCTGACCAATCAAGTTTAGATCTCAATATATTGGTATCATCCAATTCCCTTACATACATCATCACATTCTATAATTAATCGATATAATTATCGACAACAACAACAATAGTTATTAATAGAATAGGATAGTGCAGATTGAGGCTTGTTGACATGGACAGAAGTGGCAACATTTACACACAACAAAAGCACTTTAACTGAAGGTAATCCTGACCCTTCCGCCAACACACTGGATATCACAAAGTTCTGACGTCTTAAAACACTCCACTGCAGAAAAGGTACAAGGACTAGGGCACTCTTGTCTTCAAATCCTGCCACTGTACAGTATGTCCTCAACAATGCATCAGACGACAGGAACCGATCACAGCAACCCCGGGCAAATCACTTGACATGGTATACGTGCAGACGAACTCTTCCAAAAATACTGCACACTATAGTTGAATCTAATCTGCATATGGAAAGACGGGAACAAGCACTGTAACAATTATGGCATCAATGTCGCTATCAGATAACAGCTGTTTGATATGGAAACCAACTGATAAAGTCAGTTTAGTTGCTACAACACGCCAAGATATGAGGATGGATATGCGCAATCGTGCTGATAACGCGAATGTCGTGGGTTCGATCCCCACACTGGCCACCACTGATAATTAACTCAATTTTTTTTATCTTTTGGTTGAAGAAGGTGAAGCGTGTTTTGGGACAGTCACTCACAGTAGCGTACACACCAAGTCATGGAATGGTGTAACGTCTGATGATTTTTTTTAATCATGGTTTTATTACAATTATAACATCAGGTAGATCTAGACGAATACATGTTACATCGAAACAGATGAATCTTCATAATGTAGTTAACAACACATACATACGGCCCTTACACATCCTGGCCTACAAAAATCTCTACTACACAATCTATGTGCACAAATACTGCATCTACGGCAGTTATATAATAATCATGGCCTACAAAATCTCTATACTTCACATCAGTGCACAAATACTGCATCTACGGCAGATATATAATAATCAAGGCCTACAAAATCTCTATACTCCACATCAGTGCACAAATACTGCATCTACGGCAGATATATAATAATCAAGGCCTACAAAATCTCTCTACTTCACATCAGTGCACAAATACTGCATCTACGGCAGATATATAATAATCAAGGCCTACAAAATCTCTATACTTCACATCAGTGCACAAATACTGCATCTACGGCAGATATATAATAATCAAGGCCTACAAAATCTCTATAATTCACATCAGTGCACAAATACTGCATCTACGGCAGATATATAATAATCAAGGCCCTACCAAACCACTATAGCCCCGCGCAGGCATACTTTAGCCTATAAACACCTTTGGGCTGACCACCTCAGTCAAAAACCCTGCACACACTGAAACCCCACGGGAACACACCCCGTTCACACACTAATTAACACAGTCACGAGTAATCTACTGTTCTCTTTAACTCACTGCTACTCAAAAAATCCCTGCGGACACTACTTAGCCGCGAGAGCTAATTCACTCATCAGTCAAAAACTGCGTAGTTCTGTAGTTCAGGAAACAGTACAATTATGAACCAGAGTTCACCTGCTATCTGACATACTGTCTTTCCACGAAGGGAACGAAATGAGAGAGATCTTTTTTATCTTTAAACAAAAATCCATACCAATCTGTAAGCAAGTACTCTACCTCTTACCCAAAATTAACTCTACTCAACACGTATTTCCCAAGATCATTTCCATTTCATTGCCCTTAAATCACATCTGCACTTATCAATGTCACAATCAAGCCAGATTTGTCAGACAATATCCATAAATGTCATGTTGTCAACAAACATCTTCCTACTAACACCACATCCTCCCACGCACCACAAGCACTGGAATAAATAAAGAACAAATGTAATCAGGCTAACACGCAGATATACACAATATAAAATTACACACTGATAACGGTCACGGATTTGCCTCTCCTGCTTTGCAGTAGTGGTCCCAACAGTGACCAAAACTCAAGAGTTATCTAATATGGGTCTTCAAAGTGTCTGATCTACCTTCGCACAAGATTACTCTTGGCAGAGTTGTAGATAGAAGGATAATGATGCTTCTTCTGGATCTCAAGGCAGTTTTTTAGTTTCCAGTCATAAGATATTTCAGAAGTCAAGAACAATGCTTGCATTGGGCAGGGGCGATTGTTAACTTTATCTGATCTCCCGCCGCCGCCTTTTATGAAGAATTAAGCAATGATTAATTTCAGCTCGTTCATGCTCCCATCCTGATTTACACAGTGGAATTCTTATTATTATGGTATAGCTTTGTTTAGAGTTTTTTTAGTAAACTTACTGAGACAAACATGCAGTACATTCAAAATGATTGAATCGACGTTAAATTTGTAAATTTACAAATATCAGATTTAATAATCAACTAAGTTTTAACAGTTAAAAAAATTGAATTATCTTTAACAGTTAACTATTCATCATTGTGTGATGGTAGGGTGTTTTATGTAAGAAAAATCACTTAGCAGCTTTTAGCGTTGACTTAGCTGGAAATGGTAGTTTATTTTTCCGCTGGGTTTTTTTTGGGATCTGTTCAGATAGGTCACTGGAGTTCTCGCGTCTGTGGTCAAGATTAAGGGCGCAGCACGTTCCAAGTAAGATCAGGGAGTAACTGCAAAGCTAGTCCCGCCGCGTCTCTAAGATCCTCTGATGCTCTGATGTTTTCTAGCTCCACGTCCAGTCCCAATTCTACCTCTCTCTTTGTTCCAGATATTAGTACCCTCACACTGGTACCCCAACCAACTAATATGGTAAAAAAGAATAGAAACAAATACCCTCTGAGTATTTGAGTTTCCCGACACATGCTCATGTGTCCTCATCTTCATATTTCCCACCACCCAATCTTCCTCAGAGTTTTACCCTCGATGAGAATTAAGCTTAATCTCTTCGAAAGAAAACTTTCTTTAATCTTAAATTGAATAGCGTTTTTATATTTACTTTACATTCAAATGAGAAGGTTAACAGTATAGATAGAAAATGTTTACATTTACATCTACACTGTTTGAAAAAATAATCACAATATAGATTGAATATGTTTTC
This sequence comes from Oreohelix idahoensis, assembly GCA_024509875.1. Classification (NCBI taxonomy): domain Eukaryota; kingdom Metazoa; phylum Mollusca; class Gastropoda; order Stylommatophora; family Oreohelicidae; genus Oreohelix; species Oreohelix idahoensis. The sequence continues at coordinate 36,592 of JAMPIV010014411.1, forward strand.
ATTTACATGTACACTGGTTGAAAATCTTGAAAATTTCATTAATTTTAAAATGAAAATGTTTACACAGACATTTACACTGGTTTGAAAATGTAAATATTATAATTAGAATATACATCATTTTCATTCATCTTTCCCTCCCTGCACCATATGGAGTCTGGGAATACCTATGCTTTTAGTTCCTTTAAGAAACTAGCTATAAAGCAGTCACCAGAACTTGCAGTTGTGGTTCATGAAATCATCATTCTATATGCTGAGGTTGCGAGCCTCACATGACTCGGACATCCACTAGCAATTTTCACATTCTAGTATTCACGTGGCAAAATATACACATTAGTTCACACGTTATTAATGAAAAATATAGAATGCAAAATGTATAACTTACGCCAATCTTGGCTCACATACTGTTTGCTCAAAGGCACAAAGTTAAGGCACTAGCAGATGCCTTGTTACACGTTTCTGGGGTGTTGTTATGTTAACAATGAATTCCCACTATGACTCCGTGTTTTTGATTCCTCAGATTCCGGTTGTTCTAGTTAAATAGTAGAGTTTAATCTAGGCTCTGAAGTCCTCAAAATTGCTCAAACAAAGTCCAGTCTGATATATTGAATTGATTCTAGTCTTAACTCTGGCAGTCTTGTTGTTGTCTTGGCAAGCTATTCTCGCAGTCTTTGCTCTGTAAGGTCTGGTTGTCGTCTTGGCAAGCGATTCTCACAGTGAAATAGGCTTGCGAAAATGTCAGGTTATATTGCAAGTCTTCCCCCTCATTTGTTTGTTTATGATGCTTAAGCAGAGCTTAAAATTTGTTTCACATATGTGTGGGTCTTGTGGGTAATTTAAAAAATTTCCGCCTGAAATAATGTGCGTGATGCAAAAGGTCAGCTCTCCCATATATGGCAATAAAACATTCGATTGCCTTGTCTGCAAATGCCTTCAATTACATATTACTTTCCTCAAGGTGTGCAGGAAACGATTATGTCATTCCTGTGCGCTAGCAAATAAGTTATCTTCCTGTAGTGGCTATCAAACTTTACCATCTTGGGGAAGAACGCACTCTGGCCTTATCAGCGATTAAACACCTGCTCCGGGCGATTTTAGTGTTAATCTGTAGTCTGATGTCGGCCACACCCGAGATTAACCAACATGGTTGTCGGTTAATATTGCATCACCTGTCTACTTTCTCATCAGGGATGGTCAGGTAAACAGACAAGACGAATTATTACTTAAAAAGGAGTGTAAGAATGTTTGAAAATACGAAAATTATCTGCTACATAGCAGAGAAAAGAAAAATGGTGCCGACCACTGAAAAGAACGCAATCAGTCCTCACTTCAATTGAAAATGAGTAAATACCGTAGTGGACCCAAAAAATTATGTCACACACACATACGCATAAATACATATATGTTTGTTGAGTTTTTGTGGTTTTAAAGAATTGTCTACAGGATGGTGTAATGGGACCCTTGTTCAACCCTCCTTAGTCATCTCTTACGACAATGCGTGGTAGGATGCAGATTTACTATTCTTTGCTCCCTTTCGGTCCTCGGTACCACACACGGGCGACAAACATATATTACAGGCACACAAAGAAGAGACACACTGGCGCGTGAGACCCCATTCCTCAACCAGCAGACGTAAACAAATGGTCTCAGCGTGACCCAGAATCAAAGAGGTCAACAGTTCAACTTAATGACAACAACAACAAAATGCGTATATCCAACAATAACCAGAATTATGTAAGACAAATAACACACAAATAATAATAATAATAATAAATTCTTTAAGCGCCAAACACGGCGCATAAAGCAGAAACCAGTGCTCTCCAGGTTGTTCGTTGTGACGCCACTCCTCTTAGCTCTTGCACATTATTTAGGCCCAACGTTCTTCCTTCTCTTATTATTGTTCTTCTGAGTGTTTCTTTTGGTCTTCCTTTTTTCCGCTTACCCTCAGGAACCCAAGTGAGCGCCTGTAGTGGTATTCTGTTGTTTTGCATTCGTAGGACATGACCGATATATGACCATCGTCTTTTCCTTATATAGTCGGAGACATATTTCAAATACATGTATAGAAATGTATTCAGTCATCACACATTATTCTTATCTCCACATGGAGGAGCACATCAGAAAAATCCATTATTTTCATGTTCGACAAATGTGATTTCTTCATACCATTTCATTTCTCTCTAATCTGCCAAATCTGTTGATAATATTACAATGCAGTCCTTATTCTGGAATTCACAGGGAAAGAGAGATAGAGATAGAGAGATAGAGAGAGATAGAGAGATAGAGAGATATAGAGAGATATAGAGAGAGAGATAAAGAGATATAGAGAGAGAGATAGAGAGAGACAAAGAAGACACGGAGAAGAGAACTGGAGACAGACATGACAGGGATGATGAAGACATGGAAAAACCTGGAGCTGATGGCACGTGACAGTAAGACTTGGTTTGGGACAGTAAGACTTGGTTTGGGACAGTAAGACTTGGTTTGGGACAGTAAGGCTTGGTTTGGGACAGTAAGACTTGGTTTGGGACAGTAAGACTTGGTCTTGGACAGTAAGACTTGGTTTGGGACAGTAAGACTTGGTCCTGGACAGTCAGACTTGGCCTGGGACAGTAAGACTTGGCTTGGGACAGTAAGACTTGGCTTGGGACAGTCAGACTTGGCCTGGGACAGTAAGACTTGGCCTGGGACAGTCAGACTTGGCTTGGGACAGTAAGACTTGGCCTGGGACAGTAAGATTTGGCCTGGGACAGTAAGACTTGGCCTGGGACAGTAAGACTTGGCCTGGGACAGTCAGACTTGGCTTGGGACAGTATGACTTGGCTTCGGACAGAAAGACTTGGCCTGGGACAGTAAGACTTGGATATGGGACAGTCAGACTTGGCTTGGGACAGTAAGACTTGGATTGGGACAGTAAGACTTGGATTGGGACAGTAAGACTTGGCTTGGGACAGTAAGACTTGGCTTGGGACTGTAAGACTTGGCTTACGTTTTTTGAAAGCCTATGCTCCTTGGGGAACTAATGGGTGATGATGATTCTGCGAAACGCGCCCATTTATGAAAGCCGGTAACTTCTTGGTTGTCTTTTTTGTTTGTATCCATGTTTTACAGCCATATAATAGTACGGATTTGACATCTGAGTTGGAGATTTAAAAAAAAAAAAGTAATGCTATACCAAACACATGAATATGCTTGGAGCCGCGGTAGCATAGTGGTTAGTGCACTGGCTTCCTAGCGCAGTGGTCTATGGTTCGATCCCCAGATGAGGCGGAAAATTTTTAGGCCACAAACGGCTCCTGGGTTGACCCAGCCCCAAATGGGTACCAGAGCTACTCTGGGAAGGTTAAGGCGGCCGGCGTGATGCCGACCACATCACCCCTCGTGTGCCGACGGTCAAGATAATATGGGCCTAACACCATATTCCCAATATGCCTCAATGGGCGTGTAACGGGTTCCTTTACCTTTACCTTTTACATTCCCCAAATCGATGGTAATTTCATCAGTTATGTCTCTTATGTATTATTATGTCATATGTTCTTTGCGTCTTCCCTGTTTATGGTTCTCTCTCTTTCATCTCCTTTCTCTTAATTGAATCCATCTCCCCTTTACCGAATCATTTAGAGGTCTCGTGACTGACAAAAATTACAAGGACATGACGGACTTTTAAAACATAATAAATAAGATTTTTTTTTCAAGTCTAAAGGACGTCACGAAAAACATAAACTGTCATCTATTTCCTTACATGAGTTTTCAAAATATAAAACGACATAGAAGACAAGATCATATGTCGAGAGTTGGTTAAAAATATGTCTGATGGAACACAATTCAGAGTGAGATGCGTCATAATAAATAGAAATAGAGTCACGAATGTGAATAGAGTGTGTTATGACAGGCAGGAGAATATATATATATATATATATGTTAACCCACTTTTTAAAATATAGAACACGCTAAATATGGTTATTCATAGACTTTCACAAGAAAAAAATCAACAAAGTGAGTAATAAGCAATCAAAAGAAAACAAAACCAAATACCCAAGACAAAACTGGTCAAATTAAGTCCCCAGCCCTCTTTAGAAGGCCTATCAAGTGTGCTTCATTTAACTGATTCCAGAGGGGTGTACACCTCTTTAGTTGGAAATCCCCCAAAAAATATCTCTAGGTACGTTTGACTAATACCAGTCTTAGTTTGAGACAAGAAACTCCACGAAAAGGACATTATCTTTCTTTACTGCTGTTGATTTGATTCTTCTGTGGATATCTTAGAAAACCAGGGGAAATTCATTTGCAGAGATTTGGTGGTTTACTGCTGTTGATTTGATTCTTCTGTCGATATATAAGAAATCCAGGGGGAATTCATATGCTGAGATTTGGTGGTTTACTGGTCGCAACTTTCGTGATACCCGCAGCCAAGATTTTATAATGCAAGGCACATTTGGATTGATTAATCAGGCAAAGTGTGGGCTTTCAGCGTAAGCTTAGGACGTTAGGAATGCATATTTCAACAACTAGTAAATCATGAAGACCCGTCGTCTGGACTGTATGAAAACGTGGGGTGGTTAAAAACGTGTGATGTGTAACCCGTATGCTGTGAAGACGTAACGTATGACCAATAATTGGTAATTCCAGGAATAATGGTAATAAAATCTGAAACCATGGGAGTTTGTATTAAAAAAAATGGGGATCCAGGAAAGAGGATTCGGACAGGGGTTCCAGAAAGGTAATCCGGAAAGGCTATTAACAGGGCTAGTCAATTGCCAGGACTCTGGAATCTTCCCTGCGAAGTACAAATCAATTTCCCCTATTAGATAACACATCATAGCATAGTTTTATTTTCTTTTCACACACAGTGTTACAGATCACCATACACAAAAATACTTTTTTGGGGGTCGGAGTGGCTAAGAGGTATGGCGTCTACCTCGAGCTCTAAAGGTACCAGGTTCGATTCCCAGGTGACGGAAAATAATTTATGGAAATTGTTTCTTTCAGAACCGTGGTCCTAATGATGTCATACGCTTCCTTGGTCTCCTAGGTAGGTAGTTAGATCGGATGCCTAGCCTTCTCGGATAAGGGCGAAAAAATAGGAGGTCCCGTGTGCAAGTTGCGAACGTTAAAAATCCCACCGCAGTTGGAAATCGTAAAGAGTAGGCCTATCGGGTCGCTGCCCTGGCAAAATTTAAAAATTAGATACCTACCCACAACAAAAATATTTATAGAATGCGTGATTCCTATATACACACACTGGGATTCTCGCCGGTGGTACGGAGTTCGTGTACTGTGCTGAGATCCTCCTTGTATGATCTAAGGGAGGAGATCGGAGCACTGATGGAGCAGTCCGTGTGCAATGAAGATAATCCTTAAACTAAACCAAATCAAACCAAACTTTCTGTTCCCCCTCTACCCACACACACCCTCTCACGGGATGTTGACCAATATTTGGCGTGCAGTCCACCTTGACTCCGCCCTTTATCGATTAATCTGCTAGCGTTAGGTTCGCTTGCAATGCAAAAACTGCGCCAATTAGCTCGCGGTGCAGTTGGTGTCTCGAGAGGGGTAAGGGCTACCTGGCATGACCTTTCAAGAACGTAAATATTATACATATTCAGAGGAATTTGCTCTGCAGGTGGGAGACCATAACCCAGTTAGGCTTTATTCATTCCAAGGCATGTAGTGTATTAGGGTTACGACAGACAAAAAAAACAGAAACCAAAGTAACATGCCCTTTCAACGTTTATAACACAAAGTCGGGCTGATACGATATACGATATATATATATATATATATATATATATATATATATATATATATATATATATATATATATATATATATATATATATATATATATATATATATATATATATATATATATATATATACACGAGTAGTAAACACATTGGTAGCCACTTAAATTAGTTATTATAAATATACCCACACACCGTATTTGAAAATTAAGTTAACTCCTAATGATTTTGGCTGGTAAAAATCTATATTAAATTACACTGTCGTCAATGACAATTCATCATCATCTCAGCCCGTAACCCGTCATGGGTCGTAGGGGTGCCATGGTGGAAGCATCAGCAGACAGGGTCCTCCACTGCTCTCTATCCTCAGCAATGCGTACAAGTGTGGAAAAACCGTGTCCTGCCCATTCTTTGATGTTATCAGCCCAGGATTTTCTCTGCCTTCCTCTTCTCCGTTTACCTTCGACTGTCCCCTGAAGGATCGTTTTCGAAAGGGAGTCATGACGAGTTACATGCCCAAACCAGGCAAGCTTTCGATGTTTCACTATTGACAAAAGTGGTTCTTGGTGGCCTGCATAGGTGTTTATCTTCTCTCTAACATAGACATTTGTTTTGTGCTCTTTATAGCAAATGCGCAAAATTCTTCTATAACATTTATGCTCGAAAGCCTGAATCCTTCGCTCCGTATCTGCAGTGAGTGTCCAGCTCTCACACCCATACAAGAGAATAGATAATACAAGTGATTTGTATAATTTGATCTTCACAGGAAAACTGATGTTACTTTTCCAGATCACATTCAACTTTGTCATGGCAGCTGAGGCCATCTCAAGTCTTGTCTTGATTTCTTTACTTGATCTTCCATCACTACATATAGTGGACCCGAGATATTTAAAGGTGTTAACTTCTTCTAACGTTTGCCCATTTAACGTAATGTTGGTCGGAACATGTTTCTTATGGCTATTCACCAATATCTTGCTTTTTTCTATATTAATTTCCATCCCATACGTTCTTGTTACTTTCTCCAGTCTAGAGGTAAGGTCTTGAAGTTCTGATTCTGATCCAGCTATCAGATCAATATCATCAGCAAAACGTAGGTTGCACAGAGGTCGGCCTCCAATCGATATGGTTGATTTATAATCGTAGAGAGCCTCCTGCATAATATGTTCTAGATAAATATTAAAGAGCACTGGGGACAGGATACATCCCTGCCGAACTCCTACAGTTGTTTTGAAAAATTCTCCAATGTCGTTGCTTGCAAAAACAGCACTGCTTGCGTCCTTGTAATGACAATTAACTTTCAAAAAAATAACTAGGGTTTATTTACAAGTTAAAAACTTTGGGTGGCTATTTTCTAAATAAGTGTGCTTCCAGATATTACAGGAATTATTCCTTACACAGCTGCTTCTGGTATCAGGCTAACTGCCACTACTCTATTCTGCAGATCGGAGGTCCTCAGGCACTCTTGGAAACACTAGCCCCGAGTAATTTTTAGAGTCTAGTTTTATCATGTATAGATAGCGTTACTTTTGTGAATGCCCGCACAGAGAGCGGTGATGCCAACAAAGGTCAAAGACGTAAGAGAACCAGAGTTTTCTCCCCTGCGACCGAATATAGAGTTATCTTACGGTGGACCGGCGAAGAAGCGGTCGACGCGTACACGGGTGTCCGGTCTTAAAGGGTTTTCAGGAAGAGAAGCGATCGTCTACGTGAAAGGCAAGGCGACTCGTTTGTGTCCGCTTTCCCCTGACTCAAAGACATGTATATTTTGCCGCGACCAGCAGGAAAGGAGTAAAAAAAAACATCTCTAAGGGGTCAATGCGACCCATGTGCAAGAAGGTGGGAATCAACCTACCTAAATTACGAATGTTACGGCTATAGCCAGGAATTACACTCGCAGATGCTAGAAATCAAGAAAGTGGGAAGAGATAAAATGAAAGATAAGAGGAAGGCGGCTTTATCGGCTAAAAGTGACAGGAATTCTCATTCAACAAAACTTCTTTTTTTTTTTTAATTATTGTTTGTGGTATGGTGTTCAAAACAATTCAGATAACTGAACTATGTAAACATTGTAACTTTTCGCACAATTTTCTTACAATGTTTACATAGTTCAGTTATCTGAATTGTTTTGAACACCATACCACAAAAATAATTAAAAAAAAAAAAAATAAAAGTTTTGTTCGTACTACGGCCTGTAGTGCTATCATGACTTGATATTACATATGGTCTATCACTTCTCGGTGTAGCTTATTCAAGGTCTCACTGTCTACCTTGTTTTGTTTAAGGATTTTGTTGATGTGTTTGCCTTCCAGCGGCCAGACACGTTTCTTTCAACCTAACGTCCGTCGGTTATATCATCCCGCTATTGCCATAAAAAAATATGCGAACTCGAAATGTGTGAACTTATATCAACATAAGTGCAGTGTTAATAAATACTAGGTTTTGAAAAGGACTACAAGTTTCTAGCAGCTAGTATAGTGAGGTCCTGAAAGATGGCTCTTCTACATGCAGCATTAATAAATACTAAGCCCTGGAACGGACTACCAGTATCCATCAGCTGACATGATGAAGACCCGGTAAGGGCTAGTCCTGGAACGGTTTTCAGTTGTATATATAATAATTTTTACCTGGTTTCTGTCGTGATTCGAAGAAATTTCTGTCACTTTTTTAGCCGAGTGATCTGCCCTGTCTTGTTCTCTAATATTTGTATACGCCCACTTTTCTGTCTTATAGCTCCTAATAGCGCTATTTCTGGCATTGGTCATGTTAATCTTACGTTTGACAGGCTAATTCCACCTCTTTACACGTGGACATCGGCACCTAGCTAAAGTTCTTTTATTCTGCCTTTCTGGTAGATGACGGCTAGTTCCCTGTATTCTTTGATTTACAGAGAACTCGTGGATACGGGGAAGTAACTTTAACTTTTCACACAATTTTCTTACAATGTTTACATAGTTCAGTTATCTGAATTGTTTTGAATTAGTTGTATTAAGTTTTGCATTTATTTACTAGTACTATTATCTCACTTCTTTAGCAACTTCGCGATGTTTAATTAGTTATTTACTTTCTAAATAATAACATTCCTATGTGTTCGGAACAGACTGTATTTGAAGATTATAAACCTCACTTTTTTAAAAGATCCACATACATTTAACCGTGTCCACGAACGTTAGTGAAATCTACTGTAGTGTATATTTTATAATTTGTTTACAATTTTGTATTAACCCTTGTTACTAATTTTTATTGCGTCTTACTACTATTCGTCTTGGTGGCAATTCCTCTCATTCCTACTTCCCCCATTCACCCTTTCCTCCTGACTGTTATCATGTCCGAGTGCAAAAACTCTAACCAAAATATAGGCAATATCACTAATCCATGGCTTAAACTAACAAGGCTTAAAATTGGACATTTAAACATTTACCACCTGCTAGGTAAGCTTTCTGAAGTCTCCACCTCTCTCCAACAAAACTTCCACATATTCGGTTTTTTCTGAAACCCGTCTCAATGACAAAATTACAGATGAAGAAATTCGCATTCATGGATTCACAACCATCCGGAGGGATTCTAACAGACAACTTGAAACAGGGCTAGTCATATACATCTCAACATCTCTTCAGTACAGACGCCGTGATGATCTAGAACATACTGGCATTGAATGTATATGGCTTGAAATAAAACTCCCCAACCTGACCCCTATTTTAATTGGTTACATGTACTGGAACTCTAGCTCTTCTACTGTATGGTTTGACACTTTCTCACGAATGATGGACAATGTTTGGGAAGGAAATTATTCTACTGGGGGATTTCAATATTGACCTTCACAACCAGAACAACACGTGGAATAATATCACATTCTCATACAATCTCACACAGTTAGTCACCCAACCCACGAGAGTAACAGACTCATCATCTACACTAATTGATCACATCTATACGACCTGTCCAGAAAACATTATAGAATGCACAGTCACACAGACAGCTATAAGTGACCACTATCCTATTTGCTGTACCTGGACGAGAGAGGGGTTCAAAGCACCTAAAACGGAACGCATCACAGTCCACTACAGAAAATTCAACAACTGTAACCTTCAGTTGTTCCTACAAGACGTACAAATATCCCCTCTCTCATACGTGTACCAACTTCCGCATCCAGAAGAAGCCATAACTTACTGGACACAAACTTTCTACAACGTATTCGACAAATATGTTTCTATAAAGCAGGTCCGTGTCAAAAACATCAGAAAGACCCCTGGATAACAAAAGAAATATTATCAGTAATGAGAGAGCGGGACGAGGCTCATAAGCTCAAAGATTTCAGCAGGTATCGGATACTTAGAAACAAAGTACAGTACCTCATTCGTCAGGAAAAGAAACTACATTTCAGAAAGATGATTCAAGACAAAGCAAACAGCAAAGAAGTCTGGGCAACCATTAGAACACTAACACACAAATCAAAGTCACTAAACTCTTTACCAAAAAGCTGCTCACTCACGGCAACTCATTTTAGTAACTACTTCAAAACAGAAATTACCCATCTCAAGTCAACACTAAAGCCTATGGACTGCGATATTAGTAAATTAACAGACTTCTGCAACACCGAAAACACCATAACAGATCTAAGAGATATTCCTTTTCTAAAAGTACCCGAAGTTCTCAAATATATCTTGGCATTAAAAAAAAACAACTCATCTGGACTTGATGGTATCAGCAATAAGATTCTACGTTACGCTGCACCCATCATTTGCGACTCTTTAACCTATGTATACAACCAATGTATTGCACACAACTACTTCCCTACAGCATTTAAAACTGCCAAAGTGTATCCTCTCTATAAATCTGGCTCACATAGCGATCCCAACAGTTACAGACCAATATCCATTCTATCATCTATATCAAAACCACTAGAGAAACACATTTACAACACCACACTTCAACACTTAACAGCAAACAAACTGCTCATTGAGAGCCAGTCAGGTTTCAGACCCAAACATTCCTGTCACACAGCTCTCACCAAAATGGCAGATAACTGGCTGTCGAACATAAATGATGGAAAATTATGTGGTGCTGTTTTTGTCGACTTCAAAAAAGCATTTGACATGATTGACCACACTATCTTGGTTCAAAAGTTAGAAACCCTCAGAATAGGTCCTAATCCACTAAACATCATCAAATCATTCCTGGCAGATCGACAACAGTTAGTGTTCAACAACAACTCGACATCAGATTTCTCGAAGATAGATACAGGAGTACCGCAAGGTTCTATTCTTGGACCCCTACTCTTCGCACTGTTCATCAACGACCTGCCACTACATCTAAAATATTCAACATGTGACCTTTTTGCAGATGATTGTACTATCTTCACTAGTGACACTGACTGCGCGGCACTTGAAATGACTCTTCAAAGCGATGTAAACAATCTAACAAAATGGAGTAATATGAACCGTATGCCAGTAAACACAGGAAAAACAAAATCTATGTTGATTACCACCAGACAGAAACTTCTAAACTTCACCAAAAGATCGCTACAGCTACATGCGGAGTCAATACGCATTGATCATGTAACAGAACACAAAGTTCTAGGCTTGACGATTGACCAGCACTTGACGTGGAACTCCCACGTACGGAATTTAACGAAACACTTAGCTCAAAAGACATACCAGCTGGCCAAAATAAAACACTTCTTAGACGCAGACACTAGACTATTGTTCTACACCTCACATATACAGACACATCTAGATTACTGCTCTACACTATGAGATGGTTGCCCTGCTTCCACCTCGAAGAGACTGCACTCCCTGCATAAGAGCAGTACGTCTGATTACCGATAATCGCACGATACTACACGCAAGGACACGAAAAGAACCCAAAATACTGTCCCTAAAAAACGTCTCCTCTACAACAAAGCCAAGATGACTCACGCAATTCTATCAAACAATGCCCCGCCGTACCTACGATCATTGTTTCAAACCAGTAGAAGAGAGGGACTACAATTACATCAGTTACGTCTGCACAAACCTAGGATCGACCTGTTCAAAAAGAGTCTAGCCTACTCTGGAGTCTACGTGTGGAACAGCCTTCCACACCACATAAAAAACAAACTTACACAATACACATTCAACAAAGCACTTTTTAAACACTTAATCAACACCGATTATCTACCCCCATAGAAGCAGCCATTGTCAGTCCACATCTTATTTATATGTCAACCTTTCTTTTCCTCTTCCGCTCGTTATTGTCTATGGGAAAAATTTGTTTTATATCCACGTAGTATTACTATATAATGTAATGTATGTGAGAATGTACCTGCATAGCACTGTACGTTTGAAATATGTAATTGTATTTTGTTTGCTTAAATGTGATGATGTGTATGCGAATGAGCAGATATACATTTTTACAGCTCGAAGATGTGTCCTGCAACAGAAGTGCGTAAGAAATTATTATTATTATTTCCTTTTCCCCTCAAGAATGTACAGATATAAACGATAATATGTTATGTAATTTGTGTATTGATGTTTAATGACACATTCAAAAATGAAGATTAATTGCTGATGAACACATGAGTGAGTGTCGGGATACAGAATGAAAGATAAAGGGCTGGATGGTCGGACAGACCTGGGTCCCAATTCTTTACCCTTTTAAATAAAGTTATGTCCATCTATCTCTCCTACTGATTCTGCTCTTGGGTTAAGGATGGCAAAGAAATAACACCAAGCCTCACCTCCTTCATTAACAGACTGTCAAATACTTCATGAGTTCTGTTACCATGCCACCTAATCTGATTATGCTTGAAATCATAATTTACTGTACGTTTTTTTTAAAATTTAATTTTATTTTATTATAATGTTTGTTTAATTAACAATACTTAATTTTGATTATGACTGCATACTGTAAACGCACGCTGTTAAATTACCTTTATAATGTTGCATGCCTCCATATTAATGCTTAAAGTAACACGTGGGAATGAAAGGATATAATCTTGCTAAATGAGAGTGGAAGGGCAAAATGTTAGACGGGCCTGCGCCCAATTCTTAACCCTTCGAAAATAAAGTTTGTTCGTTCGTTCCTTCCGCCTGCGTCTAGAATCTCGAACTCATGTCGCTCGTAAGACTGCCTAGTGTTGGTTCAAATTACGTCTTTTTCCTGTATCTTAACTCGCTAGGGAAATATTTCCCTAAACCCTTATGTCTTGTTACGTTAGAGCCTTACACGTGCAGAAGCCGCGCTCAGCAACATGCAGACTTTATCTTGCTATTTAAGCGAGGTTTCTTTATCACTCTATATCATTGTCTCAAGAAATTTCTGCCACTGGACAAAGTGATATTGTGCGCCAAAGCTTAATAGCAGTTGTAGTGCCGGAATTATTCTTTATTCGATAAGTACACATTTACTTATTTAATATAGTGGGGTGTTAGCTTAATCTTATAGAATAGATATCCCGTGTTACTTTAATTCTCTTAAATATATATACATTCTTTTTTTTTTCGTGACCGGGATGCTCTGAATTTTATTAAGTGAGCCACTATCCATAATGACTAAGTGTTAGCAAGGAGTGGTTTTTCTTAAGGCAGAGAGTGGGAGCAGATTATAATATTATTACAGAATTTTCCGCTTGGTTGTATAAATACTGTACAGAGTTTTTGCTATTTTTTTATATATATATTATATATATATATATATATATATATATATATATATATATTATATATATATATATATATATATATAATATATATATATATATATATATATATATATATATATATATATATATATTATATATTATATATATATATATATATATATATATATATATATATATACACGTGCTAGTTCCCACAAGTGGCACCCAGAGTACGAGAATGTGGATCCAATAACCAAATATTTCAACAACACAAAATTTCTCTTAGAATAATGCAATTAATGGCATTCTGATAACATGCTAGGCATGATACGTTATACCATAATACTATACCTAACTAACCAAAAAAAAAATAATGACAACATGTATTGTGGCTGCAATGCTAAAATACAATACCAACATAACTTTACATCAAGTATTCCATCAGTCAAAGATTACTACATCAAGTATCATAAAACACATATACGTTCTAAAATCAACAGATTTGTCTCGCCAAGGAAAAAACAATAAGGCAGACTATTTATCATAGCATTATTCAAATATTACAATGTATCAATGATAACCAAATATTAACAACTAAAATCGTATCCCTACCAGTAAATAATTCTCATAATCCCTATACAGTGCTCAGACCAATGACAATTACAAGTATTTCAGAGTCTAGACAGGGAATCAGCAATAACATTAAATTTCCTCTGCATAGGCTCTACTGTGAAATGGTACTATTGCAATGATAGTGCCCATTGTGTTAACCGAGAATGAATTGGGCGACCTTGTTGACCTGAGAAAGGTCAACGGACGATGATCTGTCTCCAACACAAAATGAGAACCTAAAAAGTACCTGGACAGTTTTAGAGACAGCCCAAACAATAAACAGACACTATCTTTCTATCGTTGCATATATCATTTCTGCAGGCAACTACTTTCTACTTAGATACATAACCGGGTGAAGGTACTCCCTATGCTCTTGCATCAGACATACACCTATACCTACATTAGACGCATCAGTACGATGAACAAAAGCCTTGCTCAAATCAGGCAACAAAAGGATTGGTTTTTGTGTGAAAAAACATCCTTAATCTTATGTAAAGCTCTTTCACACTCCACTGTCAATACTATCCTGTTTGGCATACATTTACGAGTCAATGAAATAAGGATGGCAGACAGTGAAGAAAATCCGGGATAAACTTATGGTAAAAGTTAATCAGACCTATCAAACTTCTAACTTGTTTTTTTTCGTCTTTGGTGTTTGTAAATCCATGATCCTACTGACTGTTCTATCGACTGATTTTATGCTAGTATTCCCTACTACATGGCCCAAAAAACTCAACTCCCCAAAACCATTCTGAATCTTGCTAGGTTTTGCTGTAAGTTCGTGTAATCGAAGGCATGATAATACCGAACTTAATCCTTGTAGGTGCTCTTCCCATGAAATTATGATATAAGCATTTATTTTCAATATATGTGATGACGTCCTTCATTTCCCCTAACAACATTCTCATCATGCGTGTAAAAGTAGCGGGCGCATTAACCAAGCCAAAGCACAGGAAGTTAAATTGAAAAAGACCCTGAGGGGTGCTAAATGCTGTAAGGGGTTTGGCATAAACGGTCAAGGAATTTGTCAATACCCTCTTGACGAATCTAACTTTGTGAAATATCTTGCATTCGACAACTGGGTTAGAAGGACTTCTTGATTTAGTATCGGCTCTGCGTCAACGATGGTAATGCTATTTAGGCGACTAAAGTCTATGCATATTCGTAGGGACTTGTCCTTTTTCCGCACAATAACCATAGGAAAAGAGTATGGTGACTCGGATGGAGAAATCAACCCCAACCGAAACATGTCATCTATATCTTTCTCAACTGAAGTTCGATAATGCAGAGGGATCGGGTATGGTCTCATGCGAATGGGCTGGTGACAAGTTGTTTAAATGAAATACCTTATCTTTCCCTCGAACTTGTATCAAGTAATCAACACCGGTGACTCTCTTAATTACCTGTAATGGTTCTTGCCAAATAACCAGAAGGTGATCCTCGCGAGATGGCAAAAACAACCAAACTTCACTACCAGGATTGATAACTATAAGTTTCTTATTCCTACTGGCATATGTTCTGTACTTGGCACCAGATACTTGCGTGGCATGACGGGCTATTGTGCAGGACTTAATGATACGTTCTTGCAATTTAATTACATACTCATAACTTGATTTGACAACATCACTGGAGCATCTACCTGTCCACAGGTCTTATAGAACGGCCATGGGACCTCTAGGATTGGCACCGTACATTAATTCAAATGGCGAGAATCCCGTGCTCTCCTAAGGCATCTCTATATGCAAAAAGTACCTCTGGCAAATACCTGTCCTACAACTGTGGGAAGTCAACTGTTACTTTCCCAAACATCTACTTCATGGTTCCATTAAAGCGTTCGCAAACCCAGTTGCTTTGAGGGTAATATGTGCAGCTGAACACCTGGGCAATGTCTAAAAGCTTCGTAATATGTCTTATCTCATCAGAGATGAATTTCTACCCCCATCTGATAATATTTCCTCCGGGAACCCTATCTTGCTGAATAAACCGAAGACAGCCTCAGCAACATCTTTTGAAGTAATGAATTTCATTGGCACTGCCACAGGCCATCTTGTACACAAGTCTGCCACGGTTAGAATGAATCTATACCCACGATCTGACATAACTGGGGGAGTGAGCTAATAATGTTTATCGCCACCTTTTGAAATGGACGGATGGCCAAATCCGTAACCACCAATGGTGCCTTGAGTGTTCTACCTTTGTGGCTAGTCCTTTGACAAATTTTACATGACCGGCAGTATGATTTCACATCTTTCTTATAGCCAGGCCAGTAGAACTGGGGCAGAACCATATAACGAGTTCTGGCTATGCCCATGTGTCCTGCAAAAGGCAAATCGTGTGCCGTCTTCAGCACATTGGGATTTAGAATGCACGATACAAAATTTGTCTAATAACTGAGTGTCGATCGGCAAGACATCTAGTGAGGACATAATTTTTCATCTCAAAATAATATCGGGCGTGCTTCGTATATTTAACTACCATAGTCTCAGCTAATTGAAACAGTCGCTGCAAAGAAGTATCAGCTCGCTGATGATTTATCAGATTTATAACAGAGGTATCGGTGGCTTGATCAGCATCAAAGGTGGGATCCCTCTGTAATCGGGCAACGTAATCTTGGGCCGCTTTTTGTGCTCTAGTAAGTACTGCACTGGCAAACGAAATATGCTTATCTTTCCACACCTCAATATCATGATCAGTCCACTCTTGAACACCCTTAACGTTACCAATAATAATGTCGGCCACCAGAAATCGAGGACACAAACTGTAACTTTCCCAAACAAAAATGGGGTGCTGATGTTTAAAATAGCCAATGGATAATGCTCAACTGTGCCCCTGAATGTTATGCATTTAACTGTTTTCCCAATAAAGCATGTTCTATCCACAAATGATATTTGACACCAATAGTGGTACATCCAGTGTCATGCAACACGGTTGCTGATTTGTTTTCTATTAAACACTGGTGCAAAGTCAAATTGCCTCTCTCATGCACTGACGACATGCATGGTACCTCATGACCACAAATTAGGATAGGTTTTCCATTAGGCTCAAATAATGCCTTACAGCCTTCACATTGTTCATCATTAAAAGTCTCCAGTGTAATAGCGGAATTAGCATGATCTGTTTCACCCGTTGAGCAGTCTTTGACGAAATGCCCCTTCTCATTACATAAAAAACAGCATGGTTCATTCTCAAATCATTTCTGAGGGCTCCCCTTAGGACTAGATTGTTGTCTCCCTTCAGAATTAGCTGGGGGCTTATCACAGCGATAGGAAAAGTGGCGTCTTGAACCACACCTAAAACAACCCCTTTTGTTATTGCCACCCCTGAATGACCTTTGTCGAGAATTCTTCCTAAAACCATCTCATCTTCTGTTACCTACATTTCTATCAAAAGATCGGTCTAAACTCCGAGCTCGTATGTGTCTGTATGGTTTTTTAAATACTTCAGTATGAGCTACGCTTGCTGGAAAGGCTTCAGGGATCAAATCTTTTTGAATAGACTTACCGGGATGTGCGATCACATACTGTTGACCGAACTCAGACATCACCGATATGGATGTGGGTTTCCGCTCCTGCAGGAAGGCTACTAAATCTGGACTGCAAGACGACAAAACCTTGTCTCGCAACATAAGGTCCATCAGTCCATCGAAATCCCTGACAATGTCGGACAGCTCAATCCATCTGTTAAATAACAACTTGATATTAATGACATAGTCAGCAAAGTCCTCGTTAGCATCAGACATGGCCTGTTTAAATTTAAGGCGGTAACCTTCGGTTGTTAATCTAAATCTTCTTAGTAACGTCTGCTTCACTATATCATAGTTAACCCTCTCCGATACAGGTCAACTGAAAAAACTTTCCAATGCTTGTCATGTAAGCAAACTACTAAGCAAGGGTGAATAGTCCTCTGTTTTAACTTTCCATGAAATGGCTTCATTTTCAAAGCGTTTAAGATAATAGTCTACACTGTCTATCGATTGGTTGAATGGAGGGAGACGCAGTGTATAAGGGCTTGACCAATCCTTGCCAACAGACATGGGACTCGAACCCTTCTTTTCCAATCTTTTCACAGTCAACTCAGCATCAATTTTTTTTGTCTCCATCTCATATTTCTTATTTTCTATTTCTCTTTCTCTTTCTGACTCAATCCTTTTAGTTTCCATTTCAGCCTCAATTCTTTTGTTTTCGAACTCAGCTTCGATTTCTTTTTCAGCTTCGATTTCAAATTTCTTCAACTCTCGTTGTTGATAGCGTTCCTTCCTCAATTCTATTTCATTATTTTTCAATTCTGCTTCTCTAAAATTCCACAACTATCCCACACGTAGACAAGAACAAAACCAGTGGGGCAGATGATGATGAATGAACAATAAACAAGACCCTACACTATAAACAACAGGCTGGAGGACAAAAGGCAAAAGAAAAAACCAACAAACAAAAAACAAAACATGTAGTTATATATATATATATATATATATATATATATATATATATATATATATATATATATATATATATATATATATATATATATATATATATATATATATATATAAAACATCAAGCCTGTCAAACGAACAACCACAGGAGATTGAAAAATCAACATAGGTACATGACACACAAGGAAACAGATGTAAGAATACAACACATAAACATGACTGAAAGATATTCAATTTCCTCGACGTCAGTAAAATTCGCCATCTATGCAGCTGACTCGATACAGAATCCATTTGATTGCTCGACGTCAGTAAAACTCGCCATCTCCGGCAGAAAATAGATGCTTACATACATCTAGGATGCAGCTGTGATATACTTGTATGCTTGCTCTTTGGGAACTTGCAGAACGAAGAACTGTAGTGTGGAAAATATTTTCCGGCTTTCTCGTACTCTGGACTTTCTAGCAGACGACAGACGCGCCATTTTGAAAATCTGGGTTGAAGCACAACTTCTGTGGCGATGATCGGCTTGTAACTTGGAAAAATGTCCTGGTACTACCGATTTTAGGCTTCAAACGTGTAGAGAATCATCGGCTTGATGCCCCCATTAATGTTAAGGGTTCATTTGCGTATGTAGAGATGCTGGACTCTGGTGTCCAGTAAGGTCTAGGGTAGATTGTAGGTACAGCCCAACATGCAAAGTTCATACAAACGTGAGGCTAGTTCTTACCAGTATGAAAACGTGATAAGCCAGTTTGACGTTTGACAAATATGTAATTTTAATCACAGGAACGTAGCTCCTCAATTAGTTGCTTCAATATAAAAGAAATTGGCAATCTCTAGCCAGTCCATAGGTAAGTCTAACGTCTACAGGAACAATGTCAGAGTCATCATGCTGAATTATTTAATAACATAATACTCATCCATTCCACTCCATTCAGCGATGACAAGTCCTTAGGAATATAATCAAGCTTAGGCTCTAACTGATAGATGACCTAGCTGATATGAAATACATCAAACTCAGTACTAAGAGTACACTTTTAGGAGCACGTAAGAACACAACCTTCTCCCTTGGAGACACAATGCCAAAGAGACCGATACTTAGACCGAAACTTCGATCCTAGCTAGGCAAACGACGTCTGCTCCAAAATCAGCAAACTATGTGACGTACTTCCGGGGTCGTCGTAGTAACGCTTTGTAAACAAGGAAGTCAGCCCACAAACCAAGTTTGAGAGCGACCGAAAACTGTTATGAATTTAGTCATAACAAAGACATAGAAGCAAATGAAAAAAAATATGTGAACCGAACCAGCTAAGAAGAAGAAAAAGAAATTACTCGAGCTAAACAATTAAATATTATTTCCAATCATTATTAATAATAACAATAATTATAAAATATGATTATCAGCTATTAATAACTCCCAAACTACTGCAACTACACAAGAAGAATAACTGTCAACACACGTTAAAACTAACTACAATTACCTAACACTGAAACGAAATTGAATATGAGACACGTGTAACCTAAAATACCCTAAATAACAAGTAATAAACAAACTATAAAAAAAAAATCCATCACATTGTACTACAAGAAAAACCTGGAAACCAAAATGTGTAAGTATTACCAATCTACACACTAATGCAAATGAATAAATCCCTTTAACGCACATCAACAGGAATTCACACACACGCGCGACTGAATTATCGAAAACGAGATATGATCAAAATACGCTATATTTTCTATACATTAGCTAACTAAAGTCATTTTTTGGTCCTTTAGAAACTAGCAAATACATGCTGCGGGTAATGTAATGTCAAATGTCACTCTCGAGGCAGATCTCTGAAGGATTACTAATGAAGACAGTACACACTTGAGAGGCTACAACAATCAAGTTCATCGGATGAAATAAACAATGTTTCAGCAGTAGGCTTACACACGTCGGGTCGGCTTCGCATCTAAGCGAAAAATACTTGCTGAAAACAGGTCACCCGTAGCACATTAACCTTACCTTGTATTGTTTGTGAATTAGTACCTTTTCCAAATTACTGTTCGTCCCGATTTGCAACATAAAATTCATCTCGTCTTGCTTTGCGTTGAAAGGAATGCAAGCCCCAAAACGTATTTCAAACACAGACTCAGAATACGAAAGCAAGGCTTAAATCTGGTCACATTTGCTGCCTGGCACAGGGACTACGTTTAGGTCAAGTGCCGAGCCACAACAAAAACAAAGTGTAGGGCATGAAGTATTTATAAGCCTATACATGTACAAACATAGTCAGCTGTATGCCTTCCGTGTCAGACTCATTGTCTAGCAGTTAACATCACAGTAAAACAGGCACTCCAACTCACGAGTAATAATGACACATCATAACTGCCGAGTCAATCTCAAACCTTTAATACTTCACTAACCGTTTTACAATAACACATAAATAGTATGATGCATATGATACAAATAATACTCTAGAGAATCTCCTCTACCACAACTGCTTCCATCAATAACACTGATGTTTCAACAACAAATTAATCTCGCCATCTCACTTTCTCCTTCACTCGGCAACGTCCCTCGTTCAACTGCCTTTCTCCTACCAGTCTCAACACACCTCATGTTATGACATTCACTCACACTTTCTCATATCCCCACTTGATGATCCACGAACAGATAACAACAACTCATGTAACCATCTTGTGAGATTCACAAAAATAATTAACTCTTTAACTGTTCGTAACAATATATATATATATATATATATATATATATATATATATATATATATATATATATATATATATATAGAGAGAGAGAGAGAGAGAGAGAGAGAGAGAGAGAGAGAGAGAGAGAGAGAGTGTAAGTCCAATTCTAAATGTTTGATAACTCATTCAGTATTGTCCCTACTTGGATGATTATCACTAGGACCACCTTTAATTATCAGGGAAAGTGTGAATACCTAACAGTGGTCTCGCTTTACCAGAGTGTATGGGTCTTTGTAGGCGTGTGTGTGTGAATATTTTTACCCTCAGATCGCCTTGTGACGTTGCGTATCAGAAACGCGTGGCTTGTAAACAGAAACCTATGGCGGGGCCTACAAAGTTAGAGATTCCCTAGGCATGACAGAGCAAATAGGGTGAGAGACGGGGTTTGTTTTGATTTTGTGAGAGAGAGAAACGGCGAGTGGAAAGTAGAAGTTTGTTTATAATTTGCAGTGGTGAGAGAATAACCGGGGAAGTGTAGGCTACGGGTAGTAATGAGATATTGAATTGCTGTATATTTTTAGAGCCTTGGTCAGGGCATTTGTTCTGGGCTTCCAGATGTGATGTGCTGCTGTCTGTGGATTACAACTTCCACATAATAAATATTACAAGGCAGTCTACGTCATACTGCCAGGTTGCAGCTATAAGGCCGCTGGGTGGATTACTTATCAACAGCCTATTGTTGAAAGGGTCTATCGCTCCAGCGCATACGGGCTGTCGCTTTTGCCATCCCATCATTTTCGGCAACACTGTCCGACCCATTAACAGCCAGTTAACTCGGAGTATACGGGCAGGCAGACAAAAAGGATTCGTCGATAGCCAGTACTTGTAAAGCACACATTACTCGTGCTGTCTGGAGTACATCACTCCACATCGATTTCTGTAACTGTCGTAGATTTGTGATAGGTGAATTAAGACTTGGTTTGGTCCCTTCGGAATAGCAATAGAAACAAGTGATAGCTCAGTGGGAGATGATAAAATAGAAATAAACTTCACGAGTGAGATGGAGGAAATATATTAGAGTCGGTCTCTGACCCTCGAGATGTTTTCTCTCATCTACAGCCTATCATCTACAACAGATTAAGATTTGTCAGACCGTCTAGTATAATATATATTAATATATATATCCCTCACATACACACAGCTAAGTAACTACAATAGACACACAGGCGTAAAACTAAGACAATGGAAATATAGATAATTGGGAACGAACTGACTGACACACTGGAATAAGTTTAAGGGAATTTTAATTATCATACTAAAATTCCTTCACAACACATAACATTACATCAAACACATACAAATAGTCATAAAGTCAATGAATTGCTACAAGAATGATAGCCCCATTGGTATGATCTTTTCCCTCGATGTATAGCTCACAGTCCTGTTAGAAGAAGAGTGATAGCCCCAAAGAGTCACGGATACATATGCTATAGTCTAAGATTTCCCTTTAAAGGTTTGAACAGACTTTGATACTCTGATCTATCCTAAGGAAAATATTGTTAGCAACAAAACTTGCATAAAGATATTTAAGACAGCAAAAATTGGGTGACAAAATACAACAATAAAGGAATCGCTCAGTCCTGGATTCACTCTATTCAGTCAGCCGTGATCACTAGCTTGCATTCGTACTTACAGCTTTGGTAGCAATTTCTGGAAAAAAAACATTTTTAGGACATGCACGTACAGAATCTCCAAGGTAGTCTTGGCCAAGGGAATCCCAGCTCCACAAAGATAAGTTGAATTCACTACTTCAGGGAACGTTTCCTTGGTTATTCTTATTTAGGATATCTGGTTCTGTCACATTAAAATTGTCCAGGCACGAACGTTAACAGCGAGCAAAGTGTCAATAGCTTAAATTTCTAGTAACTAGGAATGCCAGGTCGGCGCCTCCTCTCAGTATAGGACTTTATTTGGTCACACCACCACTAGTCAGAACTCCGTCGGAATGTTACTGATA
Source organism: Oreohelix idahoensis (assembly GCA_024509875.1). Classification (NCBI taxonomy): domain Eukaryota; kingdom Metazoa; phylum Mollusca; class Gastropoda; order Stylommatophora; family Oreohelicidae; genus Oreohelix; species Oreohelix idahoensis. The sequence goes on from JAMPIV010014411.1 coordinate 59,700, forward strand.
TTAATATTTTACTTGCCACAAGGGCTGAAATGTACTTGAGGTTTGTCTCAGGAAGAATTAAATCTGGCTCGATGGGCCCGTTACTTCATTTACTTATAAACTGCAAGCGTAGAGCTTGTCTTATCGTTTAAATCTCCCGTGAAATAAGTTATATATTCATAAAATCAGTCATCATGAATAAGAAATACATACGTATTTCGTCAATACTCAATGATGAATCAGTGCAGTTATAAGTTAGTTTAAAATATTCTCGACTGATTACTAGCAATTTACTTAAATTATTTATAGCTGCATGAGTTTAAGCTAGAAATTGTAATTTATTTTGCTATCCACTGAAACACGTCAGCTAGAGAATATAACAGACTTATAATTTAATTTCTTCTGCACAGAAATCTAACTAGTAAAATGAAATAAGCGGTTATCACTGAATCACTCAACACTACTAGTCAATATATATAATATCTTTACCTCAACACAGAACTACTAAGAACTAAATCCACTTCGACCAACTAAATGATGCTTCTATTAACAGAGATTTTAGGAATCGAAAGCTAGGTGGCAATCGACCAACTAAATGATGCTTCTATCAACAGAGATCTATAGGAATCGAACGCTAGATCGTTCTAGTCTTGACTGCGGAGTACTGAAAGAATGAAGTCTAAAACTCTGGTTTATATCTTAAACAGACAAAGAATGCGCGCTATTTCCAAAAACCCCCGTCTCCCCCTCTCCTTTTAACACTTCACATACTTAGACGTTGGCCATAACTGCCAAAACGCGTCTTCACACCTCACGCCGACATGTCTCATTTCTGAGCGATGCAGATGGCAGTTTCCACACCTCACGCCTAGAATCTAGCCGAAGAAAGCTCTCGTGTCAGATGAAAATGTAGACAAATGTCTGCTCCCTATGTCTGACTAGACGAATTCTCACGCTATATCGTCCACATTCAGGGACTGACATATTACGCAATAAAATGCGTTGCTAGTATGAGAAAAGAAACGGCAAAAGTTCGAATGGGAAAGTAATATTTTGTCGCAAACGAACGAATGCGAAAAACAGGAAAAGGATAAAAGAGCGATAATAAAGTAGAGGACACGGATAGAAAAGAAAAGAATATAGAAAATTTATTGATCATAAATCTCTATGCGACAGTAACCTACACGAAAGCTGTAGCCTTGCGTCCTGGATTCTAAATATGGAAGCAGATCTTTTTGCCGAGCACGAAACAATGACACATGCACATTCTCTTCTAGAAGATTCCATTGCTGCAGTCTTGACCCCAACTTCTTCTTTTCTTCTTTGATCCTTACCCGCTGACCGTCAAAAGCAGTCAGTGGCCATCACGCCTAGTGGCGTCTTGTAGGGCAACAACAAATTGATTCCACTTTGCTCGGTCGGCGGCCATCCTTCGTACAGTGCCCCAACTCTGGTTCATTCTTTGCATCTCAACCTCCACAGTCCTCCGCCAGGTTGTTTTTGGTCGGTCTCTCTTTCGTTTTCCTTCAGGGGTCCAAAGCATAGCTGTTCTTGTGATGGCATCGGGGTCTCTTCTGAGGACATGGCCAACCCAGCTTCAGCGTCTGCCAGCTATGATGGTGTGCATGTCCTCTTGCTTGCTCCGAGCAAGCAGATCTTGGTTGGTGATGGTATTCGGCCAAAAGATTCGGTGAATTTTTCTTGACCCCAACAGCTCTGCTTTATTTTTTGGCAATTCCAGAACTCTCACTAGATCATTCAATTCACTCTGGGTAATTTTATGTGTCTATGCAGACTCTTCAATAGGCAAGAAATCAGGATCTCTTGATGTAGATGCGTTCACAGGTGACGGATGTCCACTGGCCTTATTTTCTTCTTCATCATCCAGAGTATAAGATTCTGATGGGTCCGGAACAGGAAGTCATTCCCCGTGAGGCACTGGCCGCATAGCAGAGGGAATATTCGGATAGGTCACTGGCCGCTTTTTCTTCTTAGAAATACCATGTCCAAATTGGAGGAGTCATGCAAAAGTAACAATCATTAAGATGGTTTGTCGGTTCCCTCCACACCATTGGAACTGCAAAAGGCATCGACGTCCTCTAAGGTTCAACCAGCAGCGCAGATTCCTTGCACAGGATTGACAACATATGTGTGGGGCTCAATACCGGTCCTGGTCACCGATCTCACAACCAAAATAAAGGCTGTAAGCTTTCTTTTCATAGGTGTAATGGGTCGCCTTTGTGATAGCAAAGTTATTTGTCGGCAAAAATAATCCGCACTGTTCACACATTCACGAGGCATCTGCACTCACAGAATCCACAACACAAATGATGACAAGGAGGAAATGTGGTTGCAATGACTGCTACAGACTGCGTCATCCAATTGGCGCTCAAGGCGTGGGAAATCACGTGCCAGGGCTCTAGAAAAGAGAAGGACTGTGTCATTCGCGTCGGGAAGGTGAAGCCACCAGCTTACTTAACTCTCCCCTCCTCCCCTCGGATCTTGAAAACTAGAGCTAATTCGCGATTTTTAAGTTCATATTCGTGATCAGCATGTCCAAATTAGTTAAACATAGCTACTTTTGTCTCGGATACATGTTGGTTGTTGTCCAGTGGTATTTACCTACAGCACATATTGCCACCAGTTGCAGTTAACCATCAACTCAGCACATAGGGGCTGTTGCCTTTGCCATCCAATCTTTTTCGGCAACACAATCCGACCCATTGATAGCCGGTTACCTCTGAGTATGCTAACAGAACGACCGAGAGGAGTAGTCAGTTGTCAGTACTCGTCACCTGTCTTGTAGTCCAAGTCTTCATTATCCAGTGTAAGAGGTGCCCAACGCGCCTACTGGATACTCGCTCGCCAGCAAAAGTCCTCGTCATTTGGATCCATATATCAGTGGGAGCAAGTGTTTCTGCACTCGTTGTAATCTCCTTCACCTGCTAGTGTGGCCACAGCCACAGGAGATTGTGAATGCATAGGATTAATTATGACGCTGTTACAGAGAGAAAGAGCTTATCTCCATAGCGTTTCTTCTTCTTCTTCTTGCGATCGCATCTTTGATGTTTACACCGTCAGACGAGTTCTCATGATGAATTCGACTGTTGTTTGAAGTTCCTCTTTAGCTCCATACAGCTTTGAGTTTAGTTTTGAGTCATTGGGCCAGTATATCTTTCTTAACTGGTCATACAGAGGACAATCCTGTAGAACATGCTCAGCAGTTTGTTCGTTTAATCCACATGTGCACAGTGGTGAAGCAGACAACCGTAGCTTGTGCATGTGTTTATTCAGTTTGGTATGCTCTGTCCTGAGGCGAAAAATGGTTATCTGCCCTTGCCGGTCAAGAGTGTGGTAGTCGTCGTTCGGTTGATTCTGTTCTCTTCTGATAGTCTGGATAGCTCTCTTTTTCTCAGTGTATGTGATTTCATTATCTTCTTGTTCACTTTCTCCTCCTTTTTTTGCAAGTTTATCTGCCTTTTCATTTCCAGGTATACCACAATTAGATGGTACCCACTGAAGTATGGTTCTCTTTATGGTAGCTACCTTGTTTAGTTCATTTCTCAGATGCGGGAGTTTACCACCCTTGAGAGCTTGCATGACAGACAGTGCATCTGTGAGTATGACTACCTGGTGGCAGTCAGTGTTGTGTTATAAATCATATTTGCTCCATAGTGTTTGAATATCAACTTAGGTGGAACAGTGTAGTGTTCTTTCTAGCTGTGGAAGTAACTTGCCTATCAGGATTATTAACCATAAGGAGTGGCCGTTTCCTCGCGAAACTGGGAGCCTAACCCCTTTAGTTAGATTATCTGGGTAGTGAGAAAGTGTATTGGTGTTGGTGGTGTGGATTGAGACGTTTTGCATGAGAGATTGAGTGAAGTATTTTTTTGTGATTGTGACATATAATCACTAGGCCATCAGAGCTAGTGGAGTTATTAGTTTTGTTGTTATCTTAGTTTCATAAATAAATATATTTATATGTTCTAAGCGGTCAGAATTCATTCTATTCTAACTGTCACTTGATGTTTGCTGTGGTAGTCGTTACTGTAATATATTTTACTATTTTCATGAGAGGAAGGAAAAAGGTATGACATATCAAAACTTTGTCTCGAGTAAGGCTGGGAAGTAGACCTTAGATATTTGATTATATCTCTCTTCTCTCCAGAAGTCATATCTCTCTCCATATTTTCATTAGTGACTTTACTTTTCACCCAAGTAGAACAGTCCCAACTAAGATGGTTTGGCCATGTCTGCAGAATGGGAGAAGATCGGATACCACGACACGCATTGGAAACAAAGAGCCAGGGATCCAGACCCTCAGGACGACCCAGGGTCCACTGAGAGGACAACATTAGAAAGTCTTTGAAGGACCGAGGACTGGAGTGGAACCGGGCCAAGAGGAAGACAGGCGATAGGATAGTCTGGCGCTCTCTCTTCCAAACCTCTACACCTCACGGTAGAAGGCGAACGACCAAGTAAGTAAGACTTTACTTTTCTCTACTTTCACATTACCCATTCATATTCTGTCTAACTCAGACATCCTCTGTTTCCATACTCGCGACAGTTCCGTCCTATCCGATTTTAAATTTCCGCTGCCACGAATGGTCGGGATTTAAGCTCAATTATGTCCAAACAAATTGTACTGTTTTAATACCCATTTAAAAAACAGCTTCGAAGCAAAAATGCATCCTTTTCATCCATTTTTTTCATGCACCTTTACAATTGGCTTTGAGACATTCATGCACTCATTTACGTAATTCACATTTGTTCATCGTAATGGTAATTTAGGAGCAAATATTTTAAAAATAGAAATTAAAATTGAAAATACCTTGAAAATAATGTAGAGCACAATAACCAGCCCGAGAAGGTTTAATAATAATAATAATAAATCTTAAAAGTAAAACGTGACATTTTTTTGTAGGAGTTAAGTGGAGGCCAAAAAAAAAAAAACACGAGGAAGCGAGAGAATAAAGAAAAGTCTCTGAACATGTGTCCAGACGGTGACAAATATAGCTCACGTGCCACATTTACTTATCGGTTGTCGGGCTAGTTTGAAACCCTATATCACAACATTTATATATATACATATATCGTCATCATAATTCCTTTTCATTCCCTGTGGAACATAGGGCAGAAACAGTTACTCTCCATCGATTTATATTCTGGGCTGTCTTTTTCAGCTGTGCCCAAGTCATTCCAATTTCCCTAGCCTCCTCTTTCAACAGTTCTTCTCCTTGGCCTCCCCACTTTTCTTTTCCCCTGTGGGTTCCAGTCAAGGGCAACTCTGGCTGTGCTTGATTTTTCTCTTCTGAGTGTATGTCCTACCTATCTCCACTTTCTGACCTTAATTTCTCTTTGTATTGGCTGTTGTCCGCATCTTTTCCTTAGCCCTATATTTGTTATTACATCTGGCCACCTTATACGGAGGATCCGTCGGAGATATCTATTTACAAATGTCTGTAGCTTGGAGGTGATACTCTTTGAGACATACCATGTCTCTGAGCCATACAGCAAGACTAACTTCACATTTGAGTTAAAGATTCTAATTTTGTTCTCTCTGGATATAGCTGAGCAGTTCCATATTGGTCGAAGAGCATTAAAAGCGCATCTGGCTCTATTTATCTTTGAGCAGACGTCACCAGCTGTTCCACCTTCTTTGTCAGTGTTGCTCCCTATATATATAAAGCTTTTTACTTCTTCAATGACGTGATCACTGATCTTCAACGAGTCCGTCTGTTTTCTCCTGCATATCTTGCTGTCTATGAGACAGAAGGCACAAATCATCTGCAAAGTCTAGATCCTCCAGTTGTTTGTTAAATGTCCACTGTATTCCAGTTTTCTCTTCCTCTGTTGTCTGTCTCATAACCCAGTCTATGACTATGAGAAAAATTGTTGATGATAGCAGACACCCCTGTCTGATTCCACTTTGTACTGTGAAGGGCTCTGATAGTTTTCCTGTGTGTGTGTGTGTGTGTGTATATATATATATATATATATATATATATATATATATATATATATATATATATATATATATATATATATATATATATATATATATATATATATATATATATATATATATATATATATATATATATATATATATATACAGTTTAAAGTAAATTAAACATGTATGTCTATGATTTCAGTGAATTTAGTACTTTTATGTTTAAAAATGTATTCCTCCAGTGTACCTGTGTGCACAATTTTTATACCATATAATCTTCTATACAAGCCATTAATATTATGAGCTCTTTGAAAAAACATTCATGTACCCCATGGTGTACCGTGCGCTCTAATTCTTTACCACTGGCAAAGAGAGTACCCATAGTCCGATTCAAAAGTAATGGGTTACTCCTTACCATGAAGAGATCGCGAGATATATTCCACACTGAGAGCTGGCCACTTCAGACTCAAATACCATCTGTTAAACAAATTAAAATTCAGACCAAACAGACATATGAGAAGACAAAAAGAAGGTAAACGTAGTCGCATATTCAGGTATTGTCATAAGGCAACTGAAGCGTAAGAGAATTGACATATGCTAGATCTCAGCTTTATAAAGTAGTGTAACCTTTTTCCCTGTCATTAGGTGAATAGTAGAATGGCGCATTCAGAAATAAAGGCAAAGATATTCCCATAGTAGATGGTGCCCTATGAGAGGTAAGTGTTAGAGACTTTACGATACTAGACCCAGGATTTGTATGAAGCAGGCTGATCAGTTCTCTTCCTCATTGCCTTTGCCTGCTCTAAATCAAGAGCAAAGTCAGGTACTCATTTACAGCTGGGTAGACTGGAGCGTGACGCTTCCAGATTTCGATCCCGGAACCAGCTACCTGTGTCGCGAGAGGAAAGCGCTTTAACCGCTTAGCCAATCGGACGCTTCAAGCAAAAAGTAGTAAGCCAATCGGACGCTTCAGACAAAAAGTAGTAAGCCAATCGGACGCTTCAGGCAAAAAGTAGTAAACCAACCGGACGCTTCAAGCAAAAAGTAGTAAATTAATCAGACGCTTTAAGCAAAAAGTAGTAAGCCATTCGGACGCTTCAAGCAAAAGTAGTAAACGAATCGAACGCTTCAAGCAAAAAGTAGTAAACCAACCGGACGCTTCAAGCAAAAAGTAGTAAGCCAATCGGAAGCTTCCAGCAACAGGTGGTAAGTCAATCGCACGCAAAAGCAAACAGAAGTAAGCCAATCGGACGCTTCAAGCAAAAAAGTAGTATTCCATAATATGAAAATTGTTTGTGCAACACATCATGAAGAAATATATAACAGGACTAATTAACTTATGTTGCAAAATAACCATCATCTCCCCACAAATCTTAGTAAAAAAATGAATGGCAAACTAAAATAAAGTCACAGCTTCCCTCGGTCTCACGTTATTCTATTAGCACTTTTTCGATATAACGCACATAACTAATTCTCCAGACTTAAAGGTCTTTTATATTTGGACATATAACCAGCTAGGTTGAACGGGACGCGCCTTGCCAAAACGAGGCAAAATTATATTTTTTTTAAATATATATATAACGATGCTTGTATTTTATGCCATTTGTCAGTTATACCTTGTACGTTTTAAAAATTCCATCTTACGCTGAGTGCTAAATTCCATGGGAGACAGAAATCTAACTTTCACATGCTCATCAAATTCATTCAGGGTGGTGAGATGGCCAAGAAGCGTTATCATTGCTAGCATAATGAAGCACGACCCCAAAATGGAATGCAGCTCTTTGGTAATCTGTAACTTAGAACAAGATCTTTATTGATGCAATGTGCTTTTTGAACAGAAAAAAGAAGGTGCAAATTAGAGCAAGCTCGTGTCGTTTTTCTTTAAAAGTCTCCTGAACATCTTCTTCCCCTCTTGACCTCTTTTCCCCTGGAGCCAGAATAACTTTTTAAACACCTATGAAATATTCTGTTAACCAGTCTTCTCTTTTTCGATTAGCGCTCAATTATTCAAGAACGAATTAATAGCGCTATGCGGGGATTCCTGCGGTTATTTCACAGCTGCCCTCCAGCTCGACAATTATTTAAAGTCTTAAAGGAAATCCCCTTGCAGACAATACGAAGTAAGGAAGACCTGGTAATTACCGTTCGCTAGTTCCGGCAAGAGCGTGCTTTATGTGACACTAGAGATACATCTTTTAATAAATCATCTCTCCTTTGGAAGGATAAACGTAAGTGTTGAAATAATACGTTGTAAAATGCGTTAATAAATAGATACGAAAGAAGAAACAAACAAACAAACACAGGTGACGAGGAAATATGAACGCGTGTAATGCCTACGCTGATACTTCCATAGGCAGTGAATTGTTAAAGACCCACTAAGATAGGTCTTCGCTTTTATGAGGCGGGGTGACTGGTTCGTTTCCTCAATGCCTTTGTCTTTCATAGCTCAACTGCAGATTCAGGTACCCATTTACATCTAGGAAGACTGGAGCTTGACACTAGCAGGTTTTAAACACGGAACCCGGTAACTTTGCCGAGAGAGGCAATCGTTCTAACCACTCTGCCAATTGGACGCTTCATTTCTTGGAAGAAAGAAGGGTCTAATCAAAAAGCACGTGTTGTAATGTACATAACTATGTTGTACTCGTACATAACTATGTTGTACTCGTACATAACTATTGTTACGTACATTTATTACCTAAGGGGGTAGTCTTCGGTCCTGCCAAATGTACGCACCAGTCTTAATATAGTTATATATTTGTGCGTTCGATTGATTCACGCACTGACGTGCGCAATGCAGTGTGAGTTGCTTTGGGACGCACGGGTAACCTAGTTGAGTAGTTTCTGACGTCATGATTTGGAGGGGCAACATGGACCTTGTTTATGTCCGTGATTGATATATATTATTATTGTATTCATGGCACGTTTATGGAAGCCATTTATTCTAGTGATCTGTATTGGTCTTCAGGTCGAAACCAATAGCAGCAATGTCACGTAAGTTATCGCCCCACTTCTTATTGTATGCTGTATTGTAAGGCCGCTCTTATACTAGTCTAGCGGGAATATGTTATTCCTAGAATGGACCTACAGAGTCGTTAGCCTTTAGGATTCGTATCGTAGAAGAAGGATTCCTACGAGCGGAAAGAAGTTAATTTGATTGCAGTATTCATATGTGTAAACGTCTTTATTGTAATGCCAAAGTCGTGGCATGATTTTTGAGAGGTTAGTTAAAACCTAAAGATACTAACTCAGATACCTCTTCATATATGTACCAGTGAATATATATATTGAGTATACGTTATATGGAACTATGTCTTGGATAGAAACAGTCTCTTATTGGACGAATGCGAGAGTTCGTGGTATGGGAGTACATGCTTAGTTGGATGACCTCAAGCAAGGTCAACGGACATTTTATCTAGTTTGAACATTACTGGATTCGTATTAATTGAATGTAAGGAACATGGTTGAAAGGATCCCACCACAGTACCCGACCATCATCATTCACCAGAGTATTCTTGTCATGCATTTATGTGATTGTCCTAGTCAAGAACAGTGTATCGTAGCGTTGAACTTATGTCGTCAATAAACAATGTTAAACTGTTCTACCAGCCTTCACAGTTTACTTCACTTCACGGCAGGCTTTGATTAACATGCCTGAAGTTTACATCGTTGTGTGTTGAACTTATTTGACAGTTGTGTGGATTCGCGTTTTATTATCAGCACGATAGATAACCATCTATGGAAACTCAGAAGAAAAGATCTATCAGTAAATGGCGGCCAGTGTGGCTTGAATTGCTCAAGATTCAAAACTGGAATTACCTCACAAGTTCCACACTAGTTGAAAGTACGTGGATTCTCTAACAACTCATATCCTTTATAACGGCTACCTCAAGGTCAAGGTACATTGAACCTCAATCTCAAGTTCTACATCAGTGTATGACTACGTGGGACCTCAGCTGTTAGTCCTCATCTGGCAGAACTCAAGTATTCGAAACAGAGTATTTCGTTGTCTCAAGCGTACATCCACGGAGACGAGGCACATTGATTTTTTACCTGCACGCGAGATGAGTATAACGTGTTTTCGTTGTACACTTTATTACGTTTAGCTGTGCCTCATGTAGTTATGTCCACATTTATATTTTTCATGTTACATGTTATATGTGTTGAATTCTTCGTGGGAGGTAGGGAGGTTGATCTGACGAACGAGATCCATCTCGAAGCCAATTCGGGCTCTTCGTCAGACGTTCTGTAGGGCTCAACTTGTAAGTTTCAATTGAGCGATAATTCCGGTTCAAGGCTAGAAACCTTGCCGAAGTTCCGATCGCTAATTGTTCCTTATGATAGTAGTTGTTTAGCTGTTCCGTCAAGTTTTAATTGTTGTTTTCGTAGCTATTTTTACTTGTACCTTAGTTTCATGATGTATTTTGTATGTGATTATTGTCCGTCTAACCTGACTATCATTCAGTTTTTTACAAAGCATATGTTTTTACACTGTGTTGTCAATTGTCTTGTGCATTATTGGATCGTAGATGTCATCGTAATTTTTTACGACATTCTATTTTAGTTCCACATTTTTATTTTATTTGATTTCTACGACTGTAGTCATTCGTCTTTGATTATTGTGTCTTGTCGGTAATGTTTCTATTGTCTTTCACGTTGTTGCTTACATGACATTTCATTACATAAATTACTATATTGATTATTGATATATTTCATAACTATATGATAACAAAAGATACCGTTCTAGGACAGGAACGAAGAACACTTGTTATAGTAACAAGGTTACTTAATTTATATTGATTAATTATCAGTTTTATAAATCAAGAGTATTGTGACTACTTATAAAGCATAATGTATTCACTAGATTATTTCATTAAGCAAGCAAAAGCTCTTCAGATGGCTCCTGATGAAGCAAAAGCATTTGCACTTGCAGAATATAAGAAAGCTCAAGAAATAGAAGCCGAACAGAGAAAGTTAGAAACTTTAAGACTAGAAAAACTTCAATTTGAGGCAGATCAAAAACGGATTGAATCTGAGGAGAATGAGAAAAAAATGAGATTAGCCGCTGAATTAGAAGAGAAACGATTTCAGCAAGAGGCAGAACAGAAGCAAAGGGAGGCTGAAAAAGAAATGGAAAATAAACAAAAGGAAATGGAAGAAAGAAGATTAATAGCTGAACAAAACACAAAACGACTTCAGCTTGAGATGGAAGAGAATGATAGAAAACGACAGCATGAACTAAAATTAGCAGAGTCAGAATATGAGAGACTTAGGTTAACTCAGGAAGTTAATTCTCAGAGAACTTTTGAAAGCCAAACTTCATCCAGACATGATCATTTTAAGGAAATTAACCTTAAATTACCTAAATTTAATCCCCCATCTGATGACGTAATATTCTTCCTAGATAGGTTTGAGGCCACTTGTGTGTCTTATAACGTGGATAAAGCGCTATACTGTACATATTTATCCAGATTACTTACAGGGGATGCATTAGCAGTTTATCATACCACCAGCATTGGTGAGAAAAATGACTATAATGCTCTTAGAGCGGCACTTCTGCAAAAATTCCAAATGACAGAAGACGAATATCGATTAAGATTTCATACATTACTACCTCAATCTGGCAGAAATTTTAGTGATTTTCTGTCACAGATACGACTAACATTAGAAAGATGGATCGAATTATCCAAAATTGAAAAGTCATATGAAGGTCTCTTCGATTTACTGATGCGCGATAAGGTACTTTCGTCTGTAAATCCTACATTTCTCGCATTTTTACACGAACGGAAACCTTTATCTATGAAAGGCTTAGAAGAACATGCAAAAAATTTTTGCACTGCTCACCCAACCATGGATCTAAGTAATGCGCAGATTAAGAGTGAATTGCCTGTTGCTTTTGCAGCACAACAAAACAATTTTTCACGCAATCGTTCTTTTAGTGCTGATAGGTATGTCAATAAGGGAAATAATTACAATTTTAACAATGATAACTTTTACAAAGGGAAGCAATTTCAACAATCTGCTTCATTTAATGTTTCTTGGAACCAAGCTCATAGATCGCGAGATTTTGGTAACAATAATTTTAAAAATAATCAAGGACATTATAATAAACAAAACTGGAGATCAAAATCTCAGGGTCCACAAAACAGACAAGGTTCTTGGAATAAAAATTTTAAAGAACAGCATAACTTTAATTATACAAATTATCGGACTCATCCGAATTTTAACTCAAGCAGAAACGACAATTATGGCAATTTTAATGCAAATAATCAAAATCGATCGCGTCGCAGAGATAGAACGTCGAGTAATACGGGTAGACATTCTAATGTCTCTTTAATTGATACACAGGCTAACATTGAACAGGGTAAAGTAGCTGAAACTCACAATGCTATGTCTTGTTCTCTTGATTGTACCCAGGTGAAAGACTGTCCAGAATGCTCGACTCTTTTCCAGCCTAAGGCGATCACGACGCTGCGTTGCGGACATACCTTGCCTAGTCTACCTGCAGTCTGTACGGCCACTGCTGCGTCGGTACACCAGGGACAGGGCTCTCTTAAGTTTAACAAGGGATTTGTCAACAACATTTCATGCTCTCTCCTATTTGACTCAGGTTGTAGCACTGTGGGCGTCCGGACTTCGCTGATCAACCCAAGTTGTGCCACGGGCAGGGTTGTCAAGTGTGTGACTTTTGGTGGCACCGTTGAAACATTTCCCACTGCTATTATTGATCTTAATACACCATTTTTTTCAGGAAAGATCCAGGCATGTCTTCTTCCGAATCCAATTAGTGATGTCATATTGGGTCGTATACACGGTATAAAAGAGTGTACCCCTCAGCAAATTGCTGAATGGGAAAAGCAGCATATACAGGATGCCTATGCATTTAAGTCTATACCTAGAGTTGTGTCACATGCACATGCTATTAACATGTTGGGTAATGCTAATGTATCGGAATCTAGTAGTGAAAATGATTCCATTGTTCATTACGCCACTGTGGCTAATTCGTTACAACCTTTACGACATGCTTCCATTCTTAAGAATGATATTAAGGTTTCAACGCAACCTGTGAAGACTAGTAAGTCATTCCGGGGGACATATACCTTCCCTCGACCTGATCAGCAGGCAACTGATCGTAAGAAAAGGGTTAAGTTTGAAAAAAAGGGAAAGGATGTTCCTAATAAAAATAAGAGTGGTTGTAACTCCGTTGGGAAAATTAATACCAATAAGGTTGCCTGTAAGATTTTAACTTTGCCCAGCAATCAGGTGTCTACGACATGCCGTACACCTACACCTTTGTCTGGCATAAGTAATAATAATCAAGTACAAAAGTATGGTACATTTAAGAATAATCCTAAAGGTATAAATAATAAATATTATAATTTACCTAAGAGGACTATTGTTACCCATCAACCTTGTTCACATTCTTGTGACTATGGTACCACTTATATTGGTAGAGGTGCATCTTCTCGCACCATCCTTGTGCAAAATCTGCCACAGCGAACTAGTTGGCAAGCACTAGGAGATTTTCTCAACCACACGGCAGACGTTAGGTTCGTGCGTCTGTTACCTCATACCAAAAACAGGTATGGTGACGCCGTGGTTACTTTTAGGACCAATAGAGATGCTCGCATGGCTATCGAGCGGGACAATGGTGTATATTTCCACCACCATTCTCTCCGATTACAATTGGTTCCCGATTCTGCGTCACGCAGACAGTAACCTACTATATTGGATTTTGATTTCACATTCTTTGATGACTCAGCCTATGCAGTCATCATCTCTTTCTTGTAATAGTTATTTGTTCTTTTTCTATTTCTCATGAACTTTTTCAATGGAATTTTATGCCATTCGGATTAATGAATGCGCCAGCTACCTTTGTACGCATGATGCGCCGCATATTGTCTCATCGTCCCGATGTCATTACTTATATAGATGACATCTGTCTTTTCAGTGACTCTTGGGATGAACATATTCAGGGTTTAAAATCTTTACTTTCTACCTTACGGGATTATAACTTAACAGCGAAACCTTCAAAGGCTTTTGTCGGTTTTCATGACATCTCATTTCTGGGTCACCGCATAGGTCATGGTTTCATGTATACAGAAGACAGTAACGTCTCTAAAATTTTAAACATCTCAGCACCTAAGACAAAAAAAAAACAAGTTAGGTCGCTTTTAGGACTAATACAGTTCTATTCAAAATTCATCCCTCATTTGTTTACTATAACTGCACCTTTTTCGTCTCTACTGAAGAAAGGCACATCTAATGTAATAAAGTGGTCGCAGGATCACCAAGCGGCTTTAGACTATATAAAACAATTTTTTTTCAAATAAGCCTTTTTTAAGGTTGCCTAACAAAGATCTCACTTTCATCCTTCGCAAGGATGCAAGTTCTTACGCTATTGCTGCAGTTTTGATGCAGGAATATAACGGCACCTTATTTCCGGTGATGTACGTGTCCAGAAAACTTACGGAGAGCGAACTCAAATACTCCGTTCTCGATAAAGAGCTCCTCGCATTAGTGTGGGCAATCACAAAACTGGAACGTTACCTACTCGGCTCACACTTTGTGGTGGAATCTGACCAAAAAGCTCTTACCGCACTGAATACAGGGAACGTTAAGTCATCAAAGTCAGCGCGTTACGCTATAGCGCTTCAACCGTTCCATTTTGAGATACGAGCTATTCCTGGAGTGCAGAATGTGTTCGCAGACTGTCTGTCAAGATGCCCAAGTGAACGTGTCTAAACTAAACCACTTCCAGATGGTGAAACATCCTCACCGAAACATGAATAACTATGTACATTGTCATTGATGGTACATCTGTAAAGACTATGTATAGATCTGCAGTATTCGTACAAGTATAACTTTCAGGATATACTTACTTCTGGATTATAACATGACTTCTTATGTAGTAACATTTTATTAGTACGTGAACATTGGTACTACAGTAACTTTTTTATTAGTATGGAAACATTGTTAAAAGCGACAAATAGACATTCATTATTATTATGGAACATATTACACTACATATCGTGTTCGTAAATGTATTTCGGGCATGGAACATTGAGAACATATTCTTGTCGATTCTAAATAGTTCTAAACGAATATTCACAATGATTGAAATTAGAATTACTTAAAATAAATTAGTAGTTATTTATTTGTGTGTGTAATTAAGTACTATTAATTAGAATAATTCAATTTAATCGATTTGATTGATTATAAATCACACATCTACTAACTTTATTAGTGTCTCGCAATACGTGTATTCACGTATCCCACTACATGATATCTCACTTTTAGATAACTAGTCAAACTTACTAGTGTTAGAAAACAGTAAGTGTGTTGCTTCTTAAAGTGTTTAATTATGCTTTGTTTCATTTTGCATGTTGTATTTTAAAATTTTCTCTTTTATTGATTCTCTTATCATTGATTATCATCAGTGTTGCTGTTCATTTTCATTTTGAAATCATATGTTTCAAATTTTTTTTTGAAAACTTAGTTGAATTTTATTATCATCCTTTTTTGGTTTTTCATTTTCATTTTCTTTTCAACTTGTTTTACTTCGTATATTCTTGCCACATCGTTCCAAAGTAGGTCGAGTGTGGATGTGTGCTTTAATGCATACTGTCATTTAGTTATATTGATTTCAATTTAATATTCTTTTATTAATATGATATAACTTTATGCATTTCATATCTTGTTGTAGTTCTGACTCACCTCTCTCGGGTACTTAGTTCGAAAAAAATTAATAGAATTAATTTTTTTTAAGGGGAGGTAATAAGGGAGCTGTTACGTACATTTATTACCTAAGGGGGTAGTCTTCGGTCCTGCCAAATGTACGCACCAGTCTTAATATAGTTATATATTTGTGCATTCGATTGATTCACGCACTGACGTGCGCAATGCAGTGTGAGTTGCTTTGGGACGCACGGGTAACCTAGTTGAGTAGTTTCTGACGTCATGATTTGGAGGGGCAACATGGACCTTGTTTATGTCCGTGATTGATATATATTATTATTGTATTCATGGCACGTTTATGGAAGCCATTTATTCTAGTGATCTGTATTGGTCTTCAGGTCGAAACCAATAGCAGCAATGTCACGTAAGTTATCGCCCCACTTCTTATTGTATGCTGTATTGTAAGGCCGCTCTTATACTAGTCTAGCGGGAATATGTTATTTCTAGAATGGACCTACAGAGTCGTTAGCCTTTAGGATTCGTATCGTAGAAGAAGGATTCCTACGAGCGGAAAGAAGTTAATTTGATTGCAGTATTCATATGTGTAAACGTCTTTATTGTAATGCCAAAGTCGTGGCATGATTTTTGAGAGGTTAGTTAAAACCTAAAGATACTAACTCAGATACCTCTTCATATATGTACCAGTGAATATATATTGAGTATACGTTATATGGAACTATGTCTTGGATAGAAACAGTCTCTTATTGGACGAATGCGGGAGTTCGTGGTATGGGAGTACATGCTTAGTTGGATGACCTCAAGCAAGGTCAACGGACATTTTATCTAGTTTGAACATTACTGGATTCGTATTAATTGAATGTAAGGAACATGGTTGAAAGGATCCCACCACAGTACCCGACCATCATCATTCACCAGAGTATTCTTGTCATGCATTTATGTGATTGTCCTAGTCAAGAACAGTGTATCGTAGCGTTGAACTTATGTCGTCAATAAACAATGTTAACTGTTCTACCAGCCTTCACAGTTTACTTCACTTCACGGCAGGCTTTGATTAACATGCCTGAAGTTTACATCGTTGTGTGTTGAACTTATTTGACAGTTGTGTGGATTCGCGTTTTATTATCAGCACGATAGATAACCATCTATGGAAACTCAGAAGAAAAGACCTATCACTATGTTGTACTCGTACATAACTATGTTTTAATGTACATAATTATGTTGTACTCGTACATAACTATGTTGTAATGTACATAACTATGTTGTACTCGTACATTACTATGCTGTAATGTACATAACTATGTTGTACTCGTACATCTTCTTCTTCTTTGATCCTTAGCCGCCGACCGTCAAAGCAGTAAGTGGCCATCACGCCTAGTGGCGTCTTGTAGGGCAACAACAAATTGATTCCACTTTGCTCGGTCGGTGGCGATCCTTCGTACAGTGCCCCAACTCTGGTTCATTTTTAGCATCTCAGCTTCCACAGTCCTCAGCCAGGTTGTTTTTGGTCGGCCTCTCTTTCGTTTTCCTTCAGGGGTCCAAAGCATAGCTGTTCTTGTGATGGCATCGGGGTCTCTTCTGAGGACATGGCCAGCCCAGCTCCAGCGTCTGACAGCTATGATGGTGTGCATGTCCTCTTGCTTGCTCTGAGTACTCGTACATACCTATGTTGTAATGTACATAACTATGTTGTACTCGTACATAACTATGTTGTAATGTACATAACTATGTTGTACTAGTACATAGCTATGTTGTAATGTACATAACTATGTTGTACTCCGTACATCACTATGTTGTAATGTACATAACTATGTTGTACTCGTACATCACTATGTTGTACTCGTACATCACTATGTTGTAATGCACATAACTATGTTGTACTCGTACATAACTATGTTGTACTCGTACGAGTACATCACTATGTTGTTGTGATAAATTTAACCGTGATACAACGTTAAAATATCTCCAAAGATAAAATGTAGGGATAAAAATAATGCGTAAGCTACTAGAAGACATGATCGCCCATGCCGCGGTTCACTACCCGCCATGGAAACTAACTTGTTAGACGTATAGACAAAATGTTTACCCTAGGAGACGGGAGGGAACGGAGATCAAAAAGAAAAAATATGACTGAACACGTGCTTGAAACTAGCAAGGCTAAAAAGACGCAATTGGTGGGGAAAGGAAAAAAATTCACGTCCCCAAGTTGACACAATGTAAAGAAATGGACAAAAGGGACCTCAGCTATTATACGCAACAGTCATTTCGTGGACGCTTTTACGACACTTAGTCCTTTTATTTGAATTCAGCGGCAAACGCATTACAGAAGATGCTCGAACATATTTCAAAAAAACAACTAACCTTGAAAAAGTAACTTTTTCTTAATAATAATGTTAGGAATATAAAACCTAGCTAGTCTGATAGCCCATCTTGAGCAGAGAAATAATACGCTTTCATTTATACAGACGGATAGATAATAATGAAGATATTGACAAAAGACTGTTGTTCATAACAGACGAGCGACTGCACTGTTAAAAAAATGTCACTAATTTTCAAAAAATTGCGGCCTTGAGACTCAAGTGCTAAAATCTAGTTGGAATGAAAGAGAGGGGACAATAGTGGAAAATTGTGGCAAAAAATAACTCTAGAGGCAGATTCGTGTAGGAAATTCATGTAGAAACAAGTGTGTTTTGTAAAAAAAATGCAAGTAGAGACAGACGGACCAACAGACAATAATACATACTTGACTGAGGTATGACTGAATTGACTTTTGGTTGGAGGTTTGAAATTTGAAAGGGGGAAAGTCGGTGATTGGCCACAGATAATCATATTATCGGCGCACAGACGCGCATTTTTGCCATTCAACATAAATTGTCCAGTAGTAGACACAGTAATTCTTCAGTGGTGTAATTCCAAGAAGCTAATTGCAATATTTAGAGGGACGCCATACTAGAGCCAGCAGTTCAGCTGAGTTTTGCTAGAATATAACTGTGTTCTCTATTCATAATTCTGGTAAGACTGAAAGTATTTCTTTGTATATTTTAATATTGTTTAATGTTTCGAGTGATTTGATACTGCCATATCAAAATCTATCCCTTACCACAAGTAAGGATTCGCTCTAGATCCCCAGCCCAAGATCAGGGTCTAGAGACAAACAAAATACATAAACGCCAGCAAGGATTATGAAGGGCGGATCAAGTGTTGAGATCAGTGGAACATATCACCTATCTTATTCAATAGCAGGAAGCTAATGAACATATTTCAGAATATGTAGTCTTGGGGAACTAGTACTATGTGAAACCAACTTGGTAAGATGTGCTGTATGGTCAGAGAGATCTGACCCCGTCTATGTGGTGTTGTTGTGTAGTGTTGTGTGTAGAAGTGGCTCAGGAGGTAGAGTTCTGACACATGACCCAATACTTTTGTTGCAGAAGTGTGAGTTTCTGTTTGGCACCAAAGTGGTGTCTAATGCTGTGTTGATATATACAAGTGTGGACCAGTGCAGTCTAGTATTTTGTCAGAGCAGCCTTATATTGCCCCCAAGCATGGAGAGGTGGGGCCACCAGATTCCAGCACCAGAACTACTCAGTCAAGATACGTGAGCGTCTGGCCTGCTGGACCTTCACCAACTTATTTACTAACTAACACACCAACTATATTCTCCTCAACTAGAACATACCATGTTGGGAAATAAAACTTGTATTCCTCCCATCAGTAAATGGACAATGTTTGGTAGTCATAGACTGGGAGTGATGAAGCCACCCCAACAGCACATCCATTAATCGTTCTCCCAGAGAAATTACAAATATAAACAGTAGTAATATTAACTAGTCTTGTAAAATACATATGTACACATTTTCTATTTTATTATGACATATATTCATGCATTTCATTCATAATTTCAAAACCTTTCATATGTTCTGACCAAAATAAAACCTTGGTTCAGAACAAATAAACTTAAAGAAAATTTAATATCAAAATTTAAACAGCTTGAGTTAGTTCAGTGTATTATAAATTTTATTAATATTATTAGACTTATTAAATATCTCTGTGTGTGTGTATGTAATCTACCACAACACATTACATATCAGTACCCTAGATTTTTTACGTAGCCACATTCATTAGTAAAAAAGATATGTGTGAGGTCGTAAGTGGTAGCAAGAAGGGCCTTCTGTAAATTCCCAGCTACATTTATCTCAGGAGCCTTCTTAGCTGACCTCATGCATCACACTAGGTAACATCAACCATACAATACCATCAAATCCACTACAGTTGTAATGCACATAACTATGTTGTACTCGTACATCACTATGTTGTAATGCACATAACTATGTTGTACTCGTACATAACAATGTGAGGCCTCTTATAATGATGTCAAGAAGTGCGAGGCGTTTTATATTGAACCCAAGAGGTGCGAGGCTTCTTAGAATGATGTAAAGAGGTGCGAGGCGTCTTATATTGAAGTCAAGAGGTGCGAGGCGTCTTATATTGAAGTCAAGAGGTGCGAGGCTTCTTAGAATGATGTAAAGAGGTGCGAGGCG
This sequence comes from Oreohelix idahoensis, assembly GCA_024509875.1. Lineage (NCBI taxonomy): Eukaryota > Metazoa > Mollusca > Gastropoda > Stylommatophora > Oreohelicidae > Oreohelix > Oreohelix idahoensis. The sequence continues at coordinate 79,869 of JAMPIV010014411.1, forward strand.
TCTTATATTGAAGTCAAGAGGTGCGAGGCGTCTTATATTGAAGTCAAGAGGTGCGAGGCTTCTTATAATGATGTCAAGAGGTGCGAGGCTTCTTATGACGCTGTAAAGGGGTGCGAGGCTTCTTATGATGCTGTAAAGAGGTGCGAAGTTCTTAAGATTCTGAAAAGACGTGCGTGGATTCTTAAGATACTGTAAGGTGGTTCGAGGCTTCTTAAGATACTGTAAGGAGGTCCGAGGCTTCATACGATACTGGAAGGAGGTCTTATTATTCTGTAAAGGGGAATGAGACTTGTTAAGACACTGTAAGGTGGTTCGAGGCTTCTTAAGATACTGTAAGGAGGTCCGAGGCTTCATACGATACTGTAAGGAGGTGTCATTATTCTGTAAAGGGGAGTGAGACTTGTTAAGACACTGTAAAGGGGTGAGAAGCTTTTTTTTTTAATGCTGTTAATGGGTGCGAGGCTCCTTAAGATTCTCTAAAGGGGTGCGAGGCTTCTTAAGATTCTGCAAAGGGGTGCGGTACCTCTTAAAGTCTAAGAAGCAGTGATCTAGCCTAAGATCCACAACGTTGCAGCTGACAAGAAGCACACCTCGCGTGCCTTGTTCTCTTCTGTCAAACTTGATAAGGAAAAGGGTCATATTAAACACGACCTGATACCTGCGTCACGTGGATATTTTAATATACAAGTAATTATGTACTTCGTGTTTTAACGTGACTAATATGAGGAAGTGCTTGGCGCTGATATCCTCATCATGTGAAACAAATGGCTATAAAATGCACCGCTGTAAGAATAAATGAATGCTTTGGTACAGACTTCTGCAAACTGATCAGTTGAAGTCCTGGCTCCATGATCAATGAGGAACGAGCAGGAACTTGATGACACTGATCACAATATTCTATGATGTTGTCATCTATTTATTGTTTGAAGCAAATAAATTAGTAAAAAACAATGAATGGAGTCAGTTTTACAAATACACGATACTCTAGAAACATGGGACGTTCCGTGGTTCTACCCTTCTTCAGCCACAGTTACAAACAGGAGACAAGATAAGAACGAACAAAAGAAAGAACTTCATTTTCAAAGGGTTAAGAATTGGGCACGCAGGCCGGTCTATAATTCTACCCTTAATCTCTCTCTCATCTTCAATACTGTAAAAGAAGTATAGCTTGGTTACAAGAAAAAGGTAAAGGACACTACAAACATGTGGGAAAAACAATTGTAAAGAAGAACAGAAAATATAAGGAACACAGAAAGTGGAAAGGAAGGAACGAACGAAATCTTTATTTCATCAGCATAAAGAAATAGGCATTTTTTTTTTAAAGAAAAAAGACGTGAAACGCGAGGGAAAACCAATAAATAAGCAAGTAAATATACAATACAGGAACAAAATATAAACTAATAATCAACAAAAATGCAAAAAAAGAAAATGAAGTAATGTAATAGAATTGCTTGAGGTGAAATCAAACACAGTAAGTCAAGAAAAAGAATGGTTCTCTGCAACAGAAGCTCGATAGTAACGCCGGGGAATACAAATACGAACACAAAAACCAGATAACGCAACAACAAAAACACAAACAACAGAAGGGAGAATAAAAAAGTTTAATGTCGTTGCTATTATTTTTTCTTTTTTAGTGGATTCCTTTATTATGTAGACATACTAGATTCCATATTGTACTGGAGACAGAAAGTTGTGCAGAGACATGATCCCCTCCGCCACTGGACATGGTCAATGAAGAAGAAGAAGCTTATTTTCCTCGTATTTACAGTGCTTGGAGCCAGATATAGTGCCACTGTCACATATCGACAATCGTACAAATTATTTGCACTTGAAAACACTATATATATCCTAATCACACCCCTTCAAAGGTTGAAGGCATATTCTTAATTATTAATTTTTTTTTTTTAAACTAAATAATGCCTACTGTATTACCATGTTTGACAAAGACAATGGCAGTAGTTTGTGAAATTTGAGATTTGCATCTGTCTTAGGATTGCCTCCCCTGCTCTGCAGAGATGGTCCAACAATAACCAATATTTAAATTATATGGTTCTTAAATAGGACCATTGCTAAACAGTTGCCAAAAATTAGAGTGTACAATAAGGGTCTTTAAAGGTATCTACCTTCATTCAAAATTACTCTCGGCAGAATTGTAAATAGAAGGATGGTGCTTCAATTTTAGGGAGTCTTCATAGGATATTTCAAAAAGGCAGCACAACGTTAAATTTATCAAAGCAGTCGTGAACTTTGTATCTGCCCACCCCTTCTATGAAGATGAAGATATACTTGCTCGTTTCTGAGCCCCCAACTGAATTATTCAGTAAAATATTACTTTAGTAGCTATGTTGCATTCATGTCTAAGATAACTGATTCATACGTGTGCACTTTTCTCTATAATAATTAAATTAACTTTGAATTTGCAGATACGTATAACAAATTTAATACTCAATTATTGTTTAACATGAGTAAATAAATAAGTGATGATATAGAATTGAACTATTGAGTTTTTCTTCACTGAAGATGGTTAAGGTGGTGGGTTGTATGTGTGGTGAGTTATTTTGCTGTAGCCAGATTAAAATTACTTAACTGACCAGATATTAAAATGGTTTTCTAACTGCTGCTAATTATTCACTTCTGTTTGAGGTAGTGAGGGCACGTCCCAGACGTAGATACATGGGTAACCGCTCCTAACGCCAAGGCAAGGATCATCACAACCCGTCAAAAGTAGGCATCTAGCGTAGCCCACAAGCTCTTGATCCACAGACACGTATCAAGCTGATATCACACAATGGTATCTCCAACTTGTACCACAAACTGGTATTATCAACTTGTACCACAAACTGGTATCACCAACTTGTACCATAAACTTTAGAAAAATCAAATGTCTCTGCTAAGGATTGGTTTCATGACACTAGTCAGGGGCCTTCACTTCCATCGACCATTTTCCTTTTTCTCAGTAATTTTACCCTCCCAGAGCATAAATCAAAAACCCAGTGGATTAGATGAAAAATAATCTCAGTTAATTTGATGAAGAAATGTCACTGGACAGCGGAAACAAATTTTGCCTGGTTTACACATGTTTAAATATACATATAAACTTATTAAAATGTTAATATAATAAATATGTACACAAAGATCTCATCATCATCCACTCCCTGCTCTACTTGGAGCTTGGGGCTACCTCTGCTTTTAGTTTTCTGTGAGGAAACATACATGAATCAGTCGCCAGCGCGTGCTGTGGAGGTTCATGAATCTATCATTTTAATATTGTGAGGTTGCCAGCCTCGTATGACCTTGTACAACCACCAATGAATTACACATGGCAAATGCAAAATATAAAATGATAAGATGTACACTCACCCCTTATCGGGTTATAATTTACAGACGTCTGGCACAGGAAGATTTCCGAATAATGTCGCGCCACAGGTTATGAGGCCGTCGTGCAGGTATTTAGGGTTTTAATATTGTTTCTAATCCCACTATTATCCTGTATGTAGGTTCCGAGGACTTTGTGGTTTTCAGTATAATAAAGTCGAGTTTTCTTGCTGGTTAATTTCAGAAGATCTTCAATACTTGGTCCAATCCTCTTTTTTGAAATCCTACTTTTCTTCGGTCCTGGCTTGTCTGAATGTGTTGTCTTGATTCAATGGAACACAGTGCCGGAGTAGAAAGTTGTGCTACATGTTAAGGGACTTTTCACACATGCTCTCCCAGCTTTCTAGGCGACGAAAGTCGCCAATCAAACATAGCCTAATTGAAAATGTTTTGTCTAGACCAAACAGATTCAAATGTTTGACTTTAGTACGATATATCTTATCTCTCCCCCTCCCCCCTCCCCCAACCCCTCCCCATGAAATTCAGCATGGCGCAGGTAATTTTACAATCCTCTTATATTAGGTATTAACGCTACTGCTTTTTTAGATGACATATCTGTAATTCATAACAAACCCTTAGTTTAATTTGTTATAATAAATGCTAACAGGAGCATCACATTTCTGCCACGACTAAAGTACATTCGCAGTTATCTTTCGATTAACTAACTATACGAGAAGTATGGGTGCCAAGCTTGATGTGAGCGAGATACGTTCACGCCTGTACTTGCTTTATACAAGTAAGGCAGATTTGTCTGTCTGCTCCAAGCTGGGTTGTTAATGTTATCACCACCCAGGATCGATCATGCGAAAACAACGCGAAACTTGAGTCATGCGTTCCAATATGACAGACAATACGGGTAAGGAAGAAATAAATGGAAGGCACAATACGGAACGAACGAACGAACGAACTTTATTTTCAAAGGGTTCAGAATTGGGCGAAGACAGAACATGATAGAATGAAGAGCACGGTAATTTCTGGACAGCATCGGTAAAGAACAACAAAATAAACATGTAAGAAGGGGCCCGAGGGCCCAAAGCAGAAGAGAGCGAAACCAGTAACCTATGCTGGAAGGGTGGTTAAGGGCCATGACCCTTATCTCCGGGGCAGTAGATCATTGCCAGCCCGCTCCTGTATGCTGTGAACCAATGGTCCTAATGATGTTGTGACATATAATGGAAATATAGCCTACAGTATCTGACAGCCCTGAAATCCCGCTAGTGTTCTAAGATTTGCTCGTTGAAAAAGCACGCATTTTTCTGCCTGTCTGACTCACCTTTTAATCCACGCCTCTTTTTCTGTAAACACGGGCTAACGCAAAGTTTACAAACTTCGCGACCTGCCAGTCATAACAGGGAGCGAATTAGGTTTGTTTACCTAGTTTCTCACGCGAGCTTATCTGTCAATCACACGATAGCTGACAGACTGCACGTGAAGAAACCGAAGATTCTTTGAAGTCGTACTCAGGAGAGCCGGGAATTTCCCAAGCAGCTTTTGATCTCCAGAAGAGGGCAAATATCTCCGAGAACCCCGTTAGAAGTGAGAATCCTTCTGATGTCGATTAGCAAGCGCCGACAGGGCCACCGTGAAAACCTTTCATCTGGGAAACGTAGTTTCCTGAGTTTCTGCTATGCACTAAGAGTGTGAAAATTAACATCCTCTAGAGATCATAATAACATGATGTATATAACTGCGTCTTTTCAAATCAGTTATCAGTTGTCGCTCAGAATTTTTTAGAGTCTAGACATGTAGTCTAGAACCATTTTTTTAAGGTGTGTTAATAGCCTTCGTGGGGATTTCATTCTGATTTTCTGGTAATACAAATTTGTGCTTAAGCGTGTTAGAGTGTTAAAGTTTACCATTATAATTCACTTAAAGCCTAGCTGTTAAAGACCAGTGGAAAATAACGCGTAGCTATTTATTTACTAGGTGTGCAGTTTAATGATAATTTTGTCACCCGCTTTCTTACATAAAAAGAGACGGTTTAGCTGACTGAATTAATATGATAGTCATTTACTGATAGTGGACCCTAGAATTCACGGTATATTTCATTTTGTGTAGTTTAGTAAGTGACTGATATTTAAAATACCATACGACGACACACTGACACGGACCCTCTAATAGCTATTTAGCTACAGGCAATATTTGTTAAGTGCGCGTATGGATAATTAAATAATAACTGACCAGATAGGAATAGGCTAGAGACACCGTGTGCTTATATGTAGATATTTTATTAGTAGTAATTTTTTCATAATGTTTCTCTATTCTTAAGCATGACCTGATCAAACGGCAACCAGCGGTCTATTTTTGGTCTATTTTGGTCCATTGTTGTCGATTGTGGTCTATTTTGGTCCTTTTCTCCATTTACTGATTGGATTAATGTTGTCTTCTTTTTGGCTTACGCGTCTCCAAGTTCAGTTGTGAACAGGACCGGCCAAAAGAGACAAAGTAACATTTTTAAATAGTAAATTTAACTGGACTATAAACACCAGAAAATATTTATTCAATTTTATCAGCCCACTGTGGTGTACTACAAATAACAGTAATATCTGACTTTTGACAGTCGTGGCAGCGGATTTATCCAGCAAGTTACGCTGTTTCAAAATCGGCACTCACCCAGAGCCAGCCGATAGGATTTATCATCATCATCATAATTTACAGTTTTTAGCAACCAGATGTTTCTCTACTGTTTACTGTGAACACCAGATCTCAGAGTTTCTACATTAACTATTCAATGTGACATTTATCTATCCAGGAATCAACCACCAAATTAGGCGTTCCCCTTATAAAATTTAATTATTGGAAGGAGGGACTGGGGCCAAATTTGGAAGATAAAAACACTGGAAATTATAATTCATGGATTATATGTCCAAGAGATTTTCTTCACCAAGAATAGGGTAAGAAGCGTGATTGAGTGGCCACGTATGTCAGAGAGAGAGAGAGCGAAGATTTTCTTTGTTACAGGAAAATATTATTATCTGGATTCTGTTTAAATCTTTGTTTATTTTACTGGATAGCTTTAGTAGGAACTTTGTTCTTTTCTTTGCTGTCTATGCGTAACATAGTGCTAACCTTTAACCTTTGGGGTTATTAACTTGTTGGGTTCTTTTCTTCTCAGTAAGGGGGACGGCACATGTACTCTGATAATTTATATGTATAAATTCTGATTTTATTTGATCTTTCTTTAGATATTCGATGTTGTAAAGTTTAATGATAATAAACAACAAAAAAGAACTTAACTTTGTGTGTTGGTCAGACCCATACCCAATTAACCATAGTTTTTCACGTTTGTGTGTCTTGTTGTCACATAATTGCGTATGTGCGTAGTTAAACGTATATTTACAGACATATGGAGGTGTAAGATTGTCTTGTACTAAAAGATAGTCGTATAGATAGGCTGGACTAGAGAAACTTTTCATTCCAGAGACAGATCTTCTATTCATTCGTGAAATCTATTTATCACACCTTTACTTCTCACTTACTTATCACCATCCACCCTACTCAGGCGGGACCATAAATATTTTTCAAACCAAATCTAAAATTTACAACAGATGTCATACTCTCCTCTGGTATCCTAGGTAGTGACATCGGATGCCTAGCCTTCTCCGATAAGGCGAAAGAATAGGGGATGCCGTGTGCAAGTTATGCACGGTAAAAACCCCACGGCAGTTGGAAATCGTAAAGAGTAGACCTATGTGGCCGCTGCCCTGGCAACATTTTTTAAAATTAGAAACCTACCCACCACAAAATTATTTATAGAATGTGTGATTCCTACATACATACATTGGGATTCTCACCGGTGCTACGGAGTTCGTGCACTGTGCTGAGATTTTCCTTGTGTGATCTAAAGGAGGATATCGGAGCACTGGTGGGGTTTTCGTGTGCAATGAAGATAGTCCTTCAAACCAAACCAAACCAAACCCTGCATGTAATGATTATTGTAACCAGACGGGCTAATATATACAGAATATTGAAGAAAAATTGTTTATACCATTTGAAAAAGGTTTAAGGACAAAAACAACTTCTTTACCCATCAGTTTTACAAGAACCCCATTAGCGGAGATGTCTCCATGAATATTCAAGTCAGCCATCATGCCTCCTGTATCGTCTGCGAGTAGCTTACGCACGACCTCTGTGATCTTCAGATTGTCCTACTATATCCGAATTCGTCTAGGTCACTTCAGCTATAAATAAATTTGACGTCAGCACCTTGCCGCCGTGGCAAAAAAATATTGTACAGTATTTGGGTGGGACCAGGTACAATATTTGTTTTATCCTTGTCTAATTACAGAGCATCGATAAGGGAACAAAACAAAAACAAACAAAGATAGAAAAATAACAAAGATAGAAAAAAAAACAAAGATGGAAAAAACAAGCAGAGAAGACTTCTACTCCCTCACGCATCTTGTAACAGGTGACTAAATATGAGGTACATAGGTCTGACAACCTCATCTTGTGAAGTAAGTTGTTATGGAAACTATCACTTCAAAAGTACTTGAATGCTTTGGTGGAAGTTCTTGTATGGGGATCAGCTGAAGTGGTTGCTCCTTGATCCATAGGGAGCGAAAAGAGGAAATAATGGTGATAATGACAGCACCACGGCTGGTGAAAGGTAAACGTAGTCCGACCGCGGTTAGGGATTGAAGTGGTAGAGACTTCACTATACTATGTCGCAGTTTTATGAAGTGGCGTCAACAGTTCCCTTCCTCGCTGTCTTTGCCTTCTCTAACTGAAGAGCAGAGTCAGATACCAATTTATAGCTGGGTAGACTGGAAGAAGCAAGCACTGTAACTACTTACATGTATGGTACTAGTCATTAACAAATAAAACTTGATACATCATCATCATCATCGTTCAGCTCCCCAAGGAGTATTGTGACAGTCTTCTGCCTAGAGTATTCTGATAGTCTTTTGTGACCTCGTAGCAATCTAGGATTTGCTAGCAAAACCATGCATTTACAGCCTGTGTCTACTCACTTTTTCGTCATGCCTCTTTTCTTTGAAAATAGGCAAAAGAAGGGTTTACAAACTTTCGTGACCTGCCCGTCATAACAGGTAGCGAATCAGGTTTGTTTACCTCGTCTCATCACGCGAGCTTATCTGTCAATCATACGATACCTGACACACCGCACGTGAATAACACAGAATCGTTTGAAGCTCGTACTCAGAAAAAGTCAGAAACCCTTGGGCTCTTTGATCTTCGGAAGCAGGCATTCATACAGAGAAGACCCGTTAGACGTAAGAATTCTTCTGATGTCGGTTAGCAACGCTCGACGGAAGACCGATCATAAGCCTTTATCTGGAAACTCTGTTCTCATTCTCCGTTACTCACACAATAGTGCGAAAAGTAACATCATTTAAAGATCAGAGAAATATAATGATATATAAACTGTGTTTTTTTAAACCTGCTATCAGTTGTCACTCAGAATTTGTGGATCGTCTAAGCACGTAGTTCTAGAAACATTGTGGAAAATGTGTTAATAGCTATCGTGGGGATTTTCATTCTGATTTTCTGGTAATAGAAATTAGTGTTTACATGTTTAAAAGACTTAGCTTTTACCAATTTAAAGTGTTAACTTTTACCATTATAATTCACTTTGATTTTCTAGCGTTAAAACTAGTGAAATAAAATAACGCGCAGCTATTTCATACCAGATGTTCAGTTATAATGTTAATTTTCACCACACGCTTTCTCACACAAGAAGAGACGGTTAGCTGACTGGTTTAAATGCTAAACGCGACTGATAGTGACAGAAAATAATTCACGTTTTATTTCATTGTGCGTATTCATTATAAGTGCCTATTATTTAATATCATACGACTAAACTATCATACGCCGAACAAATTAATAGCTACTTAACGATCGGCGATAGTTTGGGATAACTGACATTGCACGCTGATCGTTAAGCGCGAGCAAGCGGGGGAGAGTCGCATAACTAACCCGACATGAAAACTCAGCGATAGCGACGGGCGATAGGGTAGGCTAAAGACACCGTGTGCCTTTTAAATTTAATCAGGACTGATGGAGTGGATAAGAGATCGTATTGTCCCCGTCTGGGTGCATATATGTAGCTATATAGATGTCGTAGATTTTCGATAGGAGAATTAAGACTTGGGTTGGTCCCTTCTGAATAGCTTGGAATGAGTGAGAGTCCCAGTGTGAGTTAGTAAAGGAAATAGATTCCACGAGTGAGATGATAGAATCGTGATAGAGGCTGTCTCTGAGATGCGAGAAAAATCTTCTCTCTCTCTCACCTATCTTCTACGACAGATTTTAAGCAGTCAGACAGTCTACCACTGTTGCGTATGGTTTTTTACAACATTTTGTTGTTGCGCATCAAAGAGCGCTGAGTTGAGTTTGGTGAAAATATTTGAAGATATGTGAATAGTACACTTAGGTGCATTATTATTGCGCGCAGTAAAAAAAGGATGACGTAGGAGTTTTTTGGGTCTTGAAACAATGACGTAGAGAACAAAATGGACCCCAAATAAAAACAAGACGTGAACAGCCTTGTGTTTGCTGGTTTGCTTGAAAACCCGTGAAAAAAGGGTATATTGATTCGTGCCATGCATAGGAGTGCATAACAGGATGAGTACTGTGAATCAGGTATAATTTGATGCTTATACATTTGGTAGACGGGCAGGTCTATACACCGTAAAAATCGGAGTCTAAAAAAATCCTGCTTTGTCGCTAATGTGTGCTGAATTTGGGAAATTCATGTCAATGAAGTTATATGAGTTTGAAAAGAAGGTACGGTAGAAGGGCACGGATATAATCAATACATAGAGATGTATAGAAGTATTGGGACTAATAAGCAACAATGTATTACCGTCAAGAAGTATAACACTATGTTACGAATAGACAGAATGACATTAACAAAGGACGGTTCATCATGTCTCATGGATCATGAGTTTTCAATAAACAGTGTTGTTATGTTACCGGAACAGCATTGGCTTCTTACCTGGTTATATTTGAGCTGTTGGGCATATCTGAGACATTACTAATTCGTGATCCCTTGTGAGAGAACACTGCATAAATAATACAGGGACGATACAGTGCAGTTTTTGGCATACCCACGAATAAAACATTCGCGTGACACTTTTGTGTATACCAATGTTCTAACATTCATATAGACACATATGGGAATAATAATGGTATACATATATCAAATGCAGACAAACTCTTTTAATACACGGGAATAAAAGAACAGGCGGACAGTACCTTAACAACCACATATACATTAAATATATGTATACCAACAGATCTCTACCCACTCACGTGCACGCATATACAGTGACGACAGGTAGACAAACAGACGTGGGGAAACTATAACAATGATTATATAGATATTTAGAACGAGCTGACCAACACGCTGATTAATTTATGGTTAAGTTTATTTATCATATTAAACTTACGACACAACATATAAAAATTTACATCAAAAGAAAACATATACAAATAGTCATAAAATTCAAGAAAATGCCGTTAGAATCTTACTCGAGGTTTAGCCCACAGCCCCGTTAAGAGAACAGATGATGGCCCAAAGAGTTATAGATACATAGGGTTGAGGCTAAGAGGTTTCTTTCTTTCTCGTAAATGTATGAACAGAGTTGAATAATCTGATTTAGCCTAAGAAAAAAGAAAACTCTAGCAATAGCAACAAATTCTGCAGATTAAAAGAAATTTTGACAGCAAATGAGTGACCATATACAACGGTAAAATAACACTCTGACCTGCGTACACTCATTCATTCAGCCATGGCCATGTGCTCACAGGTATACTTACAGCTTTGCTCGCTGCCTCTGGGAACATAATAAATTCTAGGACCTTCACACAGACCCGAAAATGCAGTCATCGACCAAGAAATCCCCAGTTCCAAAAGACGTACTGAACTCTCTGTCTCAGGGAACGATTCCTTGGGTGTTCTAATTTTTCGATTGTCTGATTAAGTCACATAAAATTTGTCCCGGCACGAAAGTTAGCAGAGCACAATGTCATTAGCTTTGGTTTCTAGAATTTAATGAATGTCATATCGGTGTCTACTTTCAGGAAGGTACTATATTTGGTCACCACAATACTAGTCAAAATCTCTGTCGGAATGTTAATGTTATTCTTGTAATTCTTCTCGCCGCCAGGCAGCATGTACATTTAAATTTGTGGAGCAATATGAACTGGCTCAAAAGCCCAATATATATTTCTGGTCTTTAGAAACAGTTAGTGGGATTGCTACTACTGTCTCTCTCTGATGGCATATGCACTGTCAGACCAGTGTTACTTGAAAAAAAAACCCACGTGGTTAAAGATAGGAAATGTCTATGCTTCTCACAAATATGTCTCTTTACTAAATGCCGGTAAAGTTCGGGTCACCCCAGTATTTCACTGTATAAAAGGAAAAGCACATATATAATATAATATACAGAAGATGTACTCGTTATAACTTACATTTTAAATAGCAAGCCGACCGCTTGACTTATAATTTAAAATTTCCCAAGAAATAAGTTATATTAAAAAATCGATCACCATGAATTAGGAATATCATGCGTATTCCGTCAATACTCACTAATGTCGCGTCTGGCATTTATAAGTTTGTTATTAAAACAGTTTCGACTGAGTATTAGCCGTTAAATTAAATTCCTTATAGCTACTTGTTTAGTAAGCTAAAGATATAATTTATTATGTATTTCCACTGTAACTCGTCGACTAGAGAATATAACAAACTATAAATTAAGCACTCTGTTCAAAAGAAACTAGTTAAAATGAAATGAGCGATTTAACGCTTTAAACACTTTCCAAAATACTAGATATCTATTATATTTTACCTCACACAGAACTACTACTAAGAACTTAAACCACTTCGACCAAACTAAAGGCCATCTCTATTAACAGAGATTATTTAGAAATCGAACGAAGGCTAGTTCTGTCTTTACTGCGAAGTTACTGAGTGAAATGAAATAAAGTTTCAAACTTGTGTTAATATTTTAAACCAGACAAAGGATGAACTATTATTTCGTAGAACGAAATGCTCTCCCCTTTCCGGCTTTAACGATACGTTTAACACCTAACATGTCGTAACTGCCACCTACTGACCGAGATGTACGCGTGTCAGTTGCAACTCTCAGACAACCGTCTCGTACTGCGTCGTAGAGATTGCCGGGTTTGATACCTTACGCTAGTGTCAGGTGAAAAATGGTAGACCAAAAGTCTGCTCTTTAGTCTGGGTATGAAACATAATCACACCTTTCGTCTACTGACATCTATGTAATAGAATCACTATTTCGATTCCTCCGTTTTAGAAAAGAAACAGGTAAAGTTGAGGAATAGTATGAAAAATATATTTCGCAAACGAATGGATGCAAAATATACAGGAAAAGGAAATAAAGAGAGATAACAAAATTAAAGAATTCGGGTGAAAGAATAGGAAGACGCTATAGGCAATTTAATGATCAAAACCTACGTGACAGGACGTCCCCCCTTAAGATATGGAAGCACTCCATGTCTACGTTATGGAATTAAATTTCCTATAACCGTAGCTTCGGGGTGTCTGTCTTCTTCCCTTTCATCTTCCCCCTCCATCTCTCTGCAAGTCCTACTCATGAAGTCTACTCCCAAAGTTTCCTTCCTCTGAAATGTCTCCCATGCGCGCTTGAAAGAGCGTCGCCGCTTCTGACATTTTTCAAAGATTTCCTGTATGTGCAGTGGAGTTTCTCTGCCACTATCGTCATCTTCGTCAGTTTTGGCGATCGTCAGGAGATGGTCGGAGGTTGGCACTGGTTTTTCCAAGTATCTCTTTAAGAGATTTAAATGGAAAACCTTCTCCTTTCCTTCAATAGAGATCTGGTAGTTAGCCTTAGAAATCTTTTTCAGGACGGTAAACGGCCCTTGCCATCCGATCTTCAGTTGGTTGTTCTCGGTAGGGAGCAACACCAAAACTTTCTCTCCTGCTTCCAGTTCTCTCTCTTCCGCGACTTTCCTGTATCGGTTAGCGTGCTTGGTGCGTGCTCGCTTAAAGTTAGTCGTTGCTAGGTCCCACCCTAGTTTCAAGTTTTCCTTTAAAACCGACACATATTTACTGTCTGAGACAACTGTCTCATCAGCCTTCTCGTCTGTCAGAGACTGAAGTAAGGCTTCAAGCGGGCCCTTAATGGGTCTGCCGAATAAGAGTGTAGCTGGCGGAAATTCTGTGGAAGTATGAGGAGATTCTCTGTAGCCAAATAAAGCTCCAGGAATACAAAGATCCCAATCTTCAGGTTTCACTTGTGCCAGTTTACTTAGCATCATGTTGAGGTTTCCATTTACACGTTCCACGAGCCCATTTCCGGCTGGAGTATAAGGCTTTGTGTAGATGTGTTTGGTCCTCAAGATCTTCACGATCTCATCCATCAACAGGTTTCGGTATGGGGATCCGTTATCTGTCAACACTTGTTTAGGGAATCCCAACCGAGTGAAAATCTGCACGAGGGCTTCTGCGACATGCTTGGCATCTGCGCATGTTAGCGGGATAGCTTCTGCCCATAAAGTGCATGTATCGACTAAGGTCAGGATAAACCTGTTCCTTCTTTTAGTCCTTTCGAAAGGCCCTAAAATGTCGATCACAACCTGTTCGAATGGTGTTCCCACTATTGGCATTTCACCCAAAGAGACTGGGTGTGTCCGTTGCTTGGGTGGTACACGTTGGCACTGGGCACAGGATTTGACATATCTGATAATATCAGTATTTACTCCTGGCTACCAATAATGAGTGGTCATCCGTTGGTTTGTGGCGTTCTGTCCCATATGTCCGCTGAAGGTAAGAGAGTGCCCCATTTCTAGGATTTGGCTTCTGTACTGTTTCGGCACTAGGAGCTGGTTGTAACCTTGGTCAGGCTTGCCCATTCTCCGATAAAGTACGCCATCCTTAGAAAAAATGTCCCCGTGCTGTCTGGGTTCCTTAGCCCTGGGCAGTTTCCTAAAGCAGGGTGCCAAAGTAGGGTCCTTGTATTGCGCTTCTTTAAGTTTCATAGGTAACAAATTTGGCGCAGGCTCCCGTTCCTTCTTGGTTTGCCCTCTTGTAGTTACTGCTGCCACAATCGGCTCTTCCGGTTTCCCAATACACACGTATCTCCCGCCAAGTATGACTGGGTAGATGGTATCATCCATAACAGCCGCTTTGATCACGCCTCTGACAAAGTCAGAGTGTATCTCCACCAATGCGATGGGAAGCGCTGTAGGTGCATCACTCTTACGAACTCCACAAAGTTTGACGGTTTCTCCTGTCTCTTGACCGGGTTTAACCAGGTTTCTGGCAACAATGCAATCGTAAGAAAGCCCCGTGTCAAATAAGCATGAAGTTTGAGAACCGTTCAAAATAACAGTACCTCGCGTTGAGGGTCTATCCCCAACAGGTTGGGAATCACTGTCAATAATTCCGCCTTGCGAGACTGTTAATAAGCATCCGATGCGTTTAGGCTCGGTATGCTCGGTCTGATCATATGTCCCGTGCTCAGGGGTTTTCCCTTTGCCACCTTGTCCTTTCTGGCTGCGCTGCCATGTAGGGCGGTCGGGTTGATCAGACTGTTTGGGGTGGTTGGGGTACTTGTTCTTGTAGAACTTGGATTTTTCAGGAGGGGGGTTTTGAGGTCCAGTTTCTCTGTGGTTATTTTGGTTAGAAGCCTGAGAAGATTGCTCTAGGTTATGTTTTCGAAAATGCTCCTCTGTCGGTTTCCGCTTTGTGGCCGGTAGTTCAGCCAGCGCATTGTGATAACGCTCAGACTTTTCCAAAATGTTTTCAAGTTTTTCTGCCCCCTGCTCAGCGAGAAATCTCCGGGTATCAGCAGACAAAGTGTTCTTTATTTGTTCCGTTAAAACAAATTCCTCAAGACCTTCATAGGTAGAGGGGAGCTGCGAGAGCTCAAGGCACTTTGTCAAATATCCCTTTAGACGGGAAGAGAACTGGTGAAAAGATTAAGAATCTCCTTTCTGCTGTTGCGAAACAGTTGCAAAAATTTGCGAGCGTTCATTTCAAAGCGCTCCAGTAACGCTTTCTTCAACAGATCATAGTTGTCTTGTTGGCTGCTTTCCAGTTTGGCGTAAACATCATACGCAGAACTTTTCAAAGCCTGGGAAAGCTTCATATTCCAGCGCGACCTCTCTAAACCGTACAGAGTTGCAATTTTCTCAAATTTTTCTAACCATGTGTCAATCTTCTCATTAGGACAAGGGAAAGATTCTAGAGCGAAAGGCATAGCAGTGAGATGAGAATAGTGAGTGTTAGAAGGATCAGTTAAGGAGGAATGGGGAGAAGACTCTCCATTGCTGGAGGCAGAGGCAGCGCCACGACTTTTAAATTCTAGAGTTTTAAGTGCCAACTCGTGCTGTCTCTCTTCTCTGTCCTTCTCATGCTGTCTCTCCTTTTCTCTTTCCTCTCTCTCCTTCTCCTCCTTCTCATGCTGTCTCTCCTTCTCTCTTTCTTCTTGCTGTCTCTCCTTCTCTCTTTCTCTCTCCCTGCGGATTTCCATTTCCTCATCCATCTTCCTCTGCTGTAATAGCCGGTCTTCCACTTCTTTCTTCCTAGCTTCTTCTTCTTTCCTCTCCGCATCATATCTCTCAAGTTCGTCTCTGACAAACGCTTTCGCTTCCTCTCCTTCCAGTCCCTCCTCTCTTGCTTCGTCCCTGAGGAGTTGTCTAAGCTTTGCCCTCTCGGCCATATTAAGTCAGTGACTGAAACTAGTGGAGAAAGAAATTAAAAAAAAAGGATACACTGGTTCCTACCACTTACGAGAAAAAATTTCCAAAAATTCAAAAGATGATATCCTTAACCCTGGGATACCTCCTCCAAAATAAAATCTAACTATCGCTGCTATTATCGGCAATAAAGCACCTAATGCAAAACACGACTACGCCAACTAAATGGTAGTTAAGATTACTTCTGAAAAATAAGTTGCTACAGTGGAAAAGCAAAATAATTATTGCAAAATTAAAGAGAAAAATAATCCCTTAATTTTTTAAATCCACTATAAGTTCGCCCCTGAAGTCAGATCGGGTGAGGGAGGCAATTAATCTGGACAAATAGTCCGAAACGCACTCCTTAGCTTTTGCTCAAACACCTACTTCTTCAAAACCCAGTGAATCGTATACACTCACCACTTTACCAGCGTTTAGTATTACAAAATCAACAACTAACATATATTCCGACAAAATCCACCTGTAAACCAAATGTATAATGCTTCTTAATGCTGTGGAAAAAAACTTATCAGTTTGTGTGGTCAGCACGCCCGTAAACAGATCGTTAGTCTAGGGGATAAATTATTTAAAGATATAACAACTCACAAGACATCACACTCTTACTCTATTACAGAATAAAGAATCTTAAGTTCAAAAACCCGATAGACGAGTCCACATTTGTCGTACTCGTCTTCCTATTCTAAGTTCAAAAATCCGTCGGGCGAGACCCCATTTGTCGTATCGCCTTAGGATTTTGGGTTCAATTCCCGATAACGAGCAACCATTTGCCGTAGATTTTCGATAGGAGAATTAAGACTTGGGTTGGTCCCTTCTGAATAGCTTGGAATGAGTGAGAGTCCCAGTGTGAGTTAGTAAAGGAAACAGATTCCACGAGTGAGATGATAGAATCGTGATAGAGGCTGTCTCTGAGATGCGAGAAAAATCTTCTCTCTCTCTCTCACCTATCTTCTACGACAGATTTTAAGCAGTCAGACAGTCTACCACATATACATTAAATATATGTATACCAACAGATCTCTACCCACTCACGTGCACGCACATACAGTGACGACAGGTAGACACACAGACGTGGGGAAACTATAACAATGATTATATAGATATTTAGAACGAGCTGACCAACACGCTGATTAATTTATGGTTAAGTTTATTTATCATATTAAACGTACGACACAACATATAAAAATTTACATCAAAAGGAAACATATACAAATAGTCATAAAATTCAAGAAAATGCTACAAGGATGATAGCCCGTTAGAATCTTACTCTAGGTTTAGCCCACAGCCCCGTTAAGAGAACAGATGATGGCCCAAAGAGTTATAGATACATAGGGTTGAGGCTAAGAGGTTTCTTTCTTTCTCGTAAATGTATGAACCGAGTTGAATAATCTGATTTAGCCTAAGAAAAAAGAAAACTCTAGCAATAGCAACAAATTCTGCAGATTAAAAGAAATTAAGACAGCAAATGAGTGACCATATACAACGGTGAAATAACACTCTGACCTGCGTACACTCATTCATTCAGCCATGGCCATGTGCTCACAGGTATACTTACAGCTTTGCTCGCTGCCTCTGGGAACATAATAAATTCTAGGACCTTCACACAGACCCGAAAATGCAGTCATCGACCAAGAAATCCCCAGTTCCAAAAGACGTACTGAACTCTCTGTCTCAGGGAACGATTCCTTGGGTGTTCTAATTTTTCGATTGTCTGATTAAGTCACATAAAATTTGTCCCGGCACGAAAGTTAGCAGAGCACAATGTCATTAGCTTTGGTTTCTAGAATTTAAGGAATGTCAGATCGGTGTCTACTTTCAGGAAGGTACTATATTTGGTCACCACAATACTAGTCAAAATCTCTGTCGGAATGTTAATGTTATTCTTGTAATTCTTCTCACCGCCAGGCCGCATGTACATTTATATTTGTGGAGCAATATGAACTAGCTCAAAAGCCCAATATATATTTCTGGTCTTTAGAAACCGTTAGTGGGATTGCTACTACTGTCTCTCTCTGATGGCATATGCACTGTCAGACCAGTGTTACTTGAAAAAAACCCACGTGGTTAAAGATAGGAAAGGTCTATGCTTCTCACAAGTATGTCTCTTTACTAAATGCCGGTAAAGTTCGGGTCACCCCAGTATTTCACTGTATAAAAGGAAAAGCACATATATAATATAATATACAGAAGATGTACTCGTTATAACTTACATTTTAAATAGCAAGCCGACCGCTTGACTTATAATTTAAAATTTCCCAAGAAATAAGTTATATTAAAAAAATCGATCACCATGAATTAGGAATATCATGCGTATTCCGTCAATACTCACTGATGTCGCGTCTAGCATTTATAAGTTTGTTATTAAAACAGTTTCGACTGAGTATTAGCCTTTAAATTAAATTCCTTATAGCTACTTGTTTAGTAAGCTAAAGATATAATTTATTATGTATTTCCACTGTAACTCGTCGACTAGAGAATATAACAAACTATAAATTAAGCACTCTGTTCAAAAGAAACTAGTTAAAATGAAATGAGCGATTTAACGCTTTAAACACTTTCCAAAATACTAGATATCTATTATATTTTACCTCACACAGAACTACTACTAAGAACTTAAACCACTTCGACCAAACTAAAGGCCATCTCTATTAACAGAGATTATTTAGAAATCGAACGAAGGCTAGTTCTGTCTTTACTGCGAAGTTACTGAGTGAAATGAAATAAAGTTTCAAACTTGTGTTAATATTTTAAACCAGACAAAGGATGAACTATTATTTCGTAGAACGAAATGCTCTCCCCTTTCCGGCTTTAACGATACGTTTAACACCTAACATGTCGTAACTGCCACCTACTGACCGAGATGTACGCGTGTCAGTTGCAACTCTCAGACAACCGTCTCGTACTGCGTCGTAGAGATTGCCGGGTTTGATACCTTACGCTAGTGTCAGGTGAAAAATGGTAGACCAAAAGTCTGCTCTTTAGTCTGGGTATGAAACATAATCACACCTTTCGTCTACTGACATCTATGTAATAGAATCACTATTTCGATTCCTCCGTTTTAGAAAAGAAACAGGTAAAGTTAAGGAATAGTATGAAAAATATATTTCGCAAACGAATGGATGCAAAATATACAGGAAAAGGAAATAAAGAGATATAACAAAATTAAAGAATTCGGGTGAAAGAATAGGAAGACGCTATAGGCAATTTAATGATCAAAACCTACGTGACAATAGAATAGTGGCATTTTTCCATAAATGTTTCTTATATATTCCTAGCAGACCTGATCAAGGGCATCCAGCGGTCTTTTTTCTTTTTTTTTTCTTTTACGGATTGGTTAAAGTTGTCTTTTCTTGGCTTGTACGTCACTAATTTCATTTGTGCGCAAGTATTTGCCAACGATATATGAGAAACATTTTAACTTGTAAATTTTACTCGACTTACCAAACCCAGCAATATTTTTTTCAATTTTATCAGCCCACTTTCCCGACTTCTGACAGTCGTATTCAAGCGAAGCATCCAGAAATTTACGTTGTTTCAGAATCGGCACTCTACCACAGAGCCAGCTGATAGGATTATCATAATCATCATGTGTACCATTTTTTAGCAACCAGATGTTTCCCATTACTGGAAGTATTTTCCTCCTTTAACTGTGAACCCCAAGATCACGTTTCTACATCAACTATTGGCAGTGACCTTTTGTTCATCCAGGAAAAACCCACACCAGATTCGCCGTTCACCTCACTAGTCTTTATTTGTTAGAGGATGGACTGGGGCCAATTTGGGAAATAAAACTGACCTTTTATATAGTCAGGAAAAATTGTAATTCAAATGGATATCACCAAGAGTAGGTAAGAGTGATTGAGTGGCCACTGTATGAAAGAGAGAGTGAATATCTTTCTTTGTTACAGGGACTTAACCAAAATTGGATTTGCTTAAACTTGTTAATTTACTGGGTAGGCTATAGTAGGAACGTGTTTACTTTACTGTCTACTCTGTAACATAGTGCCAAACTTCGACCTTTGGGTTATTAACTTTTTGGGTTCTTTTCTCCATAGGGGGAGGGCACATTTATTCCGCTATTTCATATGTATGTAACTCTAATCTTTAATTTGATCTTTCTTTAGATATTTGATGTTGTCAAGTTTAAATGTTAATAAACAACAAAAGAAACTTAACTTTGTGTGTTGGTCAGACCCATACCCAAGTAACCGTAGTTTTTCACGTTTGTGTGTCTTGTTGTCACATAGCTGTGTGTGTAGTTAAACTTATATTTATATGTATGAGGAGGGCAAAGTTGTCTTGTACTAAATTATAGTCGTATAAATAGGCTGGAATAGAGAAGCTTACTCATTCCATAGACATATTTTTGTTCCTTAAGCTATCACCCGTGAAATCTATTTCTCACACTTTTCTCACGTATCTATCACCATCCACTCTCCCCAGACGACACAATAATAACTCAAAACCTATCTGTAGAACAAGTATAGCCGTTCAACAAACGTATATCAAGCCGTCATGTCACGTGCCATCAGCTCAAGGTCTTTCCTCGTCATCTTTATACCCATTCTATATTTCTCCAGTCCTCTTCTCCGTGTGCTATAGATTTAGCCAAAACATAAAACATATGCCATCGATTTTCGAGGAACGGATGGTTGGGCACATCTTGTAATCATGACAAAATTAAAATAGGACAGTTAAAATTCCATCGACCACTAGCCTAGTTTATGTTGAATTAATAATTCAATTTCATTGTAACTAAATAATACATATTATTTATGATAATATATATGTGTTTTATTTTATGATATAATTTGTATTCTATATTTATTTCAGCATACAGCGGACATGGGAGGTGTATATTTAGTGGGACAGAGATCTCTGTTAGTTCGGCACAACGGATAATCCGGCAAAGCTTAGAACTCTTACTATACGGGAGCTAAAACCGCGTTTTTACGCGCTAGTTTAACTATCGTTACCGTCGCGCGCTACTTGAACTGGCGAGCCGTAAAATTGGTACTAAACCCGCGCCACTTCACGGGGCTTGCCGGATACTAAGGATACTGGAAAATCGGTGGTGTACCTTAACATGAAACAGTTGCATGTCTTGACAAATAGGTCCGGCCTTTGAAAAGGGCGAACACTCTGGGTGCTAAGTGCAAGAGTGCAAGAGCCTAACAGAAAACAATGTATCATTTTGGTCGAGATGCTAAATTTGTCGTCAGCTATGACACAATTTGTCGTAGGCTATGACACAGTTTGTCTTCAGCTATGACACAGTTTGTCGTCAGCTATGACACAATTTGTCGTAGGCTATGACACAGTTTGTCTTCAGCTATGACACAGTTTGTCGTCAGCTATGACACAATTTGTCGTAGGCTATGACACAGTTTGTCTTCAGCTATGACACAGTTTGTCGTCAGCTATGACACAGTTTGTCGTAGGCTATGACACAGTTTGTCTTCAGCTATGACACAGTTTGTCGTCAGCTATGACACAATTTGTCTTCAGCTATGACACAGTTTGTCGTCAGCTATGACACAATTTGTCGTAGGCTATGACACAGTTTGTCTTCAGCTATGACACAGTTTGTCGTCAGCTATGACACATTTTGTCGTAGGCTATGACACAGTTTGTCTTCAGCTATGACACAGTTTGTCTTCAGCTATGACACAATTTGTCGTAGGCTATGACACAGTTTGTCTTCAGCTATGACACAGTTTGTCGTCAGCTATGACACAATTTGTCGTAGGCTATGACACAGTTTGTCTTCAGCTATGACACAGTTTGTCGTCAGCTATGACACAATTTGTCGTAGGCTATGACACAGTTTGTCTTCAGCTATGACACAGTTTGTCGTCAGCTATGACACAATTTGTCGTAGGCTATGACACAGTTTGTCTTCAGCTGACACAGTTTGTCGTCAGCTATGACACAATTTGTCTTCAGCTATGACACAGTTTGTCTTCAGCTATGACACAGTTTGTCGTCAGCTATGACACAATTTGTCTTCAGCTATTGCACAGTTTGTCTTCAGCTGTGACATAATTTGTCATGAGCTGTGAAACAATTTGTCGTCAGCTATTGCACAGTTTGTCTTCAGCTGTGACACAATTTGTCATCAGATGTGACACAATTTTTGTCAGCTATTGCACAGATTGTCTTCAGCTGTGACACAATTTGTCTTCAGCTATGACACAATTTGTCGTCAGCTATTAAACAGTTTATCTTCAGCTGTGACACAATTTGTCGTCATCTATGTCACAATATGTCTTCAGCTGTGACACAATTAATCAGCTATGACACTTTGTCGTCAGCTGTGACACAATTTGTCTTCAGCTGTGACGCAATTTCTCTTCAGCTATGAAACAATTTGTCGTAGGTTATGACACAGTTGGTCTTCAGCTGTGACACAATTTGTCGTCAGATATGACACAGTTTGTCGTAGGCTATGACACAATTTGTCTTCCGCTAGGAGACAATTTGTCGTAGGTTATGACACAGTTTGTCTTCAGCTGTGACACAATTTTTCGTAGGCTATAACACAATTTGTCTTCAGCTGTGACACAATTTGTCGTCAGCTATGATACAATTTAACTTCAGCTGTGACACAATTTGTCGTCAGCTATGAAACAATTTGTCGAAGGCTATGACACAATTTGTCTTCAACTGTGACACAAGTTGTCTTCAGATATGACACAGCTTTTCTTCAGCTGTGACACAATTTGTCTTCAGTGTCGTGGAATATTCTAATCCACATATATAAATTATTAGGTAAATATGAAGCCTAACAAATAAAATTAATAAAGAAAAGAGCAATGGTAAAATAACAGTGCTGTCACAAAGAAGGTACTCGAAATCCCCCTTGTTTTCTGCTTCGTCTGCAAATTGTAACGCTTTCACGTTGATAGTAAAAGCTTACTGTATTATACCCGCTTTCTTCAATGAAACGTGTGCTGTATTTCTTGGAAAAACATTGAGAGGCACCCTGCGTAATGACCTAAATTAATCCTAACATTAATTATATTACGTTACCAAAACGAACGAACAGATGGACTCAAATAGAAAGAGAGAGGGGCGAATAAAGCCGAACGCATGCAAAATTAAACACGCGTCTCGCTATTAATGCCACCCCCAACACGCGTCGCGCGATACACAATTACTACTATCACGCGTGTTAGGCTACAAGCACTAACTTTTTCGGACGGACAGTGATAAATTCACTACCCTTCCCAGAGTTAGGTTTTAAAATCATAAAAAACGCTTATTAGGAAAGATAACTGTCGTAGATTTCCGATAGGAGAATTAAGACTAGGTTTGGTCCCTTCTGAATAGGTTTGAATAGGTGATAGACTCAGTGAGAGTTAGTGAAAGGTAATAGAATTTCCACACACGTGAGATGATAGATTTGATATAGTGGCTGTCTCTGAAAGCGAAAAGAATTCTTCTCTCTCTCACTTATCTTCTACAACAGTTGTTACAGCGTCAGACAGACTACACCAATATACATATTACGTATATTTCTATCACTCACAGGCACGCACATACACGTGACGACAGGTAAACACACAGACGTGGGAAAACTATAACAATGATATATATATTATCTAGAACGAGCTGACCAAACACGATTATTAAGTTCAAGAGCGATTTTATTATCAGGAAAAATCGGCTCACAACATCAAAGAAAGTACATCAAGGAAAATACATATACACATAGTCATAAAAAAATCAAGTAAATGTTGCAAGGATGATAGCCCCGTTATAGTGTTAACTCTAGGTTTAGCCCGGCCCCGTTAAGAGAACAGATGATGGCGCCCGAGTCACAGATACATAGAGTTTGAGTCTAAGAGTTGTCTTTGTTTTATCTCGTAATTATATGCACAGAGTTTGAAAAAAATCTGATTTAACCTAAGACAAAACACAAGAACTCTAGCCTTAGCAACAAATTATGCAGATTGAAAAAAAATTAGGACAGCAACAGGGTGTCAAAGATAAAATAGTGAAAAATATCACTCAAACCAGCGTACACTCATTCATTCCGCCATGGCTTCTCATACTTGTACTCACGACTTTGCTTGCTGCCTCTTGGAACACATTGATTTTAGATTTTCACACAGACTCAAAAAATGCAGTCTTCTGCCAAGAAGTCCCCAGTTCCAAAAGACGTATTTAACTTGGAGTCTCCGGGAACGACTACTTGGGTATGCAAATTTGTTCAAATGTCTGATTAAGTCACCTAACAATTATTCCAGGCGCGGGAGTTAGCAGAGCACAGTGTCAATAGCGTAGGTTTCTAAAAAATGATGAATGTCAGGTCGGTGCCTTCCCTCAGTATAGGATTCACTTTAGTCACACCACAGATTTGTCCACAAGATATAATCTAGTCGGGAAATGATTGTTAATATTCACGCCACCAGGCAGCAAATTATATAGAGTTTTCTAGAAGAAATTAAGTGCTGGCTCCAAGGTCCAGTATTTATCATTACAGTCTTTGAAAACCCGTTATAGGGATATTAGTATTTCTGTCTAACTTGCACCGTCAGATCAGTGTTACTTGAGAAAACCCACGTGGTTCAAAATAAGGACTGTCTATTTCTTCACAAGTATGGAAACAAATTAAGAACTCGTGCGTATTCCGTCACCATTCATGCGGCTGGATTCTAGAGTTTATACGTTAGTTTAGAAAAATACACTCGACTGCGTATTAGCAGTTAAATTAAATTTATAAATAGCTACAATTGCCGTTATAAGCTAGAAATTTTAATTTTATTCTGCTTTCCACTGAATGCTTCCCTAGAAAATATAATAGCCTACCACTTTATTTCTCTTCTGCGCTAAAGAAATAGATTAAAATGAATTAAGCGATTTAACACTTTAACACTCACAAAATCTATATATCTATCATATTAATTACCTCAACCACAGAATTACAGGTAGTCGCACAACTTAAGAATAAAAATGCTGAAAATATTTCTGGAAGTCTAGAAGTTCGACAAATTGCCGAAACAAACTGAGATCTTCGCTAACAGCTATTCTGTTTTCGAGCGACCTATCTACTGTGGAGTCTATGAGCGAGAATGAAATTAAAGTTTCAAACTTGGCCAATATCTAAAAATCAGACAAAGGGCCCAAACTATTTCGCCACGCGAAATTATCTCCCCTACTCCCAACATTTACGTCCGCTTAACGCGTGTCGTAACTGTCACCTACTGACCACGATGTACGCGTGTCAGTTTCAAATCCCAGACAGCCTGACTCCATTGCAGGGCAGTTTTTTACACTACAGCTGACCATGGCCCAAGTGAGCGCCGTGTCAGTTTGGGATTTTCCAGACAAATGTCTGGATACTGACCGGTGCAGATGTAAAGTATCACACCTCACCGGGACTAATGCCGAGAAGAAACTCGCGCGCTCGGTGAGAATGTAGACGATTTGCTACGTCCTATGTTCAGCGAACCGACTTATCACGCCTTATGACGCCCTGCAGCCCTGACATCTACGTAATATCGTCCTAGCGCGATTCTCAGTTTTGAGAAAGAAACAGGTAAAGTTTGCGAATTATATGAAAATAATATTCGCAAAACGAATGGATGAAAAATATACAGGAAAAATGAAATACAGAGATAATAAAAGAGAGAATTTGGGTGAACGAATAGGAAGAAGATGTAGGAAATTAAATGAATATAAACCCTACGTGACAATAACAATAGATGGGTTTACGTTTGAAAACATTACAGTACCCAGACAGCACATCTTCGAAACAGGAGGTAGAAGGAATTGCATATTTTGAACGCAGCCACGTAGCTCTTTTAAATTTGGATATTTGGGTTCCTTAGGGCTTGCTGACAAAGAATATGTAAAACGTTAAGCAAATAGTCCAGGAATTAATAAATTATAACCAAAATAAAATAGTGGGGATGCCTGACAACATGGAATCATTTCTGCTCATAAAATTTTTTTATAACGTGTTTGAAAAAACCTTACGTTACAGAAATAGCTTACCATGTAAACTCCAAATTGATTGGAGCGCAACAAATGAAAGACTAACCACGATTGGTCGGGCTATAAATACTATCTTGGTTGTTAGGGAGACGTAGGAAGGTAACATTTTTTTCAAACACTTGTCGAAACGTGGCTCGATTGGCCAGACTCGCTGATATAATCACTTGGGAGCGTTAGTTCGAAACCACTTGTTTAAATAAGCTTGATAAAGCAACAGTGCGTTGAAGCCAGCTCATATCTTGCTAAATAAAAGCCTGGAACATAAGCAGATGGGAATTTGTGCCAGTAAATGTGCCAGAATTCATTGCTAATCAACGTATCTGTGTTTATTCTATGAATTGTGGTAAGCTGAAACCATTCAGTATCTTTTAATGAAAATTGAATGTGAATTGTTAATTTATGCCTGTATATATATATGTGTAGTTCAGTGGCAAACAGGAGATAAAGCCTATAATGCTCCAGTCTGAACAGAGGGTGTCGGAGGAAAGTAAAACGGCATGGAATGGCCAAATAGTACACTGACACCTGGATGATTGACTAGAAAGAAATAATGCTGGAAGTGCAGAGGCGTGGTAACCATTAAGGAGGTAAATACTGGTATAAAGTATTTCAGATGAAGCTGACAGTTGGCCTAACGCTCTGAACTCAATGTTTGTGATGTATTGTGATCAGTGTAAAAAGAGAGTATAAGTTAGTTATGAAGTAGAAGGTACATCCTTCTTGTTTACAGGGACCGTGGTCTTGATGGTACTGAGCAGCACCTGGTCAGAGCTTTGCTGAATCCAGAGTCGGACAGCATACTCCTTGGTCTTTTTAGCTATCAGTGAGGTGTCTCCAGAGCCCAGGGGAGAATTCGAGCAGAGGAGTCCTTTCCTGCCGCCATCACGCAAGATAAGCTGATTTGGCCAGCTGAGCCCAACATTATGTCCCCTCATCTTGAAATGACTTTGTAAAAATAACATTCAGAGGGGAATTTAATTGTCTTAATATCAGGAACTGAGAACATCTCCAATACTAGTCCCAAAAGACAAACTATTGAAGTCATGATGACAAATACCAACAGAGCTTGAACAAAACAAAACCAGTATTACCTCATATTACCACTACACAACTGACACACATAGGATATTTTTAATAATATATGTCACTACAATATTCATATTGATAAAGTCTGTACATATACTTGTAATTAAAATTGATTGTGATTCCTGGTTCCTTTGTATTTGAATCAGGACACATATACCTTTATGACAACAATGAATACATATTGTTATTTGAAAAGTTATCAGTGACTCCTTAAGATATTCTCATAGAGTGTTATATGTATGTGAGTGTCACAGTGTTGTCAAGAGTAGTGGATTAAATTAAATTGTTTATCTGTCTGTTGTTGTGACTTACACTTCATCATACACATACCCCTAGACACATAACGTAGTCATCACACTATTCCAGAATAATTCTGACTGAGATATATAGATATGTGGTAGCAAGTAAGGTTATCTATAATACACTACTCGTAATAGATATAGATACCTTCACAGCTGATCTCAGTCAGTACACTAAGTCCCCTATAAATATTTATAACATCCCACTTCACCACATTCAGCTGTGGCACAATTTGTCGTCAGCTATGAAACAATTTGTCGAAGGCTATGACACAATTTGTCTTCAACCGTGACACAAGTTGTCTTCAGATGTGACACAGTTTTTCTTCAGCTGTGACACAATTTGTTTTCAGCTATGGCACAATTTGTCGTAGTTTATGACTCAGTTTGTCTTTAGCTATGACACAATTTGTCGTAGCTTATGACACAGTTTGTCTTCAGCTGTGACACAATTTGTCGTTAGCTGTGAACTAATTTGTCGTAGGCTATGACACAATTTGTCTTCAGCTGTGACACAATTTTTTCGTCAGCTAATGCACAGTTTGTCTTTTGCTGTGACACAATTTGTCGCCAACTATAACACAATAATTCTTCAGCTTTGACACAAATTTTAGTCCACTTTGACGCCATTTGTCGTCAGCTATAACACAGTTTGTCTTCAGCTGTGGCAAAATTTGTCTTCAGCTATAACACAATTTGTCTTCAGCTGTGAAACAATTCGTCGTCAGCTATGACACAATTTGTCATCAGCTATGACACAATTAATCGTCAGCTGTGACTTAATTTGTCGTCAACTATGACACAATTTGTCTTCAGCTGTGACACAATTTGTCTTCAGCAGTGACACAATTTGTCGTCTTTGGTGGGAGGATTACTGGGATTTCTTTGATATGTCGTATTGTCATCATTCCGTGTCGACCTTGCAAACTGGCATACAACGTTATAAGAGCCGGTTTTTTGCCTCTTTCAGCCCGATATGAAGCGTGTGTCAGTTTTACATGATCTGCACCATCATGTAAAGGAAATAATAAAGCAGAAAATAATCAGGACAGAGAGGTGGGGGAGAGGTGTGTGACTTCTGTCGGGGAAAACTTAAACAATAAACAATGAAAAGTTGCGCTTGAAGGGATGGTCCGAGTAAGTAAGACCGGAGAGAACTGAAGACCAGAAACAGAGAATCTGCGTATTTCAGCTCTTAGAATCTACTTTAGAAACACTGAGCTCTCTAAAGATCTACCTAGGTCAATCTTACCTGTTTTCAGGTTCCGGAGTATTTGCAATTTGGAATAACAGCATTTAACTTTTATCTGTCGTATGGTCTGTTTTCTGCAGTTCTATCGACATAGCGGTGGAAAAACCATATTAAATTATATATCACATAATTTTATCTTCCTTATGAAGAGAGTGTTAAGAGCGTTGTCCCCGTATTGTGTGTATATTATGTCAATTATGTGGAATGTTTCTGCTTAGTGGAATATTTCTGCTTAATAGAAGATTCCTGGCTTTGACTATCGATATTATACTGTATCGAAAACCTGTAAGTTTATCTTCTAATCTCTTCATATTATTTTTGTTGCGTATTAAAGTTTTATTCCTATATGCAGATGCTTGGCATTGTTGCGTATTCCAGTTTGGCATTCATTTCTGGTTGACATTCTTGCCGATGTGTTTACCATAATCAAACAATAATTTATTGATTCTGCCATCAACATAACTTGGCAACTCCGTGAATACAATTTTATAATAACCTGTCATGAAACATCATAGTTGACGACTTTACATTTTTATTCATCTTTATCATACATCACAATATGATCACGTGAGTAGCACTTTATTCCCATCAAAGGATACGATACACTTCATAGTAATTTCACATATCATCTACTTGACCTATAGCGGTCATTCTAACCGTCAACAGCATATTCGTCGGCTGTATTCATAATATATCACTTGAATATTGATTTATATAATCGTTTATGCACGTCAGGCATATATATATATATATATATATATATATATATATATATATATATATATATATATATATATATATATCTATATATATATATATATATATATATATATATATATTATACCTTGTAGCGGTATGGCAGCTTGTGTACCCTGACAATCCCCAGAGCTATGCCAGTGGGAGTTTTACTCCTGGTAGGTTCAACCATGCTGGACTGGTCTGCGTGGGTAGGGGTCAGACAAAAGCTGGTACCCTGGTCCTCCAGGTTGGGGGTTTTAGCACAGGGCCGACACCCCTGTCTGTGTAAAAAATCACACACGTTACGGAAACAGCAATAAATGGAAATACTTTGATGCGGGACGGACATCCGGAGTCTCAGGCTCGTATGACTGACAGTGGTGAAAGCCGAAAGGAAGCCACTGGCATGAAAACGGATGCCCAGACCGCAAAACACGAAACCAGAATTGGTTTTTGGAATGTCAGAACTATGAACGAGGCAGGAAAGCTGAGACAGATTACAGCAGAGATGAGGAACTACAAACTACATATCCTGGGAATAAGCGAGAGCAGATGGACAGGGATGGGGAGAATAAAAACAGCTACAGGGGAAACAGTACTTTATTCTGGTAGAGAGGACGGTCAGCACAACGAAGGTGTAGCCATTATCCTTAGGAAAGGAATGGAAAGATCTCTACTGGAATGGAAACCCATTAACAACAGACTAATAAGAGCAAGACTGAGAGGGAGATTCACCAACACCACAATTATACAATGTTATGCACCAACAAATGACAGCGACGAAGAGATTAAGGACGAGTTCTATCAACAGGTACAAAAGGAAATGGAAACTGTACCCAGGTACGATCTCATTATAGTAATGGGAGACCTAAATACGAAAGTTGGAACACACAATAACTATAACGAAAGAGTAATGGGGAAATGCGGCAGTGGAACAGTAAATGAGAATGGGGACAAATTAATAAGCTTCTGCAGTATTAACAACCTGGTCATCGGAGGAACACTTTTTCAACACAAAGAAGTGCACAAGTTAACATGGGAATCACCAAACGGACGAGACAAAAACCAGATAGATCACATAATGATCAATGGCAGATGGAGACATGCACTACAAGACGTGAAAGTAAGAAGAGGCGCAGATGTGGGAAGTGATCATCACCTAGTAGTAGCAAGACTGAAGGTGAAACTCAGAGCTGCTGGACCAGTTGCAGTCAAACAGAAAAGATACAACATCACGAAACTTAAGGACCCCCTCACCAGAAAAGCGTTTGTGGTCGACGTAAAGAGACGATATCTGATTACCAAAAGCCACGAAAGAACAGAGACCGACGATGTGGACCAGAAATTCAACACCATCTCAACAATATATAAAGAAAGCAGCAAGTCATGCTTGGGATTCCAGGAAAGAAAGAGCCAAGACTGGATAACACCAGAAACGCTAAACACCATAGCGAAGAGAAAGGAAATGAAAAGGAAGAAAACAGAAGCTAAGTCTCCCAGGTTAAAGGCAATATATAGTGAACAGTACAGTCAGCTGGACAAGGAAGTAAAACGTCAAACCCGTGCTAACAAAAGGACATTTCTGGATGACCTTGCAAGACAGGCAGAAGAGGCAGCACTGAGAAATGAACAAAGCACAGTTTATAAAATAACTAAAGCTATCAGTGGAAAACGAGGTGCAAACAACATAACGTTAGTAAGAGACAAGCAAGGAAATCTCATCACCACAGCACAGGGGCAGGAAACAAGGTGGGCAGAGCACTTCAGAGAAACACTGAATAAGGAACCACCAGAGACTCAGCTGAATGTTCCTGAGGCTGAAAGTGACTTAGACGTAAATACAGACATTCCACGAAAAGAAGAAATTATCACAGCTATCAAAGGGCTAAAAAATGGAAAAGCGCCTGGTCACGACAATCTGAATGCTGAGCTATTCAAGACAGACCCTGAACTAGCAGCAGAACTATTAGAACCACTATTTGCACAAGTCTGGGAAACTGAGACAACACCAACAGAGTGGAGTAAAGGAACAATTGTCAAATTGCCCAAGAAGGGCGACCTTGCAGACTGCAACAACTGGAGAGGAATTACCCTCCTCTCAGTTCCCAGCAAAATACTAGGCAGGATAATCATCCAGAGAATTTCAAAAGCAGTTGACCATAAACTGAGGAAAGAACAAG
Source organism: Oreohelix idahoensis (assembly GCA_024509875.1). NCBI lineage: Eukaryota > Metazoa > Mollusca > Gastropoda > Stylommatophora > Oreohelicidae > Oreohelix > Oreohelix idahoensis. The sequence continues at coordinate 111,515 of JAMPIV010014411.1, forward strand.
CGGGCTTCAGAAAGAACAGAAGATGTGCAGATCATATATTTGCCCTCAGGAACATTATAGAGCAGTGCTCAGAATGGCAGAGACAGCTGTACATTAACTTTGTTGATTTTGAAAAGGCTTTCGACAGCATACACAGGGACAGCCTATGGAAAATTATGAGGGCTTATGGAATTCCCAGCCGCATTGTTTCCATTATAAAAAGCCTCTATTCTAACTTTACGTGCAGTGTTGGATCGAGTAATGTAACTTTCGAAGTGAAAACAGGAGTACGACAGGGATGCCCCTTATCAACAACATTATTTTTGACAGTCATAGATTGGGTGATGCGCCAGACAACAGAGGGCAGTCCAAGGGGAATTAGATGGACAACGTTTTCTACACTGGAAGATTTGGAATATGCAGATGACATTGCACTGCTCGCGCATTCACACCAACACATTCAAGACAAAACTGATAGACTGAATAAGTATGGCCAGCAGGTTGGCCTGAACATCAATCTGAAGAAGACAGAGGTCATGACACTAAATGTGGGCAATCCTGAGCCAATAACAGTAAGGAACCAGAAGTTAGAACAGACAGACACATTTACTTACCTAGGAAGCATAGTAACACCTGAAGGCGGAACAAGCAAGGACATTAACAACAGAATGAATAAAGCGAGAACAGCCTTTGCTATTCTCAACAACATTTGGAAGTCTTCCCAGTACAGCACAAACACCAAATTAAGACTGTATGAGAGCTGCGTACTTTCTGTGCTTCTCTATGGTGCGGAATGTTGGAGAGTAACAGAGAAGGAAATGTCGAAACTGTCCTCCTTCCACACAATCTGCCTAAGGAAAATTCTCCGAATCTTTTGGCCAAACACCATCAGCAACCAAGAACTACTTATTCGGAGTAACCAGGAGGACATGCACACCATCATAGCTGGCAGACGCTGGAGTTGGGTTGGCCATGTCCTCAGAAGGGACCCTGATACCATCGCAAGAACAGCTATGCTATGGACCCCCGAGGGAAAGCGATAGAGAGGCCGACCAAAAACAACTTGGCGGAGAACTGTGGAAGCTGAGATGCAAAGAATGAACCACAGTTGGGGCACTGTACGAAGGATGGCCGCCGACCGAGCAAGGTGGAATCAATTTGTTGCTGCCCTACAAGACGCCACCAGGCGTGATGGCCGCTGACTGCTTTGACGGGGTGCGGTTATGGATCAAAGAAGAAGATATATATATATATATATATATATATATATATATATATATATATATATATATATATATATATATATATATATATATATATATATATATATATATATATAAATTCTTTAATACCTGTTCCATTCAGAACCACTGTCTGAACATTAATCTACATTTGGCCTTATACGCCAGATCAGCTACCATTATCATTGCTTCTCACAATGCAGTTACACCTATTATCGCGTAATTTCTATAACTCTTCGCGTGTCATACCGCGTTTGAATATTCACACTTTAATATCTATTTAGACTCATAGGTCTTTAAACACACTGCACTGCACGAACAAAGTGAATGTTATTAAGATAGCTCATGGGTTTCCACTATAAATGAGGAAAAGTATATATGTTTAGTCATTGGATACTGTAATTTTAAGTGCGGGCAGTAGTTCTAAATCATCCTAGATGAAGAAATTATTTATGGTTTCCACCTCTGTCATACAGAGGTCTACCAAAGGTTCCCCTATGGTCTACTGTGGATGGCGATCGACCGGTTGCTGATCCTTGCTATAGACAATAAAACAGGCCAGACAAGAAACACATCAGAAATCTCAGCCTGGAAAGAACAACATATATATTTTTCTATGATGCATTTGTTTGGAACACCTGACGGCTGAACAAGCAAAGACATCAACAACAGAATGAATAAAGGAGAACAGCCTTTGCTAGTCTAAACAACATATGGGCATCCTCTCAGTGCAGCACAAACACCAAATTAAGATTGTTTGAGAGCTGTGTACTTTCTGTGCTTTTTTTATGGTGCGGAATGCTGTCAAGTAACAGAGAAGGAAATGTCGAAATTGTCCTCCTTCCACACAATCTGCCTCAGGAAGATTCTCCGAATCTTTTGGTCAAATACCATCACGAACCAAGAACTGCTGACTCGGAGCAACCAACATGATCACCATCATAGCTGGCAGACGCTGGAGTTGGGTTGGCCACGTCCTCACAAGAGACCCTGATGCCATCACAAGAACAGTAATGCTATGGACCCCTGAAGAAAAGCAAAAGAGAGATCGACGAAACACAGCTTGGTGAAGAACTGTGGAGGCCGAGCTACAAAGAATGAACCAGAGCTGGGGCACTGCACGACGGATGGCTGCCGACCGAGCAAGATGGAAGCAGTTTGTTGTTGCCTTACAAGACGTCACCAGGCGTGATGGCCACTGACTTCTTTGCCAGTCGGCGGCTAAGGATCAAAGAAGAAGATATAGAATAATAAACACTGTATACCCAAATGAAAACCCACATGTGATTAAAACAGGTATTTCAAGCAGAAAAGACACCAATTTACTGTACATGGGTCAAAACAACAGAAACAAAGGCACTCGAAAAGTACATGAATGTATATGAGACAAAAATAATGACGAAAATGCACAATCTTCTATTGAACGACACAATGTAATTATTTCGCACAATTCCCACATTGTGATAATTAATACAACACTGGTTTAATTCTCATGCGATATCGATTAGCAAAAATACCTGACGTGCGTACATACTTTCCGCCTCAAAAGAACTGGTTAGCATGAATATGTGCCACCTAATCCGATTATTGCGTTTTGTTTACATGTACCGCGTGTTAATGATTTAGTTTACGGCAGGAACGGACTGAGCGTTGGACATTTCGGGCACTTCCTGAGGGCCCACAGAAATCGAAAGGTTCAAGCTCCCCTAACCTCCTCATCTAACCTGTAACCTCACCATCTAACCTGTAACCTCACCATCTAGCCTGTAACCTCACCATCTAACCTGTAACCTCACCATCTAACCTGTAACCTCACCATCTAGCCTGTAACCTCACCATCTAACCTGTAACCTCACCATCTAACCTGTAACCTCACCATCTAGCCTGTAACCTCACCATCTAGCCTGTAACCTCACCATCTAACCTGTAACCTCACCATCTCGGGAAAAAACCTGTAACACACAACGCTCAACTGTCAGTCCGCCCGGGAAAAATAGCATTAATCTATGTGGAATTAACACGGGGATTCCTTTTTTTTTTTTGTTTTGGCATGTTAATCCCTACACAACGCTGTCGTCCCCCTTTATGCAGCCGCCCCTTTACATTTCCCCCGCAAGAGAACAAGTTGCGACACATGGTAAGATGTGCTTTGTAAGAAGAACATGGTTTACGCCAACAAACAATAAACTATCGCAGCTTGTTTACCACCATTCATTTGTTTCCTTTTCCCATATATATATATAAAATCTGATGATTCTCATTTTTATTTTGTGAGATAATTGTGTTTATGTTAGTACTTTGTCTTATGTTGTAGAATGTAGCTTCGGCCATTCCTATTCTCTCCTTGATTATGTTTCACATCTGCCATCTTCTGTTATTATATGACCAAGATATGATAAACTCTTGACTTGTTCCAGGAGTTTTCCCGTTTATTCTTATATTTAACGCTGGCTTATATCTGTTTTGCTAATTAGCATAGCTGTCATGTTTTTAATATTAATGTCCAATCTACATTCATGACTTGTGCTGTTTACTTGTTTCACTAGATCTTGTAATTCATGTTCACTTTAAGCTAACAAAACTGTATCATCCTGATATCTAAGGTTTTTTTTTGGTATCGTCCACCGATATTCAGTCCTAGCATTTCTAAGTTTAAAAAATAATGTCTTTGTAGATATTAAATAGGCAGGGGAACAAGACACAACCTTTCCTCACACCTCGTTTTATTACTGTCTTATTACTGCGGGGTATTCATCATCATCACCACCATCGTCATCATCACCATCATCGCCATTCAGCTCGCCAAAGAGTGTTCATCCTTTGCATGTCTGTCTCCAGTACTCTTCTCAATGAACGAGTGTGAAGGTATTGCCTCCCATGCTTTGCAGTAGTGGTCCACCAGTTGCCAAAACTCAAGAGTATCTAATATGGGCTTCAAAGGTATCTACCTTCGCACAAAGATTACTCTTGGCATAGATGTAGATAGAAGGGTGATGACACTTTTATTACAAAGGGAGTCTTCACAAGATATCCAGAAAAAGAGAGAACAATACTGCTTTAGCTGAGTATGTTAACTCTGTAATTCTGCCAACGCTTCTGTGAAGGATTTAAGCACTTATTACTTTCACCTCGTTTAAGCCCCTACCCCCTGATTTACTCAGAGGAATTCTATTATTTTAGTATAGCTCTTTTTAGAGTTTGTGGTGAAATTACAGTGATGCAACGTTAAAATTCCTCCAATTATAAAGATAACAGGTAAAATAACATGTAGGGATAAAAATATAGGTAAGATACATTGATACATTCTCGCCCACGCCAGCGTTTTCTAGCGCCATTGAAAACCAACTAGTTAGAACATGCAGACTAACGGTTTATCCTTTTAGACGGGAGGGAAACGGAGATAAAAGAAAAAAATGTGACAGTCTGAACACGTGTTTGAACCTAAAGTCTAAAAGACGCAATTTGTAGTTTTAAAGAAAAAAATTACGCCACTAGTTGACACGATGTAAGGAATTGGAAGGAAAACGACCTTAGCTCTTGTTAGAAACAGACGTATCTTTGACGTTTTACGGTAATTAGTCGTTTTAGTTTGAATATAGCGGCAAAACGCCGTGAACGAAGGTTCAAAAACCAATTTCAAAACTAACCTTGAAAAAAGTAGGTTTTTTCTTAATAATAAAGTTAGGAGAATAAAAACTAGCTAGTTTGATAGCCCATCTTAATCTGAGAAATAATATATTTTTAATTACACAGACGGACAGATAACACGGAAGATATTGACGAAAGACTGTATTGTTCAATACAGACTAGCGAACAGTTTTTTGTACATATTTTCACTAAAGTTACATTTTGACGCGTCCTTGAGCAAAACGCATAAACCCAAACTGCAGGTGGACAAGGGGCAGGATAGGAGGGTAGAAGCTAAAAATAACTTAGCATAGAATCTTAGAAGTAGGGGGAGACAAAATTTGTGTAGCTTTTTCTTGTAGTTGGTCCAAAACACAAGTGTAATTTTGGGAAAAACCAAGTTGGGACGGACAGACCGACAGAAAAATACTACACACTAGACTGAGATTGGACTGAAATATGACTTTTTAGTTTGAATATTTGAAAGTTAGAGGGGAAGTCCGCTGATTGGACAGAAGCATTTATATTATAGAAAGAAAGACTCACGCTAGTGCCATTTTTAAAAGACTGTCCTTATACACAGTTCGTTAATGCTAGAAGAGTGATTTCCAGAAGATATTATATATTATCAGTGGGACGCCATACTCTAGCCAGCAGCTCAGCTGAGTTTTGCTAGTACAACGTAACTGTGTTTTCAAATTTTGAATTGTGGTAAGGAGAAAAATCCATTAACCCTTTTATTTAATATTTAATATTTTGAGTGATTGATACTGCCATATCATGAAAAATGATTACGACAAGTGAGTGCTTATTCTAGGTCCCCAGCGACAGTCCAGGGCCTAGAAGCAAACCAATAATATAGGAAAACATATCAAAGACTATAGAAGACAGATCTATATTTGAGATCAGTGGGAACATAACACCCACCTTATTGGATGGAAGAGGAAACTATTGAACATATTTCGGATGCAATGCAATCTTGGGAAACTGGTGCTATTTGATACCACCTGGGTGAGATGTGCTGAGTTGGTCAGAGAGATCTGACCCGATCTTTGTAAGTTCTGTTTGCTTTGTTGTGTGTAAAATTGGTGCAGTAAGCAGTGTGTTGACACATGGCACAAATTTTGGTTTCAGAGTTTCTGGTCTGGCACTACGCTAGTGCCAGATGCTTAGTAGATGTCCAAGTGTGGATGCCTAGAAGCCTATCATTTTACTCCAGCACTTGTGAGGAGTGGGCCACTGGAATTCTGTACTGCATCGTCACATGCCAGTTAAGTTGAAAACCTGGCCTGCTGTGGATTCATCAACCTTATCCACAATAAAATAAATAAACAAACTTCTGTTGTATACAAGCTATACTTCAATATCATATTCAAAGACAATGAACATTATAATACAGAGATTGGGCATGATGACATCACCCCAACTAGACATCCAGTGCTAGTTTTCCAAAGACACTGTAGTTAGTGTTAATATTAACCAATGTAACAATATATTTATGTACAAAGTTGTCATTTTGATTATTCAATACATATATATGCAATTTTATTGATAAATACTTGATGCTTCATATGTCCTGACCAGAAGAACATTTGGTTCAGGACTAAATAAATTTAATAGATTGTCAAATCTAAATTCTAAAGACAGTGTTAGTTGATTTGATCATAGAGCTTATTATTATTATTAGACTTAGTATTTACATGTGTGTGTCTGTGTATTTAATTACCTACACATCACAGTTCATTACCCTAGACATTAAACGTAGCTAACATACATAATAGTAGAATAAGTCTGTTTGAGGTCATAAGTGGTAGCAGAAAGGCCTTCTGTAACTCACATAAACTGTTATCTTCAGGAGCCTTCACAGCTGACCTCATCCAGAACACTAGGTAACATAGCAACCACGCAATGACATCAAAAACCACTACAAATATTGGGTAGCTCTTGTCCGGGATTTAGGTTTATCAAAACTATTAGGGTCTCCTGGTCCGGGAATTAAACTATTGGGGACAGAGTTGTATAAATTTAAGTGTCCCTAAAATTAAAAGTGGAAAATAAAAGTTGATGAATCTTCACAGCCAGTGGTAATTAATTAATTAATTAATATATTACATTAATAATTAGAGATTGTAATTTACCTTAGTCATTGTTAAATTGTGTGATATAGTATGGCAGATCTAGCCAAATTCAGATCGGCTGCTGTGCTGACGGCTAAGGAGATGAACATGGATGGTCAGGTTTTAATTCAATATGTAACTTCAGAATGTGACAAGTATATTGAAAGGGAAGATAGGAGGTTAGCTGAAGAGAAGAGGTTACAGATTGAGGCTGACAAAGAACTTAAGAGGCTGCAGATTGAGGCTGACAGGGAGGCTAAGGTATTGGAGGCAGATAGGGAGGCTGAAATAAAGAGGCTCCAATTAGAAGAAAAAAAGGCTGAAAGGGAAGCAGAGGAAAAGAGACAGGCTGGTGAAAGAGAGGAAAAGAGACAGGCTGCTGAAAGAGAGGAAAAGAGACAGGCTGCTGAAAGAGAGGAAAAGAGACAGGCTGCTGAAAGAGAGGAAAAAAGACAGGCTGCTGAAAGAGAGGAAAAGAGACAGGCTGCTGAGGCAGAAGATAGAAGATTGCAAAGGGAGCACGAGTTACGACTAAGGGAGTTGGAATTACAAGGCCATGCTCCTGAAAATGGTGCCAGCCCCTTTCCCTCAGATGCCACGCCTAGTCAGGGAGCCTCAACCTCAGCTATGGGGTTTCATTTAGACCATTTTGTTGAGAAGGACGATGACATAGAGGGGTACCTCAGTAGATTTGAACTATTGGCTACTACGTAGAGAGAGAGAGAGGTGGAGTCTCAAGTTATCCCAAGGGCTTAGAGGTACTTCTTATGAAGTTTTTGCTAAAATGAATAGAGACGACCAAGACAATTATGACATGCTAAAGCAGGCTTTGTTACTGAGATATGAAAAGAATGGTGAATTTTATCGTAAGAAGTTTAGAAATGCCAAACTTTTGTCTGGGGAGACATACCACCAATTCTCTGCCAGACTGGAAACCTATTTGGAGAAATGGACTGCTCTGGGGAAGACCCAAGATCTCAAAGAAATGATCATGATAGAGCAATTAAGAGAGTCCATGGCTCCAGACCTGAGAAAATTTCTCATGGAACAAGGTGCAGAGAGGTTGGGGGAGGTTTTGAATGTCGCTGAGAGGTATCAGGCAGCCCAGGCAGAGGTAGTTGGCTCTAAAAAGAAACATATAGAAAATTTTAAAGCCCCACAGCACTTTAATAAATTTGATACCAGAGAACAAGGTAATAAAGGTAGGACAAACTTTGATAGGCCACGAAATGATTATCGTGATAGAAACTCACAGTTCAATGACCAAAAATATAATGAAAGAAAACCTTTTAACCAAGGAAAGAGGTGGTGCAAATGGTGTAAGAAGGACAACCATAACACCGAATTTTGTAAAAGGAAACCTTCAAACATTGCTGCAATGAAATCGGGGAACCAGAGATTAAAGGTTAATCCTAATGGACAGCAGGAACCTTATCACCCCCCAGTTTGTGAGGATGTTATTTGTAATGGGGTCACACTAAGGTGCCTATAAGATACAGGTTTGGATTATGATTCAGTTGTGAAGTCTAGCCTAGTGGACCCAAGTCAGTATACCACCGAAACAGTGGAAATACAAGGGGCGACTAAGGACATACCACTCATGACACTTCCCATCGCAAGGATAACGGTGAAACTCGCTATGTGGAAGGAGAAATCAGAGCAGCAGTGATAGATGAACCAATCTACCCTCTGATATTGAAGTGTAGAGACGTCTTCTTGGGGAATCCCGAGAGACCTGTGATCATGGCGACAGTGCAGACCAAGTTACAGTCAAAGGAGGAAGAAGGTGAACCTATAAATGCTCACCCAGAAGAGATGAGGAAGGCGCAGGCAGAGGATAGGACACTTAAGCCATGTTTTAAAAAATTGCCCAAATGCCACACACCTCCAAGCAAGGGAGAGTATTTTATGAAGAACAAATTGATATACAGGAAGGCCGGAACTGGAACAAATGGTCACAACCAGCTGGTTCTTCCCGCTTCATATAGGGATAAAGTGATGGAACTAGGGCATGCGATTCCCTTCAGTGGTCACATGGGGATCAGCGCCACAGGACAGCGTATAGCTTGTCATTACTTCTGGCCAGGGATAACGGAAGATATAAAAAGATATGTCAAATCCTGTCCAGAATGTCAAAGGGTAGCTCCAAAGCATTGGACTGCTCCTGCAACTCTAGGGGAAATGCCCATAGTGGGAACACCTTTTGAGAGGGTTGCAGTGGATATTGTGGGACCTCTCACTCGGACCAAGAGGAGGAACAGTTACATCCTTACTCTGGTGGACACTTTTTCTATGTGGGGAGAGGCGGTAGCCCTGCCATCAATTGATTCGAAACATGTGGCAGAGGCACTACTTACAATATTCACAAGATTAGGATTCCCGCATCAAATCTTGACTGATAATGGCTCACATTTCAAGGGGAAACTAACGGAAGAGGTTTTTAAACTATTTCAAGCCAGACACTTTCATTGTAGTCCGTACCATCCACAAGCGAACGGCCAGGTAGAGAGGTTCAACGGGACTCTCATTTCTATCCTGAGGAAGCTGGCACATGAGAAACTTGATATGTGGGATCAATTTCTGCCCGCTGTGTTGTTTGCGTACCGGGAGGTACCACATAGTTCAACCGGGATGGCTCCCGCAACCCTGTTATTTGGGAGGCCAATAAAAGGTCCATTAGAAGCATTATTAAGAACCTGGACAGATGAGAAAGCAGAAGAGACTGTTACCTCATCATATCGATATGTGAACGAGCTGACCACTCGTCTGAAAGCTGGATGGAAACTGGCAAATGATAATTTGAGACAAGCCAGGAAGAAACATGCAGCGTATTATAATAGGAAAGCAAAGGACAGAGAATTAGCTGTGGGAGAGAAAGTGCTTCTTCTACTACCCGGCAGCCAGAATAAGTTGCAAATTGGATGGCAAGGTCCATATACGGTTCTAGAGAAGGTGTCTAGAACAAACTATAAAATTGACAAAAAGGGGAAGGAGAAAATATATCATGTGAACCTTTTAATTAAGTATCTGGACAGACCAATCTAGGAAAGCACCCCCTTACTGACCTTGGCTATCGCAACTGAAATGAAAAAGGAACCACTCACCTCACATGAATACCCATTACACCCCTGTGAGACAGCCGCACAGGTAAAAGTCAGTAAACACCTGACTAAAAACCAGAGGGAGAGAGTTCAACAGGTTCTGGGGGAACATACGGGTGTATTAACAGATAAACCAGGACATACAAATTTGCTACAGTAAATTAATATGAAATTAATATGAAACAAATATAAAGGTATGTTATCAGGCACTCGCAGGAAATAAAGAAGTAGAACACCAGACAACAGAAAAAACAACAGACATGAGTGGCTTACCCAGGATTTGAACACTGGACCTTCCGTGCGACAACCCCGCCTAGCCATGCAAGCGAATCACACTATCCGCTCTGCCATCTACGCATCATCAAAAATGATGTTTCAATGGCAGGTCAATAGTGCGAACCACAATACACGACACCATAAGTCCTCCATGGGCAGTTCAGCCTATTAATGACGCAATCACTTCTGTTGTATTTCTATCAAGCAGTATAGGCCGAATCCAACAAGACCCTTAGGACCTTAATACTGTGTCCAGTAAATGATAGTAGACTAGAACAGTGAGAACAGGATAGTGGGTAGGTTTGGTATTGTACAAACATTTATTACAAATAAGGGAGGGAAACCTGAGGCCTGTAAACAGTAAATTAATATGAAATTAATATGAAACAAATATAAAGGTATGTTATCAGGCACTCGCAGGAAATAAAGAAGTAGAACACCAGACAACAGAAAAACAACAGACATGAGTGGCTTACCCAGGATTTGAACACTGGACCTTCCGTGCGACAAACCCGCCTAGCCATGCAAGCGAATCACACTATCCGCTCTGCCATCTACGCATCATCAAAAATGATGTTTCAATGGCAGGTCAATAGTGCGAACCACAATACACGACACCAGAAGTCCTCCATGGGCAGTTCAGCCTATTAATGACGCAATCACTTCTGTTGTATTTCTATCAAGCAGTATAGGCCGAATCCAACCAGACCCTTAGGACCTTAATACTGTGTCCAGTAAATGATAGTAGACTAGAACAGTGAGAACAGGATAGTGGGTAGGTTTGGTATTGTACAAACATTTATTACAAATAAGGGAGGGAAACCTGAGGCCTGTAAACAGTAAATTAATATGAAATTAATATGAAACAAATATAAAGGTATGTTATCAGGCACTCGCAGGAAATAAAGAAGTAGAACACCAGACAACAGAAAAAACAACAGACATGAGTGGCTTACCCAGGATTTGAACACTGGACCTTCCGTGCGACAACCCCGCCTAGCCATGCAAGCGAATCACACTATCCGCTCTGCCATCTACGCATCATCAAAAATGATGTTTCAATGGCAGGTCAATAGTGCGAACCACAATACACGACACCAGAAGTCCTCCATGGGCAGTTCAGCCTATTAATGACGCAATCACTTCTGTTGTATTTCTATCAAGCAGTATAGGCCGAATCCAACAAGACCCTTAGGACCTTAATACTGTGTCCAGTAAATGATAGTAGACTAGAACAGTGAGAACAGGATAGTGGGTAGGTTTGGTATTGTACAAACATTTATTACAAATAAGGGAGGGAAACCTGAGGCCTGTAAACAGTAAATTAATATGAAATTAATATGAAACAAATATAAAGGTATGTTATCAGGCACTCGCAGGAAATAAAGAAGTAGAACACCAGACAACAGAAAAAACAACAGACATGAGTGGCTTACCCAGGATTTGAACACTGGACCTTCCGTGCGACAAACCCGCCTAGCCATGCAAGCGAATCACACTATCCGCTCTGCCATCTACGCATCATCAAAAATGATGTTTCAATGGCAGGTCAATAGTGCGAACCACAATACACGACACCAGAAGTCCTCCATGGGCAGTTCAGCCTATTAATGACGCAATCACTTCTGTTGTATTTCTATCAAGCAGTATAGGCCGAATCCAACAAGACCCTTAGGACCTTAATACTGTGTCCAGTAAATGATAGTAGACTAGAACAGTGAGAACAGGATAGTGGGTAGGTTTGGTATTGTACAAACATTTATTACAAATAAGGGAGGGAAACCTGAGGCCTGTAAACAGTAAATTAATATGAAATTAATATGAAACAAATATAAAGGTATGTTATCAGGCACTCGCAGGAAATAAAGAAGTAGAACACCAGACAACATAAAAACAACAGACATGAGTGGCTTACCCAGGATTTGAACACTGGACCTTCCGTGCGACAACCCCGCCTAGCCATGCAAGCGAATCACACTATCCGCTCTGCCATCTACGCATCATCAAAAATGATGTTTCAATGGCAGGTCAATAGTGCGAACCACAATACACGACACCAGAAGTCCTCCATGGGCAGTTCAGCCTATTAATGACGCAATCACTTCTGTTGTATTTCTATCAAGCAGTATAGGCCGAATCCAACAAGACCCTTAGGACCTTAATACTGTGTCCAGTAAATGATAGTAGACTAGAACAGTGAGAACAGGATAGTGGGTAGGTTTGGTATTGTACAAACATTTATTACAAATAAGGGAGGGAAACCTGAGGCCTGTAAACAGTAAATTAATATGAAATTAATATGAAACAAATATAAAGGTATGTTATCAGGCACTCGCAGGAAATAAAGAAGTAGAACACCAGACAACAGAAAAACAACAGACATGAGTGGCTTACCCAGGATTTGAACACTGGACCTTCCGTGCGACAACCCCGCCTAGCCATGCAAGCGAATCACACTATCCGCTCTGCCATCTACGCATCATCAAAAATGATGTTTCAATGGCAGGTCAATAGTGCGAACCACAATACACGACACCAGAAGTCCTCCATGGGCAGTTCAGCCTATTAATGACGCAATCACTTCTGTTGTATTTCTATCAAGCAGTATAGGCCGAATCCAACAAGACCCTTAGGACCTTAATACTGTGTCCAGTAAATGATAGTAGACTAGAACAGTGAGAACAGGATAGTGGGTAGGTTTGGTATTGTACAAACATTTATTACAAATAAGGGAGGGAAACCTGAGGCCTGTAAACAGTAAATTAATATGAAATTAATATGAAACAAATATAAAGGTATGTTATCAGGCACTCGCAGGAAATAAAGAAGTAGAACACCAGACAACAGAAAAACAACAGACATGAGTGGCTTACCCAGGATTTGAACACTGGACCTTCCGTGCGACAAACCCACCTAGCCATGCAAGCGAATCACACTATCCGCTCTGCCATCTACGCATCATCAAAAATGATGTTTCAATGGCAGGTCAATAGTGCGAACCACAATACACGACACCAGAAGTCCTCCATGGGCAGTTCAGCCTATTAATGACGCAATCACTTCTGTTGTATTTCTATCAAGCAGTATAGGCCGAATCCAACAAGACCCTTAGGACCTTAATACTGTGTCCAGTAAATGATAGTAGACTAGAACAGTGAGAACAGGATAGTGGGTAGGTTTGGTATTGTACAAACATTTATTACAAATAAGGGAGGGAAACCTGAGGCCTGTAAACAGTAAATTAATATGAAATTAATATGAAACAAATATAAAGGTATGTTATCAGGCACTCGCAGGAAATAAAGAAGTAGAACACCAGACAACAGAAAAACAACAGACATGAGTGGCTTACCCAGGATTTGAACACTGGACCTTCCGTGGGACAACCCCGCCTAGCCATGCAAGCGAATCACACTATCCGCTCTGCCATCTACGCATCATCAAAAATGATGTTTCAATGGCAGGTCAATAGTGCGAACCACAATACACGACACCAGAAGTCCTCCATGGGCAGTTCAGCCTATTAATGACGCAATCACTTCTGTTGTATTTCTATCAAGCAGTATAGGCCGAATCCAACAAGACCCTTAGGACCTTAATACTGTGTCCAGTAAATGATAGTAGACTAGAACAGTGAGAACAGGATAGTGGGTAGGTTTGGTATTGTACAAACATTTATTACAAATAAGGGAGGGAAACCTGAGGCCTGTAAACAGTAAATTAATATGAAATTAATATGAAACAAATATAAAGGTATGTTATCAGGCACTCGCAGGAAATAAAGAAGTAGAACACCAGACAACAGAAAAAAACAACAGACATGAGTGGCTTACCCAGGATTTGAACACTGGACCTTCCGTGCGACAACCCCACCTAGCCATGCAAGCGAATCACACTATCCGCTCTGCCATCTACGCATCATCAAAAATGATGTTTCAATGGCAGGTCAATAGTGCGAACCACAATACACGACACCAGAAGTCCTCCATGGGCAGTTCAGCCTATTAATGACGCAATCACTTCTGTTGTATTTCTATCAAGCAGTATAGGCCGAATCCAACAAGACCCTTAGGACCTTAATACTGTGTCCAGTAAATGATAGTAGACTAGAACAGTGAGAACAGGATAGTGGGTAGGTTTGGTATTGTACAAACATTTATTACAAATAAGGGAGGGAAACCTGAGGCCTGTAAACAGTAAATTAATATGAAATTAATATGAAACAAATATAAAGGTATGTTATCAGGCACTCGCAGGAAATAAAGAAGTAGAACACCAGACAACAAAAAAAACAACAGACATGAGTGGCTTACCCAGGATTTGAACACTGGACCTTCCGTGCGACAACCCCGCCTAGCCATGCAAGCGAATCACACTATCCGCTCTGCCATCTACGCATCATCAAAAATGATGTTTCAATGGCAGGTCAATAGTGCGAACCACAATACACGACACCAGAAGTCCTCCATGGGCAGTTCAGCCTATTAATGACGCAATCACTTCTGTTGTATTTCTATCAAGCAGTATAGGCCGAATCCAACAAGACCCTTAGGACCTTAATACTGTGTCCAGTAAATGATAGTAGACTAGAACTAGCTACTATCATTTACTGGACACAGTATTAAGGTCCTAAGGGTCTTGTTGGATTCGGCCTATACTGCTTGACAGAAATACAACAGAAGTGATTGCGTCATTAATAGGCTGAACTGCCCATGGAGGACTTCTGGTGTCGTGTATTGTGGTTCGCACTATTGACCTGCCATTGAAACATCATTTTTGATGATGCGTAGATGGCAGAGCGGATAGTGTGATTCGCTTGCATGGCTAGGCGGGGTTGTCGCACGGAAGGTCCAGTGTTCAAATCCTGGGTAAGCCACTCATGTCTGTTGTTTTTCTGTTGTCTGGTGTTCTACTTCTTTATTTCCTGCGAGTGCCTGATAACATACCTTTATATTTGTTTCATATTAATTTCATATTAATTTACTGTTTACAGGCCTCAGGTTTCCCTCCCTTATTTGTAATAAATGTTTGTACAATACCAAACCTACCCACTATCCTGTTCTCACTGTTCTAGTCTACTATCATTTACTGGACACAGTATTAAGGTCCTAAGGGTCTTGTTGGATTCGGCCTATACTGCTTGATAGAAATACAACAGAAGTGATTGCGTCATTAATAGGCTGAACTGCCCATGGAGGACTTCTGGTGTCGTGTATTGTGGTTCGCACTATTGACCTGAAATTGAAACATCATTTTTGATGATGCGTAGATGGCAGAGCGGATAGTGTGATTCGCTTGCATGGCTAGGCGGGGTTGTCGCACGGAAGGTCCAGTGTTCAAATCCTGGGTAAGCCACTCATGTCTGTTGTTTTTCTGTTGTCTGGTGTTCTACTTCTTTATTTCCTGCGAGTGCCTGATAACATACATTTATATTTGTTTCATATTAATTTCATATTAATTTACTGTTTACAGGCCTCAGGTTTCCCTCCCTTATTTGTAAAAAATTTGCTACAGTATGACATGAAGCTGATAGACTCAACACCAATCTGTATGAGAGCCTATTCTGTTCCGTTCGCTAAGGAGAAGGCATTGAAAGAGGAAATAGATTATTTGTTGAAAGAAGGGATGATTTCTCACAGTGAATCTTCTTTTAGCTCCAGTGTAGTTTTGTTGAGGAAACCGTCTGGGGAACATAGACTGTGCATAGATTACAGGAAACTGAATGCTGTCACAGAAGGTCAGGTGGATCCATTACCGGACACAAAACAGTTATTTGCCAGATTGAACAAGGCAAAATACTTTTCGAAGGTAGATCTTAGCAAAGGCTATTACCGGATTCCAGTGAAGCCTGAAGTTAGACCTTATTTAGCTTTTAGCACCTCGGAAGGACATTATAAAGTCAACATGCTACCATTCGGATTGAAAAATGCTCCGAGTGTATTTTCTAGGATGATGCGCAAATTGTTGGATCCCTTGAATAATCCATGTATCACAAATTTCATGGATGATATTCTCGTCGCCACAGAAACATTTGAAGAACACATTAACTCTCTGAATATGTTATTCGAAAGGCTCAGAGAAGCGAACTTAACTGCTAGACCAACAAAATGTTGTATTGGATGCAAAGAGTTGGAATTCTTGGGACATACTGTATATCAGGGTAACATGACCCCTGACCCCAAGAACTTGGAAAAACTGCAGAGAGCACCTCGACCGCAAACAAAAAAAGACGTGCGATCATTCGTGTCGTTATGTGGGTTTTACCAAAAATATATCAAAAATTTTAACTCTATATGTGCTCCTCTGACTGATCTGACTCGCAAGGGAAATCCAGATAAAATTGTTTGGTCCGCGCAATGTGAATTGGCATTCCAAGAGTTAAAGGAAAAACTCACAAGCAAGCCTATTCTCAAATTGCCTGATTTGACTCAGGACTTTGTGGTGAGAACAGACGCAAGCAATGTAAGCCTGGGGGCTACTTTGTTGCAAAGGTCCACTTCACCCAAGAGGGAACTGAACCCAGTCGCTTATGCAAGCCGCAAGTTGAACAAAGCGGAGCAAGGATATTCCACAAGCGAAAAAGAATTTTTAGCGTTAATCTGGGCAATAAAAAAGTTCCAAATCTATCTGTATGGTAGGACTTTTGTGGTCCAGACAGATCACTAGCCTCTCGTGTTCTTATCTCAGGCCAAACATGAAAATGCAAGATTGTTAAGATGGTCTTTATTGTTGCAACCATATCAGTTTAATATTGAATATATCCCGGGATCACAGAATGTCGGTGCAGATTTCCACAGTAGGCACCCCTGTGATCAAAATTAGAGTAGTTGGCAGGCGTGAGGAGTTAATTTTATCTATGTGTATCACTGGTTTTGGAACTTGCATTAGTGCATGTTCTCAGGTGGGGAGATGTGTGGTGAAATTACAGTGATGCAACGTTAAAATTCCTCCAATTATAAAGATAACAGGTAAAATAACATGTAGGGATAAAAATATAGGTAAGATACATTGATACATTCTCGCCCACGCCAGCGTTTTCTAGCGTCATTGAAAACCAACTAGTTAGAACATGCAGACTAACGGTTTATCCTTTTAGACGGGAGGGAAACGGAGATAAAAGAAAAAAATGTGACAGTCTGAACACGTGTTTGAACCTAAAGTCTAAAAGACGCAATTTGTAGTTTTAAAGAAAAAAATTACGCCACTAGTTGACACAATGTAAGGAATTGGAAGGAAAACGACCTTAGCTCATGTTAGAAACAGACGTATCTTTGACGTTTTACGGTAATTAGTCGTTTTAGTTTGAATATAGCGGCAAAACGCCGTGAACGAAGGTTCAAAAACAAATTCAAAACTAACCTTGAAAAAAGTAGGTTTTTTCTTAATAATAAAGTTAGGAGAATAAAAACTAGCTAGTTTGATAGCCCATCTTAATCTGAGAAATAATATACTTTTAATTACACAGACGGACAGATAACACAGAAGATATTGACGAAAGACTGTATTGTTCAATACAGACTAGCGAACAGTTTTTTGTGCATATTTTCACTAAAGTTACATTTTGACGCGTCCTTGAGCAAAACGCATAAACCCAAACTGCAGGTGGACAAGGGGCAGGATAGGAGGGTAGAAGCTAAAAATAACTTAGCATAGAATCTTAGAAGTAGGGGGAGACAAAATTTGTGTAGTTTTTTTCTTGTAGTTGGTCCAAAACACAAGTGTAATTTTGGGAAAAACCAAGTTGGGACGGACAGACCGACAGAAAAATACTACACACTAGACTGAGATTGGACTGAAATTTGACTTTTTAGTTTGAATATTTGAAAGGTAGAGGGGAAGTCCGCTGATTGGACAGAAGCATTTATATTATAGCAAGAAAGACGCACGCTAGTGCCATTTTCAAAAGACAGTCCTTATACACTGTTCGTTAATGCTAGAAGAGTGATTTTCAGAAGATATTATATATTATCAGTGGGACGTCATACTCTAGCCAGCAGCTCAGCTGAGTTTTGCTAGTACAACGTAACTGTGTTTTCAAATTTTGAATTGTGGTAAGGAGAAAAATTCATTAACCCTTTTATTTAATATTTAATATTTTGAGTGATTGATACTGCCATATCATGAAAAATGATTACGACAAGTGAGTGCTTATTCTAGGTCCCCAGCGACAGTCCAGGGCCTAGAAGCAAACCAATAATATAGGAAAACATATCAAAGACTATAGAAGACAGATCTATATTTGAGATCAGTGGGAACATAACACCCACCTTATTGGATGGAAGAGGAAACTATTGAACATATTTCGGATGCAATGCAATCTTGGGAAACTGGTGCTATTTGATACCACCTGGGTGAGATGTGCTGAGTTGGTCAGAGAGATCTGACCCGATCTTTGTAAGTTCTGTTTGCTTTGTTGTGTGTAAAATTGGTGCAGTAAGCAGTGTGTTGACACATGGCACAAATTTTGGTTTCAGAGTTTCTGGTCTGGCACTACGCTAGTGCCAGATGCTTAGTAGATGTCCAAGTGTGGATGCCTAGAAGCCTATCATTTTACTCCAGCACTTGTGAGGAGTGGGCCACTGGAATTCTGTACTGCATCGTCACATGCCAGTTAAGTTGAAAACCTGGCCTGCTGTGGATTCATCAACCTTATCCACAATAAAATAAATAAACAAACTTCTGTTGTATACAAGCTATACTTCAATATCATATTCAAAGACAATGAACATTATAATACAGAGATTGGGCATGATGACATCACCCCAACTAGACATCCAGTGCTAGTTTTCCAAAGACACTGTAGTTAGTGTTAATATTAACCAATGTAACAATATATTTATGTACAAAGTTGTCATTTTGATTATTCAATACATATATATGCAATTTTATTGATAAATACTTGATGCTTCATATGTCCTGACCAGAAGAACATTTGGTTCAGGACTAAATAAATTTAATAGATTGTCAAATTTAAATTCTAAAGACAGTGTTAGTTGATTTGATCATAGAGCTTATTATTATTATTAGACTTAGTATTTACATGTGTGTGTCTGTGTATTTAATTACCTACACATCACAGTTCATTACCCTAGACATTAAACATAGCTAACATACATAATAGTAGAATAAGTCTGTTTGAGGTCATAAGTGGTAGCAGAAAGGCCTTCTGTAACTCACATAAACTGTTATCTTCAGGAGCCTTCACAGCTGACCTCATCCAGAACACTAGGTAACATAGCAACCACGCAATGACATCAAAAACCACTACAAATATTGGGTAGCTCTTGTCCGGGATTTAGGTTTATCAAAACTATTAGGGTCTCCTGGTCCGGGAATTAAACTATTGGGGACAGAGTTGTATAAATTTAAGTGTCCCTAAAATTAAAAGTGGAAAATAAAAGTTGATGAATCTTCACAGCCAGTGGTAATTAATTAATTAATTAATATATTACATTAATAATTAGAGATTGTAATTTACCTTAGTCATTGTTAAATTGTGTGATATAGTATGGCAGATCTAGCCAAATTCAGATCGGCTGCTGTGCTGACGGCTAAGGAGATGAACATGGATGGTCAGGTTTTAATTCAATATGTAACTTCAGAATGTGACAAGTATATTGAAAGGGAAGATAGGAGGTTAGCTGAAGAGAAGAGGTTACAGATTGAGGCTGACAAAGAACTTAAGAGGCTGCAGATTGAGGCTGACAGGGAGGCTAAGGCATTGGAGGCAGATAGGGAGGCTGAAATAAAGAGGCTCCAATTCGAAGGAAAAAAGGCTGAAAGGGAAGCAGAGGAAAAGAGACAGGCTGGTGAAAGAGAGGAAAAGAGACAGGCTGCTGAAAGAGAGGAAAAGAGACAGGCTGCTGAAAGAGAGGAAAAGAGACAGGCTGCTGAAAGAGAGGAAAAGAGACAGGCTGCTGAAAGAGAGGAAAAGAGACAGGCTGCTGAGGCAGAAGATAGAAGATTGCAAAGGGAGCACGAGTTACGACTAAGGGAGTTGGAATTACAAGGCCATGCTCCTGAAAATGGTGCCAGCCCCTTTCCCTCAGATGCCACGCCTAGTCAGGGAGCCTCAACCTCAGCTATGGGGTTTCATTTAGACCATTTTGTTGAGAAGGACGATGACATAGAGGGGTACCTCAGTAGATTTGAACTATTGGCTACTACGTAGAGAGAGAGAGGTGGAGTCTCAAGTTATCCCAAGGGCTTAGAGGTACTTCTTATGAAGTTTTTGCTAAAATGAATAGAGACGACCAAGACAATTATGACATGCTAAAGCAGGCTTTGTTACTGAGATATGAAAAGAATGGTGAATTTTATCGTAAGAAGTTTAGAAATGCCAAACTTTTGTCTGGGGAGACATACCACCAATTCTCTGCCAGACTGGAAACCTATTTGGAGAAATGGACTGCTCTGGGGAAGACCCAAGATCTCAAAGAAATGATCATGATAGAGCAATTAAGAGAGTCCATGGCTCCAGACCTGAGAAAATTTCTCATGGAACAAGGTGCAGAGAGGTTGGGGGAGGTTTTGAATGTCGCTGAGAGGTATCAGGCAGCCCAGGCAGAGGTAGTTGGCTCTAAAAAGAAACATATAGAAAATTTTAAAGCCCCACAGCACTTTAATAAATTTGATACCAGAGAACAAGGTAATAAAGGTAGGACAAACTTTGATAGGCCACGAAATGATTATCGTGATAGAAACTCACAGTTCAATGACCAAAAATATAATGAAAGAAAACCTTTTAACCAAGGAAAGAGGTGGTGCAAATGGTGTAAGAAGGACAACCATAACACCGAATTTTGTAAAAGGAAACCTTCAAACATTGCTGCAATGAAATCGGGGAACCAGAGATTAAAGGTTAATCCTAATAGACAGCAGGAACCTTATCACCCCCCAGTTTGTGAGGATGTTATTTGTAATGGGGTCACACTAAGGTGCCTATAAGATACAGGTTTGGATTATGATTCAGTTGTGAAGTCTAGCCTAGTGGACCCAAGTCAGTATACCACCGAAACAGTGGAAATACAAGGGGCGACTAAGGACATACCACTCATGACACTTCCCATCGCAAGGATAACGGTGAAAACTCGCTATGTGGAAGGAGAAATCAGAGCAGCAGTGATAGATGAACCAATCTACCCTCTGATATTGAAGTGTAGATACGTCTTCTTGGGGAATCCCGAGAGACCTGTGATCATGGCGACAGTGCAGACCAGGTTACAGTCAAAGGAGGAAGAAGGTGAACCTATAAATGCTCATCCAGAAGAGATGAGGAAGGCGCAGGCTGAGGATAGGACACTTAAGCCATGTTTTAAAAAATTGCCCAAATGCCACACACCTCCAAGCAAGGGAGAGTATTTTATGAAGAACAAATTGATATACAGGAAGGCCGGAACTGGAGCAAATGGTCACAACCAGCTGGTTCTTCCCGCTTCATATAGGGATAAAGTGATGGAACTAGGGCATGCGATTCCCTTCAGTGGTCACATGGGGATCAGCGCCACAGGACAGCGTATAGCTTGTCATTACTTCTGGCCAGGGATAACGGAAGATATAAAAGATATGTCAAATCCTGTCCAGAATGTCAAAGGGTAGCTCCAAAGCATTGGACTGCTCCTGCAACTCTAGGGGAAATGCCCATAGTGGGAACACCTTTTGAGAGGGTTGCAGTGGATATTGTGGGACCTCTCACTCGGACCAAGAGGAGGAACAGTTACATCCTTACTCTGGTGGACACTTTTTCTATGTGGGGAGAGGCGGTAGCCCTGCCATCAATTGATTCGAAACATGTGGCAGAGGCACTACTTACAATATTCACAAGATTAGGATTCCCGCATCAAATCTTGACTGATAATGGCTCACAGTTCAAGGGGAAACTAACAGAAGAGGTTTTTAAACTATTTCAAGCCAGACACTTTCATTGTAGTCCGTACCATCCACAAGGGAACGGCCAGGTAGAGAGGTTCAACGGGACTCTCATTTCTATCCTGAGGAAGCTGGCACATGAGAAACTTGATATGTGGGATCAATTTCTGCCCGCTGTGTTGTTTGCGTACCGGGAGGTACCACATAGTTCAACCGGGATGGCTCCCGCAACCCTGTTATTTGGGAGGCCAATAAAAGGTCCATTAGAAGCATTATTAAGGACCTGGACAGATGAGAAAGCAGAAGAGACTGTTACCTCATCATATCAATATGTGAACGAGCTGACCACTCGTCTGAAAGCTGGATGGAAACTGGCAAATGATAATTTGAGACAAGCCAGGAAGAAACATGCAGCGTATTTTAATAGGAAAGCAAAGGACAGAGAATTAGCTGTGGGAGAGAAAGTGCTTCTTCTACTACCCGGCAGCCAGAATAAGTTGCAAATTGGATGGCAAGGTCCATATACGGTTCTAGAGAAGGTGTCTAGAACAAACTATAAAATTGACAAAAAGGGGAAGGAGAAAATATATCATGTGAACCTTTTAATTAAGTATCTGGACAGACCAATCCAGGAAAGCACCCCCTTACTGACCTTGGCTATCGCAACTGAAATGAAAAAGGAACCACTCACCTCACATGAATACCCATTACACCCCTGTGAGACAACCGCACAGGTAAAAGTCAGTAAACACCTGACTAAAAACCAGAGGGAGAGAGTTCAACAGGTTCTGGGGGAACATACGGATGTATTAACAGATAAACCAGGACATACAAATTTGCTACAGTATGACATGAAGCTGGTAGACTCAACACCAATCTGTATGAGAGCCTATTCTGTTCCGTTCGCTAAGGAGAAGGCATTGAAAGAGGAAATAGATTATTTGTTGAAAGAAGATATTATTTCTCACAGTGAATCTTCTTTTAGCTCCAGTGTAGTTTTGTTGAGGAAACCGTCTGGGGAACATAGACTGTGCATAGATTACAGGAAACTGAATGCTGTCACAGAAGGTCAGGTGGATCCATTACCGGACACAAAACAGTTATTTGCCAGATTGAACAAGGCAAAATACTTTTCGAAGGTAGATCTTAGCAAAGGCTATTACCAGATTCCAGTGAAGCCTGAAGTTAGACCTTATTTAGCTTTTAGCACCTCGGAAGGACATTATGAAGTCAACATGCTACCATTCGGATTGAAAAATGCTCCGAGTGTATTTTCTAGGATGATGCGCAAATTGTTGGATTCCTTGAATAATCCATGTATCACAAATTTCATGGATGATATTCTCGTCGCCACAGAAACATTTGAAGAACACATTAACTCTCTGAATATGTTATTTGATAGGCTCAGAGAAGCGAACTTAACTGCTAGACCAACAAAATGTTGTATTGGATGCAAAGAGTTGGAATTCTTGGGACATACTGTATATCAGGGTAACATGACCCCTGAACCCAAGAACTTGGAAAAACTGCAGAGAGCATCTCGACCGCAAACAAAAAAAGACGTGCGATCATTCGTGTCGTTATGTGGGGTTTACCAAAAATATATCAAAAATTTTAACTCTATATGTGCTCCTCTGACTGATCTGACTCGCAAGGGAAATCCAGATAAAATTGTTTGGTCCGCGCAATGTGAATTGGCATTCCAAGAGTTAAAGGAAAAACTCACAAGCAAGCCTATTCTCAAATTGCCTGATTTGACTCAGGACTTTGTGGTGAGAACAGACGCAAGCAATGTAGGCCTGGGGGCTACTTTGTTGCAAAGGTCCACTTCACCCAAGGGGGAACTGAACCCAGTCGCTTATGCAAGCCGCAAGTTGAACAAAGCGGAGCAAGGATATTCCACAAGCGAAAAAGAATTTTTAGCGTTAATCTGGGCAATAAAAAAGTTCCAAATCTATCTGTATGGTAGGACTTTTGTCGTCCAGACAGATCACTAGCCTCTCGTGTTCTTATCTCAGGCCAAACATGAAAATGCAAGATTGTTAAGATGGTCTTTATTGTTGCAACCATATCAGTTTAATATTGAATATATCCCGGGATCACAGAATGTCGGTGCAGATTTCCACAGTAGGCACCCCTGTGATCAAAATTAGAGTAGTTGGCAGGCGTGAGGAGTTAATTTTATCTATGTGTATCACTGGTTTTGGAACTTGCATTAGTGCATGTTCTCAGGTGGGGAGATGTGTGGTGAAATTACAGTGATGCAACGTTAAAATTCCTCCAATTATAAAGATAACAGGTAAAATAACATGTAGGGATAAAAATATAGGTAAGATACATTGATACATTCTCGCCCACGCCAGCGTTTTCTAGCGTCATTGAAAACCAACTAGTTAGAACATGCAGACTAACGGTTTATCCTTTTAGACGGGAGGGAAACGGAGATAAAAGAAAAAAATGTGACAGTCTTAACACGTGTTTGAACCTAAAGTCTAAAAGACGCAATTTGTAGTTTTAAAGAAAAAAAATTACGCCACTAGTTGACACAATGTAAGGAATTGGAAGGAATACGACCTTAGCTCTTGTTAGAAACAGACGTATCTTTGACGTTTTACGGTAATTAGTCGTTTTAGTTTGAATATAGCGGCAAAACGCCGTGAACGAAGGTTCAAAAACAAATTTCAAAACTAACCTTGAAAAAAGTAGGTTTTTTCGTAATAATAAAGTTAGGAGAATAAAAACTAGCTAGTTTGATAGCCCATCTTAATCTGAGAAATAATATACTTTTAATTACACAGACGGACAGATAACACGGAAGATATTGACGAAAGACTGTATTGTTCAATACAGACTAGCGAACAGTTTTTTGGGCATATTTTCACTAAAGTTACATTTTGACGCGTCCTTGAGCAAAATGCATAAACCCAAACTGCAGGTGGACAAGGGGCAGGATAGGAGGGTAGAAGCTAAAAATAACTTAGCATAGAATCTTAGAAGTAGGGAGAGACAAAATTTGTGTAGTTTTTTCTTGTAGTTGGTCCAAAAAACAAGTGTAATTTTGGGAAAAACCAAGTTGGGACGGACAGACCGACAGAAAAATACTACACACTAGACTGAGATTGGACTGAAATTTGACTTTTTAGTTTGAATATTTGAAAGGTAGAGGGGAAGTCCGCTGATTGGACAGAAGCATTTATATTATAGCAAGAAAGACGCACGCTAGTGCCATTTTTAAAAGACTGTCCTTATACACAGTTCGTTAATGCTAGAAGAGTGATTTCCAGGAAGATATTATATATTATCAGTGGGACGCCATACTCTAGCCAGCAGCTCAGCTGAGTTTTGCTAGTACAACGTAACTGTGTTTTCAAATTTTGAATTGTGGTAAGGAGAAAAATTCATTAACCCTTTTATTTAATATTTTGAGTGATTGATACTGCCATATCATGAAAAATGATTACGACAAGTGAGTGCTTATTCTAGGTCCCCAGCGACAGTCCAGGGCCTAGAGGCAAACCAATAATATAGGAAAATATATCAAAGACTATAGAAGACAGATCTATGTTTGAGATCAGTGGGAACATAACACCTACCTTATTGGATGGAAGAGGAAACTATTGAACATATTTCGGATGCAATGCAGTCTTGGGAAACTGGTGCTATTTGATACCACCTGGGTGAGATGTGCTGAGTTGGTCAGAGAGATCTGACCCGATCTTTGTAAGTTCTGTTTGCTTTGTTGTGTGTAAAATTGGTGCAGTAAGCAGTGTGTTGACACATGGCACAAATTTTGGTTTCAGAGTTTCTGGTCTGGCACTACGCTAGTGCCAGATGCTTAGTAGATGTCCAAGTGTGGATGCCTAGAAGCCTATCATTTTACTCCAGCACTTGTGAGGAGTGGGCCACTGGAATTCTGTACTGCATCGTCACAGGCCAGTTAAGTTGAAAACCTGGCCTGCTGTGGATTCATCAACCTTATCCACAATAAAATAAATAAACAAACTTCTGTTGTATACAAACTATACTTCAATATCATATTGAAAGACAATGAACATTATAATACAGAGATTGGGCATGGTGATATCACCCCGACTAGACATCCAGTGCTAGTTTTCCAAAGACACTGTAGTTAGTGCTAATATTAACCAATGTAACAATATATTTATGTACAAAGTTGTCATTTTGATTATTCAATACATATATATGCAATTTTATTGATAAATACTTGATGCTTCATATGTCCTAACCAGAAGAACATTTGGTTCAGGA
The DNA here is from genome assembly GCA_024509875.1 of Oreohelix idahoensis. NCBI lineage: Eukaryota > Metazoa > Mollusca > Gastropoda > Stylommatophora > Oreohelicidae > Oreohelix > Oreohelix idahoensis. Next base: position 137,993 of record JAMPIV010014411.1, read on the forward strand.
CTAAATAAATTTAATAAATTGTCAAATCTAAATTCTAAAGACAGTGTTAGTTGATTTGATCATAGAGCTTATTATTATTATTAGACTTAGTATTTACATGTGTGTGTCTGTGTATTTAATTACCTACACATCACAGTTCATTACCCTAGACATTAAACGTAGCTTACATACATAATAGTAGAATAAGTCTGTTTGAGGTCATAAGTGGTAGCAGAAAGGCCTTCTGTAACTTACATAAACTGTTATCTTCAGGAGCCTTCACAGCTGACCTCATCCAGAACACTAGGTAACATAGCAACCACGCAATAACATCAAAATCCACTACAGAGTTTGAGTAGTGATTTGACTGATACAAACATGCAGCATCTTTAAAATAATTAAATCGAAGTTAAATTTATAGCGTTACAAATAACAAAAGTTAAAAATCACTTTGGGTTTTAACAGTTGGAAAATAATTTGAACAGTTATGGATCAAGAAAAGTTATCATCACAGTCTTTATGGAATGTGAGATGTTATAAGAAGTTCAAGTGGCAGCTTATATTTGAACTTAGATGCCAAGGACGGTTCTGCTCCTTCTTATGGGTTGGTTCTTTTCACTCTGCTCACGCTCGTCTCTGATCAAGGTTTTCGGGTGTAGCTCGTTTCCCAGAAATGTCAAGGAGAGTCTACCACGTGAGTCCTTCGTCTTAAAGCTTAGACCACGGTTCCCTTCTTGTTCCAGAGATGGTACTTTATGCTGGTACCACTAATAACTATGGTAAAAGAATAGAACGAAACACTCTTCTGAGTATAGCTTTTTCCACTTCATAGTTATGGGTTCCTATCTTCCCATACCACCATCCCAATTACTCAGACTTTACCCTCGATGAGAATTAAATTTAATCCCTCGGGATAAAACTTTCTTCACATTTAAATAGAATAGCTTTAGCTTTACATGACATTTAAATGAAAAGGTTAATAATACAGATAGAGTCTGTTTACATATACATCTCCACTGCCTTAAAAGTGTTCACAATATAAATTGAATATGTTTTCATTTATGTTTTACACTGATTTAAAGCTTGAAAACTTACATTAATTTTAAAGTGACTATGTTTAAAGGGACATTTACACTGCTTTGAAAATGTAAGTATTATACTTAGAATGTACATCATTTCTTTCATCTTTCCCTCCCTGCTACCTCGGAACCTGTGACTACTTTATGCTTTTAATTCTCTTTACGAAACTAGCAATAAAGCAATCACCAGCCCGTGCAGTGGTGGTTTATGAATCATCATTCTTTACGCTGAGGTTGCCAGCCTCAAATGACTTTATCCACAAGCGAGTTTCACGTATTAAAATTTACATGGTAATATATACATGTATATATATATATATATATATGTGTGTTAGTTCACATGTTAGTAATAAAATATAAAATGTAAATCATAACTTACGCCAATCCTGACTCACAGACTTTTTGCTCAGAAGAATAAAAGATGATTGAATCGGCCTCTTACACGCGTCTGGGGTGTCGTTAATTTAATAAGTCCACTCTCTGACTTCGTGTGTGGTCCATCAGTTTCCTCAGTCCCGGTTTCCTTATTTAAAATGTTAGAGATTTACTGGGCTATACTGTAAGTCCTTATAAATAATCCAATAAAAGGTGCCTGGTATATTAAGAAAGAATTCTGAATTCTAATTCTTCACTGTAGCAGTCTAGTGTCTTGGCGAGCGATCTCTTAAGTGAAATAGCTTGAGAAAATGATCAGATTATATTCCCTGCCTTCCCACGCCTTCGTTTGTTATGAGCTATCAAAAACTCCAATCGTATTCAAACAGGCGGGTTATGGGGTAATTTCAAAACTTTCCGACATCGGATAATTGTGAACGTAAGGCAGAGGTCAACTCTCCCTATATGGTAATAAGATGTCCGATACCCTTGTGTACAAACTTCCAAACACACCGGTAACCGCATATGACCATGTGTTCGAGATGTAGCAATCTTACTTTTATCTAAAGTAATCTTGTCATCCATGCCTTATCTGTGATTAAGCCGATAGCACTGGCCGATGTACGGGTTAATCTTCCGCGCCTACAGCCAACAAATCTGGGCAGCGCCAAGCAAATGCGATTACTATCACCTACAGGAAGTGTCGAATGATTCGACAATACTCAAATATCTGCTACTTAGCAGAAAAATAACGAAGAAAGAAAGAAAGAATGAAAAGTGCGACAATTGAGAGCAAAAAATTAAAAATCAATACCACAGATGTGTAGATACTGCCGGAGTGAAACAAAGATCGATAGGGGCCGCCCCGTTTTGTCACAACGAACATTCAAATAGCAAATTCTGTAGATTTTCCTAGAAGAGAAAAGATGAGTCAGGAACCCAGGCTCCTTTCGGCTTTCTCTGTGTTGCATCATAAGACACCTTACCAAAGGATCTTTTTCTGTCTTAGGTTGATCAAATGGCTTATTTACTTTAGTTGACCTGTCCATTTTGTTTGCTGAAGTTTTTTTGTTGTTTACAATTTGCTACAGGATGGGGGTAACCCACTTCATGCCCAACCATCCTTAGTCTCTTCTTACGACATGTGTGGTACTTGACAGTGTAACTATTTTTTGCTTTCCTTTCGGGCCCCGATAAAACACGAGTTGCTGCTATGTGTTAGTGTATTGAAAAAGGAAAAGGCAAATAACAAAGCCTTTGAACGATAAAAATAGAGTACTGATTTCTAATTTTAGAGCTCTCCGTATGAAAAGTAAAAAAATAAAGGTTTCTATAAAAAGATAATTGAATCTAGTGTTAAAATAAGTGAAGAGACATGGTACTCAACCAGACGATACGTCATAGCACCAAAACCCAGCTCCGGTAGACGCAAGGAGAACAGTCCAAACTAAGATGGTTTGGCCATGTCTGCAGAATAGGAGAAGATGGCCTACCACAACAAGTGTCACGGATTGCCTCCCCTGCTTTGCAGTAGTGGTCCAACAGTGGCCAAAACCCAAGAGTATCTACTATGGGCCTTCAACGGTGTCTACCTTCGCACAAGATTACTCTTGGCAGAGTTGTAGATAGAAGGATAATGACGCTTCTATCTCAAGGGAGTGTTCACAAGATATTCAGAAAAGCGAGAACAATGTTGCATTGGCTGAGCACGTTAACTCTGTGATCTGCCGACAACTTTTGTGAAGGATTAAGCAATTATTAATTTAGCTCATCAAGCCCCCACCCTGATTTACTCAGTGGAATTCTTATATTATGGTATAGTTCTGTTTAGAGTGTATTTAGTAAACTGATTGAGACAAACATGCTTCCTCTTCTTCTTTGATCCTTAGCCGAAGACCGTTAAAGCAGTCAGTGGCCATTACGCCTAGTAGCGTCTTGTAGGGCAACAACAAATTGATTCCACTTTGCTCGGTCGGCGGCCAACCTTCGTACAGTGCCCCAACTCTGGTTCATTCTTTGCATCTCAGCCTCCACAGTCCTCCGCCAGGTTGTTTTTGGTCGGCCTCTCTTTCGTTTTACTTGAGGTGTCCAAAGCATAGCTGTTCTTGTGATGGCATCGGGGTCTCTTCTGAGCACATGGCTAACCCAGCTCCAGCGTCTGCCAGCTATGATGGTGTGCATGTCCTCTTGCTTGCTCCGAGTAAGCAGATCTTGGTTAGTGATGGTATTCGGCCAAAAGAATCGGATAATTTTTCTTAGGCATGTGTAAAAAGAGGACAATTTCGACATTCCCTTCTCTGTAACTCTCCAGCATTCCGCACCATAGAGAAGCACAGAAAGCACACAGCTCTGATATAATCTTAATTTTATGCTTGTGCTATTTTGAGTGGACTTCCAGATGTTGTTTGGACTGAAAAAGGCTGTTCTTGCTCTGTTCATTCTGTTGTTGATGTCGTTGCTTGCTCCGCGTCTGGTGTTACTATGCATTCTAGGTATGTGGTGTCTGTCTGTTCCAGTTGCTGATTCCTTACTGATATGGGCTTAGGTTTGCTCACATTGAGCGTCATGACCTCTGTCTTCTTTAGATTGATGTTCAAGCCCACCTGCTGGCTATACTTATTAAGTCTATCCGTTTTTTCCTGGATGTGTTGATGTGAATGTGGTAGTACTGCAATGTCATCTGCATATTCTAGATCTTCCAATATAGAAAATTTAGTACATCTTATTCCTCTTGGATTGCCCTCTGTTGCCTGGCGCATCACCCAGTCTTTGACTGTTAAAAATAGAGTGGTTGATAAGGGGCATTCCTGTCGTACTCCTGTCTTCACCTCAAAGGTTATGTTGCTCTGCCCAACGCTACACGTAAAATTGGCATAGAGGCTTTTTTATGATTGACACTATGCAGCTTGGACTTCCATAAGCCCTCAGTATTTTCTATACACTGTCCCTATATATATACTGTCTAAAGCCTTTTCAAAATCAACGAAATTAATGTACAGCTGTCTTTGTCATTCTGAGCACTGCTCTATAATGTTCCTGAGGGTAAATATATGATCTACACATCTTCTGTTCTTTCTAAATCCTGCTTGTTCTTTTCTCAGTTTGTGGTCTATTGCTTTTGAGATTCTCTGTATAATTATCCTGCCTAGTATTTTGCTGGGAACTGAGAGAAGAGTGATTCCTCTCCAATTACTGCAGTCTGCAAGATCTCCCTTCGTGGGCAGTTTGACAATTATTCCTTTGTTACACTCTGTTGATGTTGTCCCCGTTTTCCAGACTTGTGCAAATAGTGGTTCTAATAGTTCTGCTGCTAGCACAGGGTCTGAATTAAATAGCTCTGCATTTAAGTTATCATTGCTAGGAGCTTTTCCATTCTTTAGCCTTTTGATTGCTGTGATGATTTCTTCTTTTCATAGAATGTTTGTATTAACATCTAGACCATTTTCAGTCTCGGGAACATTCAATTGTGTCTCTGGTGGTTCCTTGTTTAGAGTTTCTCTGAAACTCTCTGCCCATCTTGTTTTCTGTCCCTCTGCTGTCGTGATGAGATTTTCTTGCTTATCTCTTACTAATGTAATATTGTTTGCACTTCGTTTTCCGCTGATGAATTTAGTTATTTTGTATACTGTGCTTTGTTCATTTCTCAGTGCTGCCTCTTCTGCCTGTCTTGCAAGATCGTCCAGGAAATTCATTTTGTTGGCTCGAGTTTGGCGTTTAACTTTCTTGTCCAGGCGACTGTACTGTTCGCTATATAGTTGCTTTAACCTGGGGGACTTCCCTTCTGTTTTCTTTCTTTTAATGTCCTTTCTTATCGTTATGGTGTTTAATGTTTCTGGTGTTATCCAGTCTTGCTTCTTCCTTTCCTGGAATCCCAAGCATGATTTGCTGCTTTCCTTACATATTGTTGAAATGGTGTTGAATTTCTGGACTATATTATCAGTCAATGTCTTTTCCTGACTTTTGGCAAATTGATATCGCTTCTTTATGTCAGCCGCAAAAGCTTTTCTGGTAAGGGGGTCCTTCAATTTGCGGATGTCAAACCTTTTCTGTGCAGTTATAGTTGGTCCAGCTGTTCTTAGTTTCACTTTCAGTTTTGCTATTGATCACTTTCCACATCCGCACCTTTTCTTACCTTCACATATTGTAATGCATGTCTCCATCTACCGTTAATCATAATGTGGTCTATCTGGTTTCTGTCCCGACCATTTGGTGATTCCCATGTTAATTTGTGAAATTCTTTCTGTAGAAAAAGTGCTCCTTCAATGACAAACATACAGTACATGAAAAATGATTCAATCGAAGTTACGTTTGTATAATTATAAAAAACAAATTTAATAATCATTTAGGTTTAACAAGGTTTTAGAAAATTTTAATAATGATTTATAAAAAAGAAGTGGATCATCACTGTTGATATGGGAAGTTCGTTTTTAAAGGAGTTCACGTGGCAGCTTATAGGTTTCACTTATTTGCCACTGGTAGGTTCTGCTCCTGCTGATGGGTTGGTTCTTGGTAGACTGATTACTGATAACGCTCATCGCTGTTCAAAGATGTAGGGCGTAGCACGTTTTCAGAAGTGTCAGGGAGTGTCTACAAAGTTGGTCCCTCGTCTTAAAGCTCAGGCCACTGTTCTCTTCTTGTTTCAGAGATAGTACCCTCAACTAGTTCCACCACCAACAACTATGGTAAAAGAATAGAAACGACCGCTCTCCTGAGTATTGCGTTTCCAGACACATACTTCTGTGTCCCCTTTCTCTTATTCCACAATCCCATCTATTCAAACTTTACCCTCGATGAGAATTAAAGTTAATCCCTCGAGAGAAAACTTTCTTTACGTTTAAATTGAATAGCTTTACCTTAATTTTACATTTAAATGAAAAGGTTAATAGTACAGATAGAATATGTTTACATTCACATCTCCACTGAATGAAAAGTGTTCACATTATAAATTGAATATGTTTTCGATTATATCTACGCTGGTTGAAAAGTTTGAATCTTTCGTTAATTTTAAAGTGAATGTGTTTACATAGACGTTTACACTGGTTTGAAAATGTAAATATTATACTTAGAATGTACATCATTTCTTTCATCTTTCCCTCCCTGCTCCATATGGAACTTGGGACTACTAATGCTTTTAGTTCTCTTTAAGAAACTAGCGATAAGCAGTCACCAGCCCTTGCAGTAGTGGTTCATGAAATCATCATTTTATACGCTGAGGTTGCAAGCCTCAAACGACTTGAACATCCACTAGCGATTTTCAAATATTAATGTTCACATGGTAATATATACATATTAGTTCACGTGTTAGCAATGAAAAAATGTAGAATGTAACATGACAACTTACGCCAACCCTGGCTCACAGACTTGTTTCTCAGATGAATAAAGATGAGGCACTTGATTAGGTCTCTTACACGTGTTCTTGGGGGTCGTTAGTTTTATAAGATAATTCCCTCTATTACTCCGTGTGTTCAGTTTCCTCAGTCCTGGTTTCTTTGTTAAAATAATAGCGATTTCCTAGGCTGTTTTGTAAGTCCGTCAAGATTCTCCAAGAAAAGGTCCGGCCCGATAAAATGGAATTCTGAATTCTAACTTCTGGCAAGGTCTGGTTGTGACGTCTTGGCAAGCGATTTCTCACAGTGAAATAAAACTGCGAAAAAGTCCGGTTATATTGCCTGTCCTACCCCCGCATATGTTTGTTTTAAAGCTACTCAGGGCTCCAATCATTTCAAACATGCTTGTTGGGTGGGGTAATTTCAAAATATTCCGACATGAAATAGCTTTGCGCATGATGCAAAGGTCACGTCTCCCATTTATGGCAATCAAACATTTGATGCCTTGTGTACAAACTCACAAACACATCGGTAAAGTCTCTCAGCAATGTATGCAAGATGTAACATCTTATTACTTTACAAGTCGGACAGGAAACGATAACGTCATCCTTGTCTGTCCAAAATATGTCACCCAGATAAGTAATCTCTTATCTGTCGCGCACCCTAGCCTTATCAGCGATTAACCAAATACGCTGGCAATTTGTAGGGCTAATCTGTAGTCTGATATTGGCTGCACCCACGATTAGCCAACATGGTTGTCGTTAATATTACCTCAGCCGCTCCTTGCAAAGCAGGGAGAAATGGATAACAAACAGACATGACGACTTATCTCTGAGAGGGGTGTAAGAAGGAAAATACAAAATATTTGCTGGAGTGCAGAGAAAGAAAAAAGTGCTGACCATGGAAAAGCACGTAAATAGTCAGTACAACAATTTAAAATGAAGACTGTCGGAGTGAAAGACAGATCGAGAAGGGGTTGCCCCAAAATCCACCTTATCACAACAAGTATGGGAAACTGTCGTAAAGTCGGGTGTAAACCCACTTCTTTGTTAATACACTATGTCGATATACAAATATGCACAGCCTATTCACGTTCAACAGACTGTGAGACAGAATAAATTACAAGAAGTCAAGTTCCCGCAAGATGGCGGCAGACAGAATGAATTAGGAAAAATATAAAAGAAAAAAACTCTTGCTTAGAACACGGTAACGGAAAGTACGAAAACGCCGGCAATTAAAAAGACTAAAACGCCGAGAACCAATCAAAAGGGTTCCTTACACACTGGCAGTTACCTGCATTGACCTATATATATATATATATATATATATATATATATATATATATATATATATATATATATATATATATATATATATATATATATATATATATATATGGGGGCCCGTTTTATTCAAATCACACACAATCATGAAAGCCAGCCAGAACGACAGACTGTGGAAGAGAAAGTTGTCAAGACGAATTCCTGCTTACCTGCATGACCGGGCAAACTTGCTTCACTAAGTCGAGTCAAAATTCTGGCTTGTATTAATCTTAGAGGGTAAGTAAACTTACTATAAACATTTAGGAGTTTTAATATGCCTATATCATGTATGATGAATATATTTTATAGAATCATATATAATGATTGTGTATGATTGTTGAAAAGGGAACCCACCTGAAAATAACCTACATCGGTATATAATATCACTTTAGTATTTTAGTTTTACTTTGACTGTATCATGTATAAAAGGCTCAATACCTTCCATTTGCGGTGTCTACGCCGCATCCTTGGCATCTCGTGGAAAGATAAAGTGACAAATGTCGAGGTGTTGTCACGTGCTGGCCTTCAAAGTATGTATACGCTTCTTAGACAGCGCAGACTTCGCTGGCTTGGCCATGTTCGCCGCATGGAAGATGGTCGCATCCCAAAAGATATCTTCTACGGACAATTAGCAGATGGCAAGAGAACAGTTGGACGACCACAGCTGAGGTTCAAAGATGTGTGCAAGAGAGATATGAGGGCACTGGACATGGATCCAGCAACATGGGAGGATGAAGCTGCCGATCGCACTAAGTGGCGATGCTATTTACGGCGCCACCTCAGACTGGGCGAAGAGAGGCTCACACAAGAAGCAGAGGTGAGGAGAAAACGTCGAAAGGAGCACCAGGAAAATAAGCAGCTGAGGGCTATCACCTCAGGGGCGCATTCCCATAGTCAGTTATGACTGAAGGGGCTATTATTATATTATATTATATTATATTATTATATTATCATGTATAATGATTATATTTTATAGAATCACGTATAATGATTGTATTTCTTGATATGATTGCTGAAGACGAAAACCAATCTGAAATATAACCCAACCGTCCTTGTTAGGACTCATATAACTCCAACGTGAAATATAACCTAACAGTCCTTGTTAGGACACATACAACTCCAACTTAAATAATAACCTAACAGTCCTTGTTAGGACTCAACCTGAATATACCCTATGACTATATCATGTATAGTGATTGTATTTTATAGTATAACCTACACCTGTATATATTTAATGTAACTTTAGATTTTTGTTTTACTATGAATGTATCAGTTATACTGATTATATCTTAGTGAATTAGGTATAATGATTGTATTTCCTGGTATGATAGTTGAAGAAAAAAATCAACCTGAAATATAACCTAACAGTCCCTGTTAGGACTCATATAACTACAATGATATTGTTAGGGTATATTTTACCAGCCAGTATAGCACTTATCAGAGATGGCCTGGTATATTATAGGTGGAAGGAAACGGTTGTATCATACGGTGTACAAATTATTGGATGTATTCATGTATTGAATTATCAGAAAGAATGTTTTGCAAGTAGACACCTGTCATGTCTCGCTATTGCTAAATCATACTGAACCATGTTGTCATTCATCCTACATGCAGACACCTGAGACACGCTCATCTCATATACACTAGAAATATGTATGCTTGATGACAGAAATTAGCCCCTATTTTTCCTTGTTACAGGTTTTTTCGTGTCATCCAACCTGAGGTCGTATGTTCGGGTCAATCCAGCTGCCTGGAACTTCGCAGGAGCATAGTGGTTGTATCGGAGCTACATCCTTAGTCCCCCTCAGTCTTGGGTGGGCTAAAGGAACGATCATCAGCGGGTGTTGTGTGCATCAAATTAAGAAGGACAGAACTGTTTTAAGAGATGAGTACACATTAGTACCATTTCCGTCGGCACGTGTGAGCATTTAACTGTCAATGAAGAAAAAGTGATTTAGCGTAGTGAGAGACAAGATTAACAGCACAACTGATAAAGTTTCTATAATTGATTAACAGCACCGCTGATATAATTTTTTTTCTATAATTGGAAGAATTGTTGTAATATATATATATATATATATATATATATATATATATATATATATATATATATATATATATATATATATATATATATATATATATATATATATATATATATATATATATATATATATATATATATCATATGTAAACTTACAAATCCATTACATTCCATCTTGCAACATCCACCCTTAAGCACAAGAGTAGATAGTGTATATACTTAATAAATAAGGAAATTGTATTTGAACGACTTGTCAAGTTTATAATTGTTAAGTGAAATCTGTTTCCTTGTTTTAATATCACAGTTAGTTACACAGCGGGGTGGCATTTTATGACTGTCTCCACTCTACTAATTTTTCGAGATCAGATCAGTCAGAACCGTAACTATCTTGTGATACCAGTAGTTCTCTCATACACTGGGACTTCACCATTTTCCTGCAGAAATTATATTTCGGTATTGTCAGTGCTATACTGATCCTAGAGCCAATAAAAACTTCACACTACAGAAACCAAGAGTCAGGTATCTAGACCTCCAGGACAACCCAGCGTTTGCTGGGAGGACAACATTTGACAATCTCTGAAGGACCGAGGACTGGACTGGAACCAGGCCAGGAGGAATACAGCCGATAGCATGGTATGGCGCTCTCTCTGCCAAACCTCTACACCCCAGGATAGAAGAGAAACGACTAAGTAAGTAAGTTAAAATAAATAAGGCAAACATGAGTAGACGCCCATACATTTACATTTTTGAATACTAATTTCTAATATGGCTTGTCTCAGATTATGTTATCTATTAGGGTCGACACCAACTCACATACATCAGTGTAAGGGGCAATGAGCTGTCTTGACCAGCGCTCTTTATCTTGCCTTCGACCCAGGCAGGTCCCAAGATCAAACCTAGTCAAACTGATAACAGTGATTGGTCAGCTGACCAGAGCATGCATCATAGGTGGACTGAACGTGCTCATTTATACAAGTCCTTTGGTCTAGTACCCTTGACCCATCATACACAACTATAGCCCAGCGTAGTTCCACGTGGGTCTCTGGAGAAACCAAGAAAGAATGCGACTAATTTATCTTCGGGCATGTTGTACTAGGCGGTAAATATGAGGCTGTGCAAGGGGGTTACAAACCTCATCATGTCCAACAAATAGCCACAGAAGCCACTGCTGCAGGAGCATGTGAGTGCTTGGTGCAGGCTTCATGCAAGGGAACTAGATGCCTGAGGGGCTCAAAGGAAAATGATGATGATGATGATGATAATGATGATTATGACGATGATAATGATGATGATTATGATGATGATAATGATGATTATGAGGATGATTATGATGATGATTATGATGATTAGGCTTATGATGATGATAATGATGATTATGATAATGATGATGATTATGATTATGATGATGATAATGAGGATGATTATTATGATTATGATTATGATGAGGATACATAACTATATTAAATTCCTAATAAAACATCTATTAATGCCATGTTAGTATTATATTTGTCATTTTAGATTCTCAAATGTTAGGTTTAAATCAATTATTTCCTAAAATAAGTATTCTTTTTATTTAAGTATATTTAAACCATGAGTAAAGTATAAATAATTGTGTTCAGTTGTCTAAGTCCATTGGCCTTAATTGGAGTTAACCCTTGCCTCTCCGCCAAAAAGTAGAATAACTCAGGTATTTCCGAGTCCCGTTTTTAGAATGTCAGCGAATGATTGTGAGATGTGGCCAAACTTTGATCACGGAAAAATATCTATGTTGGTAAAAGCAGAGCAAACAGTAAGTGAGACGACAAAGTCAACAATGAAAAGAATAGAATAACCAATGATCAAGAAGTGGCCATAGTTTTTGAGAGTAGTGAAAGTCAAATTTATTCGAAAGTAAACATTATTCCAAACTGGCCTGAAAATCATCTGCTCTGGTCACTAGGGGTCTGTTGGGTGCTTCAGTGTCGTTTCATCGAAAGTAAAACTGGGTCAACGAGCATGTACACACTGATCACTTGTGCCAAATATAAGTTATTGTAGTGTACGCTATTTTTGGAACGCCTCTAATTTGTTTTCAGCTCTGACGTTCGAAGAAGTTCAGTCAAACTCTAGCAGGACGACAGGAAACTATATACAGAGCACTACAACAGGAAGCAAACAGATCATCAGAAGTAGACCCGTCAATCAAGTTTTTCGACCCATTAATCTCCTTTACACTCTAATGGAGGCGGGCCCATTTGGGTCATGACTCCCAAGTGTCAACCTCCTGCTGTCTATTAAACCTCTGCTAGGAATTAAACCCATTCTCCTCGGCAGCAGCTTTCAACTTCACTCCTGGTTTTATCTATGCTGCCAGCCTGGGCAATTGTGAAATTAACCATTATTCAGCAATCTATAATTGCCTAATGTGAATCCCATGGTTTTCACTTACTCTAACAGGTTCCCACCATTTATGACAAGGTATTCGTATAACGTCTGCGACAAAGTCCAACAAAGGAAGTCAAGGATTAAAATTTGAGGCTTTGATACTTTTGTGCAAATTATACGTAGGTTGGTGGATTCGAGAGATGAAAGAGTTAAACAGAAGACCCATCAATATGAAAATTTGTCGTACTGCATGCGACTGAAATTCATGCTTCACGTTTACTTTGTACGCCCAAGTTGGTCACTGAAAGTGACGGTGGAGGCAGATCATGTTATTAAGAGGTTAAAGGTAGTCCCATAACATATACTGCCGTAGTGGAGTGAAGGGTTAAAGACTTCATCATACTAGGTCCAGCATCGAGAGGTGTGGTGGCCAGATCCTTTCCTGGCTGCCTTTTTTTCCCAAACTCAAAGAGCAGCGTCGGGTACCCATTTACAGCTAGGTAGACTGGAACGTGTCGGTACCATGATTTGAACCTAGCACATTTGCAGCGAGTTACCAGCGCTAATTAAGAGGCTACAAATAAATAAATGTGATGGAGACACAGGTCGTTTAATTAAGAGGTTACGTATAAATAAAAGTGGCGGTGGAGACAGGTCGTGTACTTAAGAGGTTACAAATGTGACCGCTTGGCATACACTACCATTTATACGTGTTAAAACCACATAGAATGAGAATAACACGTTAAAAGCAGTTAAGGCATTTTTGCACAAAACACAGTATCATTAAAAGTTCACGGCTTTGAGAGAGGCATTGTAAAGCTGTCCCAGAACAAAAAATAGTAAATGCATGTTTTTGAAGGGAAAATTGTGTGAAAGTGAGAGTTGCTAATTTGGGTTTTTTACGTTGTTAGAGAGAGAGACGTGTGGAAAAATTCGAAAAGCTGAGAAAGCGTGTGCAAATGTAGATAATTGTACCGTGTGAAAAAAGAAAGCATCGTGTGAAAATTGGCGAGAAAAAAGAAGAAATAGTATAAAAATGAGAGACGTGGGCGATAGACATGCTTTTACAGATTTTTAGGATTCATTAGGCGAGAGGATTTTACAGATAGTGTTAGGTGAATTTCGTCTTTGAGATTATCAAGACAAGTTTTTAACTTTAGTTTGCTCTAGCTGGGCTACTCTAAATGCTTTATTTTTTTTTTCCAAGTGCCATAGCACTGTCCAGGAGAGACAATGCTATATTAGAGTTAACCCAGGTTGCTCTAGCTGGGCTACTCTAAATGGTTTAATTTTCCTTGTCCGAGTACGATAGCAGACTGTCTAGGAGAGGCATTGCTATTTTAGAGTCGGCCAGCGTGCTCTTGCTGGCTGCTCTAAAACGTTTTTCTGATGATGCCAGCCACCTTCTATGTCGTCCAGTTGATGCTATCGGCGGCAGTCATCACCGCCAGTGAGGAGAAAAATCTGCAGAGGCGCAACTCTATTCAACATGCACAGTTACAGTATTCAAACCATTATATTTTGTATTAGAAGATTTAAATAACCTTTTTGGACTTAGAAATATATGTATCAAACATTCTTCTACATATTATAAGATAACCAAACACATGGGTCACATTGGTGTGCTATTAGCCGTTAAGGAAGAATCTCAAAGGTTAAAGAAGACATTGTTTGATCTTAACACAAGCACATCAAACAAAACGGGCGATTTTGCCGTTTGTAGGCAATGCGCTACAGTTTTTGTTGGCACTGCACCCGACCACAGCAATTACAGTTATGTCATAATATTAAGACTTTGGCGGAAAACCAAAACATTATTATACATGTGATTAGCCGGAGCATCACAAATGGTGAACGACACTCAGAGCATTTTTTAACACATTTTTCTACTGGTCTGTTCAGGAGCTGCTGAAACAGACATATGCTATGGATCGTTTTTATGATTACTTATAATGCATTGTTGAATTTCATTAATATCGCATAAATAACTATGTACCATGTATCATGTCTTTTTAACAAATTACTGTGTTCGAGACATACAAATGTGTACTCGTACAGTGAAAATTATTTATGCTCTAATGCGTATTTAAAATGTTAACCCACACCTCTCTTCTCCCTATTCTCTGCGCACAAACTGTCCAGACGTAGTGATCTCAATAACACCTCGCTGTATTTCGCTATGTCAATCCAATCTTCGTTTTCACCATCTTCATCTGCCCCCGACTTGCTCGATTTCCCATAACTATTTTTGGACTGATGACCGTTCCATACACCTTCAGTTCTCACGATGTATTTACCACTGAGAATATTTCTATTTAATTTCACTCGCTACTTTCGTGGTTAGATAACCTCTCAATTCATCCATCCAAACCGGAACTACTTTCTCTACTCCCCCCAGCTATTTCATTGTACTAAACTTGACGCCACACTGTGCCCGTCAATGAGAGTTCAAATATCCGGACAGCGTGACCTTATCCCCGCTCTTGTTGACACTCGCGGAGGTCATGGTCAAACGTAAATAGCTCTGGTCAGATACCATTCAGATGTATATATTAAGATAGGATACATTTATTGTCCTGAGTGTTGATTAAAGGTTCGAGTTTTGCTTGGCATGACCAAACCTTATATGTGTTGACTTGAAAAAAAAATTCTATAAGTTTAATATTAATTATGTATATTTAATATCATAACTCCATATTTTTATAATTAATACGAGCGTTTTGTTAAATAAAGATTACATAAGTGTATTAATACATGAATAATTTACATTGCATGATGTACAAGTATGTGGAGGAGCAGATGTGGTATCAGACCACCATCTTCTGTTGGCTAAAACAAAATTAAAACTCAAGAATTTACAACAGTATATAACTATAGACAACAGTATAATGTGGGATATCTAAGAAATCAGGAAATAAGAGAAACATTTTCAATCACAGGATCCAACAAAAACCAAGTACTCCAACAACTGGAAGATGAAACAGATACGGAAGACCACTGGCAACAAGTAAAAAATATATGGAACGAGACATTTGAAGAGGTACTGTGAAAAAGAGAACATCGGCACAAAGCATGGATAACAACAGATACCATTACCAAGATAGAAGACAGGAAAAACAAAAAAGCAGATTTAAACAGAAGCAAAACCAGAAGCTCCAAAGCCAAGGCTCATGAAGTGTACATAGAAGCAAACAAAGAAGTAAGAAGAAACATCAAAAGAGACAAGAGGAGGTATATTGAAGAGTTGGCAAGGGAAACAGAGGACGCTGCAGCCAAAGGAAATATGAGAGACCTGTACAACAACACAAAGAAGCTAACGGGGAAACATAAGCAAGCAAATGGCCTCATAAAAGATAAGAATGGAAAGTTGCTTACTAATATACAAGAACAAATGAAGAGATGGAGAGAACATTTTGAGGAACTTCTCAATAGACCAGCACCAACTAATCCCCCAGACATCCAGCCAACAGAAGAAGAGCTACAAATCAGCTGTGAACGACCAAGTAGAGAAAAATAAAGAAAGCCATAAAGCTTCTTCTGAAAGATGGAAAAGCAACTGGTCCGGATGGCATTATAGCAGAGGCCATCAAAACGGATATTGATACCTCTACAGAGATATTATACAAACTACTTGGCAAAGTCTGGGAGAGAGAGGAAATACCAGCAGAATGGAAGGAAAGTTATCTGGTCAAGTTGTCTAAGAAAGGAAATTTACAAGAGTGCACAAATTATAGAGGAATAATGTTACTATCAGTGCCAGAAAAAGTATTAAACAGAATCATCCTTGAGAGATTAAAAGAGTCCATAGACAAGAAACTGGGAGATGAACAAGCAGGTTTTCGACAAAACAGATCCTGTAGAGACCAGATAGCCGCATTGAGAATACTATTTGAACAAAATCTGGAACGGAATTCACCGCTATACATCGAATTCGTGGACTATGAAAAGACATTTGACAGCGTAGAAAGAGAATCACTTTAGAAATTAATGAGGCATTATGGAGTTCTCATGAAGATCATTAACTTAATAAAGAAGACCTAAGAAGACATGACATGCAGAGCTCTTCATGAAGGACAACTTACAAAACCGTTTAGGAATTAAAACGGAGTGAGACAGGGATGCCTCTTGTCTTCATTTCTTTTCTAACTAGCAATAGATTGGGTTATGAAAACATCGACATCACACAACAGAAATGTAATCCAGTGGAATCTGACTAAACAGCTTGATGATCTGGATTTTGCAGATGACTTGGCTCTTCCAGAGTACTTGGTATTTCCATAATCAGATGCAAGAGAAAATGAAAATTCTCGATGAGAGGTCACAACAAGTGGGCCTGAAAATACACAGGAAACAGACAAAGATTATGAGAATAAATGCAAGAAATGATAACAAGGTTGAACTTGAAGAAACACCACTTACAAGATGTAGAATCGGACACATATCTTGGAAGTAATATAGACAAAGTTGGGGGACAGACAATGATATCAAAATAAGAGTACAAAAAGCAAGAAGAGCTTGCATTGCATTGGGAAACATATGGAGAACAAGAGAAATCAAGTCCAACACGAAAATAAGAAACTTCAACTCAAATGTGAAGTCAGTCCTATTGTATGGTGCTGAGACATGGAGAACAACAAAAACAACAATCAAAAAGCTACAGACTTTTGTAAACGGGTGCTTGCGTAGAATAGAAGGACTGAAATGGTATGACAAAGGCACAAATGTGGAATTGATGACAAGAACCAGACAAGTGCCAGTGGAACAAGAGTTGAATAGAAGACGCTGGCGATGGATAGGACACAAATTGAGAAAACCTGTTGATCGCATTACAAAGCAGTCCTTGTTCTGGAATCCACAGGGAAAGAGAGGCAGAGGTAGACCAAAAAGCACATGGAGAAGAGAACTGGATAGAGAGGTGAAAATGATGAGGAAAACATGGAAAGAACTTGAGCGGATGGCACAGGACAGGAAGACATGGCATGTATTTGTTGAAGGCCTTTGCTCCTCGGGGAGCTAAAGAGTATTGAGTGATTGATTGAACGATACAGTTTCTAATTCCGAATAACTGATTCTAAATGACGCAATTTAGAAACTAAGAAGTCGTCGTCTAGGGGAAACTAGATATGACAACAGCTTAGTTTATGGTAATATTATCTTCTGACGTGAGATTCAACCAGGCTTGAAAATACACAAGACACAAGGAAGATAAAGAGATTATGAGCATATATGAAAACAATAAATCTTCTGTATACCTTTTGTTTAAATTGTTCCCCGATAGTATAGCATTAAGCACCTCATCCTTCGATGCTGAAAAGTTGGGCTGATTCCAGTACCGAGGAGCAAACTAGGAGCGTCAGACTTTGCAAATCTGTATTGCATTTTTTTATATTGATTAGGAAATCTGGAGCATTTATCTCTGCTAAAGTTATCGGCAAAAATTGAAGGATATGTATTTTAACTCATCATAAGACACGCAGAAAGAAAGAAAGAAAGATATAAAGAAAGAAAGAAATTAGACAATAGAAACGTAACAGAAGTGATTGGCGCGACGGGGATTGGAACCATGGACCATCCCAGCGGCGCCATAGCGTTATTGTGAGAGTGACCCGCGACAAAACACACGAGCAGCTAAGTACTTATGTATGTAACAGGTGAATGGCTTATTTATTAAAAAGCATTAACGTAAATGCCCGAGGTTTCTGGAGGACAAACGGATAAGTAATTTAATCCTCATCTCCGTCTTCTGAAGGTGAAAGCTAACCGCGTACGCTTGAAAAAACATAACGTCACTTGGCACGTTGTGTGTCTGTGATAACGCATTTGATTTATTTGGCCGACAGTGTACCAAAATCTGGTGACGATATAGAGCTGTTGAGTCTGGCTCTATCTAGATGCTGCAAGGACGTGCCAGTCGCCAGTTCTATGCGGGCAATTAACTTTCAATTTTTCACAGTGATGAAAGTATATTTAGATACACAGTGTATATAGATTTAGGCCAGAACGAATGCGCAAGCGTTGTCAGTGTTAAATTTCTTTTATAATTAGAACATCGTATGGGGTTGCCTTGTATGACAAACAGCTGACTTCCACAATGCTTATCATCCCGACCTCATCAACAAGACCACACAAAAAATTGGGGTCGATGACTTATTGGATCTCAAGGAAAAAACAGGATCTTCTGCTCAAATATCAGGCCAGTATGGCAACAGAAGCAACAACTAAAAAGCTACAGACTTTCATAAATGGGTGCTTGAGTAGAAAAGAAGGACTGAAGTGGTATGACAAGATCACTAATGCTGAACTGATGACAAGAACCAGATGAGTGGTGGTGGAGCAGGAAATGAGAGGAAGGCGCTGTCGATGGATAGGACACACACTGCGGAAACTTGTTGATAGCATTACAAGGCAGTCCTTGTTCTGGAATCCACAATGTAAAAGAAGGTGAGATAGACAAAAATACACACTGAGAAGACATTCATTAATTTGCTTAACCTTTTTCCTGATTGTAAGGTCTTCTATATTTGGACATGCGCCCTATTATAACTGAAGGACCCTGTGTCTAGGTTGAACGAAGCGCGCCTCATCAAAGGAAGCAAACTTTTACTTTAAGAAAGAAAATTTACGAGAACAATGATAACGACAAGTTAGACATGGAAAGACATGTGGCTGATGGCACGGTCCATGAAGATTGGGCATACTGTTAATGAACACCTATGCTCCTTGGAGAGTTAAAGGACGGTCATGACGAGTAACATATCTGAAAGACACTTTTATTTTCCGTGTTTCAGAACACTTCCACTGGCGTATCTGTCGCTACTTATTTTTATTTACAGACACCACATTTGCGCAGACCTCAATAAGTGACATCAGCATATACGTAATATGAAAGGTACATCCGTTAAAAGAAAACATAATTTATTTTGTCCCTTGTCGGACGTACCTGCCATATCGCTTGCATTGTGACGTCACTAACCTAAACCAATGTCAGAGCAATGTCCTTCCTAATTAACCCTTTACGGCCCAAGAGCGTGTACAACTGAACACTAAGTTGTATATTATAATTTGTTGTTTTAAGACAGAATACATATGTTAGAACGTGTACCTAACTTTATAAACGTGAGAGGCATTTATTTGCGTATAAAATGGCCGATATATATGGCCTCCCTGTCGCAAGCTTGAATGAATTAGATGTAAGTCTCCTATAGATGTAGGTCTCCATTGCACAGTGTAAACTAAAGTGAACACACACCCTACCAAAGCAAGAATTTAAAAGATATCGTACATTTACCAAAAACTGTTGTTATGAAAGAGCTGTTAATTAGTCAAATGTCATTCTATTGGCTGAAATTCACTTGTCACAATAGTAGGACCGCTTCTCGTCATCTATTAAAAAAAAAAAAAAACTTGTCATTTTGTAAGGGTTGCCCCGTGGCTTCATAGCCAATACATCCAAATAAGTTTGACTACAAAGATCCAATGAAGGTGAATTGTAATGTAAAGTAATGAAGTGACTAAATGAGAAATAGTACCGTCATCAGGGCATGCAGCAGATAGAGCACACTGTAAGTCACACTCGTCGTATTTGGCGGGTTACTTGCCCGTTATTATACAATTACTCATTACAGTCCCCAGGAGTGTACCAATTACATAGAATATCACCAAGATCTAAGATTAAAGATAAGAGACGACAATTACATATGAAATCACCAAGATGTAAGGTTCGGTAATGGTGGATTACAGATAAGAGAAGACAATAACATAGGATATCACCAAGATCTAAGGCTCGGTAATAGCGGATTAAAGACAAGAGAAGACAATTACATATGAAATCACCAAGATGTAAGGTTTGGTAATGTTGGATTAAAGATAAGAGAAGACAATTACATAGGATATCACCAAGATCTAAGGCTCGGTAATAGCGGATTAAAGACAAGAGAAGACAATTACATATCAAATCACCAAGATGTAAGGTTTGGTAATGTTGGATTAAAGATAAAAGAAGACAATTACATAGGATATCACCAAGATCTAAGGCTCGGTAATAGCGGATTAAAGACAAGAGAAGACAATTACATAGGATATCACCAAGATCTAAGGTTCGGTAATGGCGGATTAAAAACAAGAGAAGACAATTACATATGATATCACCAAGATGTAAGGTTCGGTAATGGTGGATTAAAGATAAGAGAAGACACTTACATAGGATATCACCAAAGTCTAAGGTTCGGTAACGGTGGATTATATGATAAGATAAGACAATGACATAGGATATGACTTTGTGTGGATTTTTAACAATGGTATAAGCGCCGTACCGTTCAGAAAGCAATGGCAAACTACTGAATGAAAAAATTGCCTAGAAAAATCACAAACAGCCAATAAAAGCTGGGGTTGATTGCCACGTCCTGTAAAGGATAAGCAACTAACTTTTTTATATATGTAAATAAAATCAACACATGCAGGAAAAACGGATAGACTTAATAAGTATAGCCAGCAGGTGGGCTTGAACATCAATCTAAAGAAGACAGAGGTCATGACGCTCAATGTGAGCAACCCTGAGCCCATATCAGTAAGTAATCAGCAACTGCAACAGACCGACACCTTCACATACCTAGGATGCATAGTAACACCAGACGGCGGAGCAAGCAACGACATCAACAACAGAATGAACAAAGCAAGAACAGCCTTTTTTAGTCTAAACAACATCTGGAAGTCCGCTCAGTACAGCACAAAATTAAGATTATATCAGAGCTGTGTGCTTTCTATGCTTCTCTATGGTGTAGAATGCTGGAGAGTTACAGAGAAGGAAATGTCGAAATTGTCCTCTTTTCACACAACATGCCTAAGAAAAATTATCCGAATCTTTTGGCCGAATACCATCACCAACCAAGATCTGCTTACTCGGAGCAAGCAAGAGGACATGCACACCATCATGGCTGGCAGACGCTGGAGCTAGGTTGGCCATGTCCTCAGAAGAGACTCCGATGCCATCACAAGAACAGCTATACTATGGACCCCTGAAGGAAAACGAAAGAGAGGTCGACCAAAAACAACTTGGAGGAGGACTGTGGAGGCTGAGATGCAAAGAATGAACCAGAGTTGGGGCACTGTACGAAGGATGGCCACCGACCAAGCAAAGTGGAATCAATTTGTTGTTGCCCTACAAGACGCCACCAGGCGTGTTGGCCACTGACTGCTTTGACGGTTGGCGGCTAATGATCAAAAGAATGTAAATAAAAACAATCGAGGGTAGTCACGGGGTAACGTTCTTCCAAGTGCTGTTTCCGCCTTAAGTTTTTTGTTAGTTGTCACGGTTTGCCTCCACTTGTTCCACAGTTAATGGTCCACCAATGGTCAAAACCTAGAGTATCTAATGTGGGTCTTCATAGGTGTCTACCTTCGCACAAGATTACGCTTGGCAGAGATACAGATAGAAAGATGATGTTGCTTCTACCTTGAGAGAGTATTCACAAGATATTTCAGAATTCAAGAACAATGCTGAATGTGTCTTAAATTTGTTAACTTTTATCTGCCCCGTGACAGAATGGGGCGTCCCCTCTCGATCTCGGTTTCACTCCGGCAGTAATCGGTGCATTTGTAGTACTGATTTTATTGCGTGCTTTCAATTGTTGCCCTTTTGTTCTTTCTTTCTATACTATGTAGCAGATAGTTTATATTTTAAAGTATCCTTTCACTACTTTCAGTATATTGTGTCTTGTCTGTTATCTGACACTCCTTGCGGATGATAAACACCTCACATTTGCAAGGAGAGGTAAAGATACTATTACGAGAGGCAGGTTGGTAAAATTCCCTTGTACCGAGCTTTGCCGTAGCAGATTAACACGTACATCGCCCAGCGCTATCTGCCTAATCACCGGTAAGACGGGTGCGCGCATCACCAAAGCTTGGAATACGGGGAGACAACTGATGGACAGACACCGATAAGAGAATACTTTCTGATAAAGTAATGAATTGTTACTTTTGGCATATGAAATTATCGACATGTTCGCGAGTCTGTACGCGAGGCATCCTATGTCTTATTGCCATATATAGTAATACGTGACCTTTTGGTTTACGCATCTTACTTAACGTGGAATATTTTGAAAGTACCACACCCGATCCCGCCTGTTTGAAAATGATTGTAGAGTATATTTAACTCCATAACCACGGAGCCGCGCTGGTGTAATGGTTAAGACGTTGCGCTAGCGACCAGGTTTTCAAGGTTAAAGCCGAGCGCCAACATTTCTAGGAGTGTCATCGACCGGGAATTTGATTGAATAACCTGAACGGCTCCTGCAGATAAACCCTCTGTGGATGGGAAGAAGCGAAGCTCCTGGCCGGGTTGGAAGGAAACTCCAATGTCTCCCCAGCCTCGCAATGACGTGTCATTGGGCCAAAAGGGCTGGAAAGCTCGAGTGCCGCTGGTTAGAGAAAAAAAAACTCCATAACCAACAGATGTGTGGGAGACCGAGAATATAACCTGACACGTTTTTATTGTTATTCCACTGTGAAGATCGCTTGCCAAGATACCAGACCGTGCTAGAGTGAAACCTAGAATTCAGAATTCCTTCTTAACATACCAGACACCTTTTATTAGAGAATTGTGCACGGACTTTCTTAGCCCAGGAAATCTCTTTTATATTAAATAAGGAAACCGGGACTGAGGAAATTAAAGGACAACACACAGAGTCAGAGAGGGAGCTTATTCAATTCACGACACCCCAGACGCGTGTAAGAAGCCGATTCAAGTCTCTTTTATTCATCTGAGCAAAAATTATGTGAGCCAGGATTGGCGTAAGATGTCATTTTGCATTCTATATTTCATTACTAACGTTTGAACTAACATATATATGTGTATTGCCATGTGAATTTTAATATGTGAAAATTGCTCGTGAATGTCCAAGTCATTTGAGGCTGGCAACCTCAGCGTATAGAATGATGATTCATGAACCACCACTGCACGGGCTGGTGATTGCTTTATTGCTAGTTTCTTAATTAGAACTAAAAGCAGAAAGTTGTCCCAAGTTCCATGGGGAGCAGGGAAGAAAAGATGAAAGAAAAGGTGTACATTCTAAGTATAAATACTTGCAGTTTCAAAGCAATGTAAATGTCCATATAAACATATTCACTTTACAATTAATGTAAGTTTTCAAGGAGTAAACCAGTGGAAATGTCTTTGTGAATATATTCATTTTTAAATTAATGGAAGTTTCAAACTTTTCAAATCAGTGTAAACATAAATGAAAACATATTCTATGTATATTGTGAACACTTTTCAATCAGTAGAGAGGTAAATGTAAACAGATTCTATCTGTATTATTAAACTTTTCAATTTAATGTAATGTAAAGCTAAAGCTATTCTATTTAAATGTAAAGAAAGTTTTATCCCGAGGGATTAAATTTATTTCTCATCGAGGGTAAATTCTGAGATAAATGGGATGGTAGAATAGAAGAAGGGGGCACATAACTATGTATCGGAAAACGTCATACTCAGAAGAGCGTTTGTCTCTATTCTATTACCACAGTTATTGGTGGTACCAGCAGAAAGTACTATATCTCTGGAATCAAGTGAAGGTAGAAGTGGACTGACATTGTGCGAGACGCCATCATAAGATGGTCTAATAGACAGACGCAGGACCAGCTTTGCCCTTACTCCTTGACGTTACGTTCTAGGTATTTGCAGCGAATTTAACCTTGACCAGCGACGAGTGAGAGCAGTGTAAACAAAACCCATCAGCGGGAGCAGAAACTACTATTCATGTTCCACAAGAGACTGCAGCAATGCTGAAGCTGTATTTTTCATGGTTCTCTGTCAGATTTTCAACCAGAGAGTACACAACGAAGTGGATTGGCCTTGAAGTTGGAATTGCGATGGGATGTACAATCTCTCCGATACTATTCGTGATGGCTATGCAGGTAATCCTCAATGCGGCTGAAGGAATGGCTATAGGTCCAAAGCTCAGTGGAATGTGTAACGAACATCAAAGGATTCCTCGCGGACAATATTTTGCCCGCGCGATTCACTTCAAAGAGGTTCGGTATTTCCACTTGCGTCTGTCTGCTATCGTGATGATTGACAGATCAGGTCGCGTGAAAAACTCAGGTAAACAAACCAGATTTCGCTCCCTGATATAGCTGGCAGGTCGCGGAAGTTGGTAACTTTCTGTTTGTTTACATCTCAAGGAAAAGAGGCGTGGATTAAAAGTGAGTAATGCAGGCAGACAAATGCTTGACTTTGCTAACGAATCATAAAACGCCACGAGGTCACGAAAGGCTGTCTGATAATGTATGCTATATTTTCATTATACGTCATAGTCATGACCCAAGTGGACCCACCCCCCTTAGAGTGTAAAGGAGTATACAGGGCCGAAACACTTGTTCGAAGGGAGACTTATTCTGATGATCAGATTGCTTCCTGTTGTATCGCTCTGTATAGAGTTTACTATCATCATCAATGATGAAACTTTCCTTCTAAACTATTCAATTTATTTTCCAACTGTTAAAACCTAAAGTGATTATTAAATGTTGTTATTTGTAATGTTACAAATTTTACTTCGATTTAATCCTTTTAAAGTTAATGCGTGTTTGTCTCAGTCAATTTACTACACACACTCTAAGCAGAGCTTTACCAGAATAATAGGAATTCTACTGAGTAAATAAGTGGTGGGGGCTTGGACGAGGTAAATTAATACGTGCTTAATTTCTTCACAAAAGTTGTCAGCAGATTCTAGAATTAACGTGCTCAGCCAAAGCAGCATTGTTTTAGCTTATCAGAATATCTTGTGAAGACTCCCTTTTGTAATAGAAGTGTCATTACCCTTCTATCTACATCTCTGCCAAGAGTAATCTTGTGCGAAGGTAGATACCTTTGAAGCCCATTTAAGATTCTTTTGAGTTTTGGCCACTGTTGGGCCACTACTGCAAAGCAGGGGAGACAATGCCGTCACATGCCTGCCGCCTTTTGTGAAGAGACATTATAATATTTAATTTAGCTCGTACAAGCCCCGAACTGAAATAAAAGTAAAATTCTTCTTGTTGGGTCTATACAAATATAGATTAAAGATACTGAATCATGCGTGTGCACTTATCTCTGTAATAACTAAATCAACTATGAATTTGTAAAACAACACATAACAAAGTTAATGATCAATTACTTTTGAACAAATGTAAATAAATACGAGCTGGTGATTAATAAAATGTAAGTTTCTTCCTAGAAAAAATGTCGGTTTTAGAAGCGTAATGTTGGAAAAAAAAAAGTTCTTCTGTATTTGGTCTACTAGAAATGTCACTTAGCTGCCAAAACGCAGAAGTGTTGATGCTGCGGTTTCCGTCAATTCGTCTGTGGCAAGGGTACGTCTCCAGATCAGTTCAAGAGGTAACCTCTTCTGGTCAAGTTAGGTAACTTCACCATACGTGGAACGTACGTTTTCAGTGTAGATCACAAGCTTTGAATCACAGAAAAGTAGTACAAATGGTATCGTAGAAAAGTACATCAAATGGTCTCTTCGATTCGTACCACAAACTTTAGAGGAAATAAAATAACAAAACTTTTGCTAAGTTTTTGCTTTCCGTTATTAATCAGGCGTCTTTCCCGCTGTCCGTCAACCGATTCCTGTTGCGGGTGAGATTCTCGCAACATCGTTTTGTGTACAATGTGTGTTTTGTGGTGGAGGGGAAACGGTTGCTTGGGGTTTGTATTCACTTTTCATTGTGGGCAGTTGTCTCCTCGCGTTGGTATCGAACGCAGTTAAGTTTGTTAGGCGTTCTTGTGTCATGTCCATGTATGGTCTGGCTAGGCCGCTTTTTAAAAAAAACGGTTGGCAACCAGTTGGGTCACCCTTATATGGTAATCATCTTAAGCTGGTTCTTAGTAAAAGGTCCTTGCGTCTTGGGTTGTCTGAACTGTGGTCGGTTCGCGCTGGACTGCGCATGCCTAGTCTTCGGTCTTTGTCGAACGATTTCCGCCCACCAGTCAGTGAGCGAAGATTTTGGATAGCGAGCAAGACGTCTTTGTGAGCGTCTGTGCTTTTCTTGTTCTTCAGGAATGTGAAGTCCTCTTTATGGATATTTCGTTTATTCGAGATGATACCTCTAGTGTATTTCCACACGCCGGGAGGCGTATTATTTCTGTGGTTATTTCCTGAAGGCAAGGTAAATTGCATTTACATTAACTTTATCGATATATGTTCGTGAGTGACATTTGATTCATAGCCTGTCTTTGAAAGTCGTCATCACGAGAAGTTTTCTCAGCTCACATATTGCTACATTGTACCGCATCGGGTTGATGCATGTCCCAACATATTACTTGCTACTTAGCTACATGAACTAGGTTTGAAACCTTTTGTTATCTAGAGGATGTTTTGGAGGACATTATTTATACTGCAAAAGACGTGCCTGTCTTGCTGAAGTCAGATTAAGGAGAGTGAACTGATCTCATACATCTTGTTATCTCCTGGCTAAGATAGAAAGGGATGGAGAATTTTCCCGACTACATCACAGCCTTATAATGTATTGACATGCCTATGATTCATCTTTAAAATGATGCTGTCTACCGTCCATTGCTGTACTGACTATGTAATGACTGTATGATGTACCTACATATTCGCGTATACGTTTTGTCACTGTGGCGTCCACAATAAATGATTCAAGAAAATATCACTAGCCGTTGCAAGCATCTTTGACTTTACACGTCGTGCATTAACGTGACGTCTTTGTGTGGACTGCCCTGTTTTTTGATAATGCTCACTGTTTGAGTACACATCTGCATCCTACACAACCAGACCACAGATACCACATTATGTCTTCATCGTCTTCTACAATAATGGCGTACAACATAATGGCTTCTATCATTTGACAAGATCGGTATCTATGTTGGTGGCAAATGTAAAATCCTCCACGGAACACTTATACACAACACATTTTGCTACGCATCAATTCCTTTCTCTGAATTTTTTAATCTCCATGAGCGTACATCACGTTACTCAGGACATATGATGAAAAATCACCATTCTTTTAGTTAATAATTGGAAAATGCGACTGGACCGTGGCAAGTGCAATGGCTTGCGCCTGAGTGGACATGTTTAAGTATACATACAACATATTACAAATGATAGTAAATATATACATTTGATACCATTATCATCTACTCTCTGCTCTACTCTGAGTCTGGGGTTACCTCTGCTTTTGATTCCCTGTGAGAACTAGCACGAAGCAATCACCAGCGCTTTGCTGTGGTGGTTCATGAATATATCATTTTCACCTGCTGAGGTTGCCAGCCTCGTATGGATCTATATAACCACCAGCAGTTCAAACATGTCAAATTCAAAGTATAAAATATGTGTTACAGCTTACCCTAATAACATTTGGGAACTCTAGACTCCTTGCTCAGTTGAATAATCTGGCAACTTGATGCGGATGCCTCGAACACGCGTCTGTGGTATTATTTCTCTTTAGAATCTCTCTGTGATTTTGTGAGTAGGTCCTACAGGAGTCCGGTTTCCGTTTTAAGGTAAATCTTCCTTGCTGTAGTGTTCAGAAGGAATTCTAATACGCGTTTTGTCCGGTCCTACATGGTCAGATTCCTAACTCTATTCTTTTCCTGGCTTCAGCACGAGCTGTCTACTTTTGACGATTGTGGAATGCAGTGAGTTTTTGCCTCCGAATTTGCTAGGTTACATTGCAGTTATCCTGCCCACGCTGCCACCTGGCGTTTCCGACAAAACGTCCACTCAGAATAAATGTTTATTTATGACTTTCATATGATCCAATCCATGAGCTAGATCGGAGTGTCAGTTATTTTACTGTCTCCCCCCCCCCCCCCCCCCCCCCCCCCCCCCCCCCCCGTGTTTTAAAATATCATTTTAAAATTTAAACACATGACCTCATCTCCGATATATGGTCCTGTTAGATAATCTTTCAATTACGATTTGTAACCTCGCCTTCTGATAGTGTCCTCGCTAATTTGTCTACCCAGACATTTACCCCAGACAACATCTGATCTTCCTGTTGTATTCTCCACCACAGTTTCTGAACGCTTTTGTAGCGAACAATGCCCTAGACGATCGTTTTCAAGATTTCCGTAGCAAGTCATTCTGGTTTAAAAATTTAAGAGATTACAGTTAATCCTTAAGGATGGGCAATTAGCCGTGAAATAATACTATTGCAGTATGAACAGGGGTCAACTAATCTAAGACGCGAATGGGGCAGGTTTTGTGCGTAAAATGAAGAAATAAATGGAAAGTTGCAGAGAGAGAGAAAAACGAACGACCAATTGCGTGACATAAGTGTTGTCTCGTTTAAATACGTATGCTGGAGCTCAATTTGTGTCTGGTATCTCTTGGAGGTATCGGGGGGGGGAGGGAGGGGGAGGAGGGGGAAGGGAGAGCCTTGTAGATTCATAATCTACTTTCCAAACTCTTCCAAATATCTATCCCAAATGGAACGCATTGGCTGTCTCTGCCTAGCGTAGTTCCTGGGGTCTCTGAAGAGATACAGAAAGAATAGTACTACTGCACCGTCAGGCATGTCGTACGAGGCGACTAATATGAGGTTGTGCATGGACTGGGAACCTTATAATCTAGAAGTAATTGCCACAGAAATTATCTCTGTAAGGGCATGTGACTACCTGGTGCAGGATTTCTGCCAGCTGCAAAGGGGGCTCCATGCTCCGTAAGGAGTACAAAGGCAATGAAAACTATTTACTGTCTCTATTTATCTCGGTATCTTAACTAAGTTTCTCACCTTACAAGCCATATTTATCTCGGTATCTTAACTAGGTTTCTCACCTGACGAGTCACATTTATCTCGGTATCTTAACTACGTTTCTCACCTTACGAGCCTTATTTCCCCCGGTGTTATAACGACGTTTCTCACAAACGAGCCATATTTACCTCGGTAAATTAACTAAGTTTAACACCTTACGAGCCATATATCTCTGTGTATCTTAACTAGGTTTCTTACCATACGAGAAATATTTATCTCGGTATCTTAACTAGGTTTCTCACCTGTTAAGGTCAAAAAGGGAGGTGATTCTTTGTATACGGGTTGGACACAGTGAATTAAGGGTTGCATCGCTTGTAGACTTGATTAACGGTGACAGTTGACGAATCAAGTACCAGAGGTGACAGTTGACGACGAGTCCAGTGCTTATGCCTTCGCTTTTCAACAATGGAGTGTGCTTATGGTGTGTTGTCTGATGCTCATCAGTGGTAACAGAGAAAGAACAAGACTGTTTTCTACTTACAAGATAAGTGGTTTTTGTGTGAAAACTGTGTCTCTGTATGATGTTGTCAAGCCTTCCAGTTATCATTATTTATTCTATTGAGTATTTCATGTTGATAGCGTATTGTTGTGAGATTTGATGCATAATTGATTGATGGCTACGTGACATAATCTTATGAGAATTATAGGTGGTCTATAAATTTAGTACACTCAGTGTTTGAATCAGGATGGATCCTGATATGAATGATGAGTTGGATCCTGAGGACATGAGGCATATAATGGAATATTTAGCTGAACAAGGAGAATATTTTGAGGAATTACGAGGCCAGTCACTTGACAGATACGTGCTGGATGGTTTTTTTGTTTAATGTGATAGCAGCTTTAAATTATTTTACTGACGATAACTGTCAGTCAGCTCCTCAAATTATCTTGGCTAGAGATTTGGCAAGGTTGTTAGAATGCCTACGTCCGATGGTGTACAATTATACTGAGGCTAGACACAATTTTATGCATGAGGTTTTGCACAATATAATCTGCAATAACATGCAGGATGATAACAAAAATGAATTAGAAGAGAAGGAGCGGATAAAAGTAATCAAACAGAGTGCGCTTCAGAAAAGAGAGATTTTCTTGCAGGATATAGCTGAGAAGAGAAAACTACAAGAAACAGTGTCTAAACTCACAAGTGATTTACATAAATCAAACTTTGAGCTTTCTAGTGTGAAAGCAGCATTAGACTCTGAATCTTCTTCTTCTTCTGTCCTTAGCCACCGACCGTCAAAGCAGTCAGTGGCGTCTTAGGGCAACAGCAGATAGGTTTTCTTTGCCATTGTTTCCCATCACGCCTATTGGCGAGACTCTGAATGCAGTAGAGTAAAAGACTTGGAAGTTCAGGTAGAACACAAGAATAGCAAAGTATGTAATCTCACTCGGGAAATTGAAGAAAAGAAAGAGTTGTATCGCAAATTAAAAGTTCAGGCTAAGGAAAATGAGAAGTCTGATACAGAAACGATTCGAGATTTAAGAAGTGAGATGGATTTTTGGCAAAATATGGCTTTAGTGAAGAATACAGAGATAATTAATGAGATTAAAGATAGCTATGAAAATAAGATTAAAGTACTTCAACTGGAGTTAACACAGTTGAGAGCACAAGCTGCTCAAGTCGAGGGTCTTCAGGCTCAGGTGGCCCGACTTCAGCCACAGATAGCAGAGGTGCAAAGGAAAAGATTAAGGAAATTGGCACGACAGAGAAGAGAAAATAAGGAAAAGGATGATAAGCAGAGGTTAGAAGAGTTAACGGTGCAGAGAAGGAAAATGATTAAGATTGAGAAGTTACTTACAGAAGAGAGACGCAAAGTTATGACATGTGATAACTTAAATAAGAAGCTAAGCGAGGATATTTCTCTTAATATTGCTGAAATTACTGAACTGAGAACAAGGGTGAATGGTTTGATAGATGTTCTTTTAGGCATCAAAGGTTTATCTTCTGTCAATGTTGACAATAGCAGACAGAAGGATAGTTATCAAGAAGTAAAACAAGTAAAGAGCCTGCCCTATACACTCTTTACGAATACAAAAATCGAACATGTTGGACGTAAATCCCGGCGTGGCAAATAAATTTCCCACGTACGGAAGACGCTGCGTCGAAAATTAATGACTATTGGTGTCAAACCAGCAAAGATACTTCATGTGTAATATCCAGTTCTGGTAATAAAGATAACAAACATCATGTGGATAACCATAAAGATTCGATCAGTTTTACTACTGGTCATACCAAATTTAGACAGAGTGATACAGTAAATAAGCATATTACCAAAGAAAAGAGTAAAAACAGTTTAGGCAAGAGAGATAACCATATTGTTGGAAAGTACCAAGGGAATCCTTCAAATGGTAGTTTTTCCTCTCTAAGAAACCAAAGACAGTTTAACAGAATTCAAAGTTTTGATTCTGAAAAGTTGAGAAATTATGATAGAAATAATTACATTAAAGATTACAAATCTGATAGTGATTGTTCTAGGAATCGACAAGATTCATTTACCCTAGTGAGGTCTCAAGTACTATTGCTGTTATGTTTTTTTGGATTACGAGAAAGTATCTCGTTTGTTGTGTATGTAACTTTATTTCAGCCTACTACTGGTGTGTTGACCGTCATTTTCGGTCAGGTTGACCCAAGCCTTCTGGGGTGTATACTATGGGATGAAGGAAGAGTTGGTGACATCATATGGAAACCAGACGTTTTCATAACCACAGTTTAGGTAATTGTCTAGTTAACCTATCCGTTTTTCATTATAATCTTACAGTTGATTAAAACGAAGATTTTCATTTGTATTTTTCAACAGTAGCAGCTATGCGATAAAGGTCAGCGTGCCTGTTTTTCCTTAGCTGTGACAGAAATGTTTGTTACCTTTCGACCTTGTGCTCAATCAAGCGTAACCCAGCCAGTATGTTGACCCAGTATTATTTGATGTCATCCCGTGCGATTTACAGAATACTACGAACCGGAATTGTGACCTATTTATTTTTTTTTTTTTGGAATTGATTCAAGATTGCTACAATGTTTCTTATACTTGATTTTTTTTTTTTTTTTACGATAATGTATTATTGTATAGTATTGTAATATGATTGCATTGTATAATGTTACATTGGATATTGTGTATGTCCATATTTATGCATTATTTGTACTCTATCTTGTTAGTTACATAATTGTATTGTGGATAAACATTGTACGCATTATCATTGTAATGAATTGTAACATTTCATTTTGTAGTGACTTGTCTTTGATTGTTATTTTTGGTTGTTGATGAAATTATGGATTTTTTGTATTTACATACACTAGTCTGAAGACTATTCCATTTTCTCATATTATGTTTGACAATATGTGATTTGTTGTGAAGTTGATACATCAAAACATTGACATGATTTTGCAGGACTAATTGTTAGAATAGTTTTTTACATGAGATTGCCAGCCCTAAGCACAAACTTATTAGTTATGACTATGCGTTAGTCGCTTTCAGAGAATTTTTGGTTACTAAATTTGTTTTCTTTTTCGTATTTGACTCCATGTTTAGTTAATACATTACCTTATACAGAGGTTATATGAAGTAATTGTTGTGTTGTGGAATGTTATTTTGGAATTAAATTATAACATGTAGAATTGTCTGAGATGGCAGATACTGTTGTTTGTTGAAGAGTTTAGTAGTTTGACTTGTTATGTTTATACTTGCAAGTTGGTATGATGTTTATAGTGTAGTCTTTATAAGTGCTCATTTGTGTTTATTTAGAGATCGGAATATTTTTTTTATGTCTCACATTTTGTTAAAAGTTCATTTCATTCATGATTTATTAATTACAGGTTGAAACTTGTAAAAATTTTAAAATACTATTTTTATTTAACTTAACGTTAAGATACTTTTTTGTATTGTAATTTTGAAAAATGTATTTGTTTTTCTTTGTGAAAGTATTGTATTTTTTATGTGCCCAGTGCTTAACTAGGAGTAATAATATATATTGATATTTCCATATTTAAAAAAAAAAAGAGAAAAAGATAATAATTTTTTTTTCTTCTGAGATTGTGATATTTGTGTTTTTACATATCACACTTTTTTGTGTGTGATGCCTGTGATATTTCATTTTAGTTATGAATAAGTGTTGTAACTTGGCTAAAGCATTTATTATGCGTTATTTATTATAGCTTGCTTTTGTCTTATGGTATATTTACATATATACTTTGTCTCGTTATTGTATGATTTTCACTCATGATTGTATTTTTTATACAATACATTATTTGTCTAAATAGTTATTAGAATGTAGTATTGCCTGTTTTCTATACATTCATTTCTTGTATTCCTTTCTTTCTTTACGGATTGTTCTTTGTGTCATTCCAGATTTTCTCTTGGATTTATTCAGAAGCGGTTTATACTTTGGTAATGATTCTATGTTTCATCTAAATGTCACTTAATTCTATTTGCATATCGTTTACTTCTTACACTTCTTATACTTCCTTCCTTACGATTGTTATGTTGATTATATGGTTTGGTATGAGGTAGCTATTTATGTCGGTTGTATCTAGTTTGATGTAAGGAATTGATTTACTTGATTGTTATCATATGGTATTATTGATCTTTGTTACTATATTGATTTCATTGCTGATTTTTGGTCTTGATCATACTTCTTTTACTTGATCTTGTCTGTTACTTTCTAGTTATTATATACTATTTGGTCTACAGTGATCATAGTTAACTTTTTTGAAACTGTTTATTTAGTGTACTTAGCAGATTATTGTGTATAATTTGTTTTATTCTACACTTGCTTATATTTTTTGTCGATGTATTATTATAACCTTAACATAAGCTAAATTTTTGTATGAGTATTTTAAAGCTTAGCAGACCCCTCATTTTTCTTTGATGTAGTTCTTGTCAAAAACATGATAAAGCATTTTTTTCTCCGGGGGTGGTGGTAGATGTTAAGGTCAAAAAGGGAGGTGATTCTTTGTATACGGGTTGGACACAGTGAATTAAGGGTTGCATCGCTTGTAGACTTGATTAACGGTGAATTGGGTAAACAAATATATGATAGAAGTCAGAAGTCAGATAGCGTCGTGAGCGCTGTTCTGAATTGTAGAACTGTAAACAGTTCTCGCGGCTTAACCGTGAAGGGTACTGAGCTGCGTTGTACAGCGAAGTCCCGTGACTGTTTAGGCGGGAGTTTTTTGTGACCGCTAAGCAGTCGGGTTCTGGTGTTGACAGAGTGAAGTCAACCCTGGTGTTTTTCCAAGTGTGTGTTCCCGACCAGTGTTCGGTGGAAATGGTATAGTGTTTTTTCAATGTGTGTCTCGGTGGAGACTTTTGCACAGGCCTGTAGCTGAATATTCTTCCTGCATATGTATTCTTCCATGTGTTAGGTTATTTTGAAGGTATGTACTTTAATATTTATGACTGCAGTGGATGCAACTTATGAGAGTTTGCACCGTGCACGTTCTATGAGAAGTGCACCACTATTTATTGTGAGCTCTAAGAGATAGCGCTGATGATGATTATACTGCCGTGGAGCAGCTTTATGTGAAGATAGACGTTTGTGCACGTTCTATGAGAAGTGCACCAAAAGTGCTATAAAGAGTCCGAGATTTGAAGGACATTGCTTTGAAGGCCAGGATTTTGTACAGGCCATATTTGATATAACTGCAGTGGGAAGACTATGGAATTTTGAAGGCCAGGATTTTGTACAGGCCGTATTTGATATAACTGCAGTGGGAAAATTAATGGAGCTACTATGATGCTATTATGAAGGCCAGGATTTTGTACAGGCCGCATTTGATATAACTATAGTGTGAAGATTATGGAGCTATTATGAAGGCCATGATTTTGTACAGGCCGCATTTGATATAACTATGGTGTGAAGATTATGGAGCTATTATGAAGGCCAGGATTTTGTACAGGCCGCATTTGATATAACTATGGTGTGAAGATTATGGAGCTATTATGAAGGCCAGGATTTTGTACAGGCCGCATTTGATATAACTATAGTGTGAAGATTATGGAGCTATTATGAAGGCCAGGATTTTGTACAGGCCGCATTTGATATAACTATAGTGTGAAGATTAATGGAGCTATTATGAAGCCGTTATGAAGGCAGTCTTTGAGGGATTTAGCTATTGTGCACGTTTGATGAGGAGTGCACTATCATTCTGTAATTGAGCTCTATGAAAAAGACATTTAGGAGTCGGAGACTTATCGACTTTATAAGGCCATATTTATAACTGCGGTGAAGGCAGTCTTTGAGGGAATGAGGCCATATGTATGAGGCCATATCTATAACTGCGGTGGATGCCGTTTATTAAGGAACATGGTTAATATGTACCTTCGGTGAGAGGTGCACCACTATGTGCGGTAACTGAGCTCTGTGGGGTGTTTTGAGCTTATGAATTAACTTACCCATGCTTTGTACTTTATGCGTAATTTTCGTCTGTGTCATCGTGACTGTGTGGGTAGCGTTAATAAAACTGTTCATTAACTGTTACCAGTCGTTCTACGCTACATGGCTTTACTGCGATCAGTCCAGGCATAGTACTCAGAACGCAACATTAACATATATATATATATATATATATATATATATATATATATATATATATATATATATATATATATATATATATATATATATATATATATATATATATATATATATATATATATATATATATATCAGAATATTATGCAACATAGATTCCCCAAGTATCAATGAACATAGCGGTATCAGTGTTGGCGTCCATTAACATTGATCTGTCTTTATTATCAGCATTCTAATATGAACCTTCTGAATGGAACCTTCTAGTATTATCGATTTCGGGTATTATCATCACCTTATGAGTCATATTTATCATGGTATCTTAACTAGGTTTCTCACATTACGAGCCATATTTATCTTGGTATCTTAACTACGTGTCTCACCTTACGAGCCATATTTCTCTCAGTATCTTAATTAGGTGTCTCACCTTGAGTGCCTTATTTATCACCTTATGAGCCCTATTTATCTCGGTATTTTAACTACGTTTCTCAGCTTACGAGCCCTGTTTTCCTCTGTATCTTAAATAAGTTTTTCACCTTACGAGCACTTTATCCCTATGTATCTTAACTACATTTCTCATCTTACGAGCCCTTTTTCACTCGGTATCCTAACTACGTTTCTCACCTTACGTGCCCAATTTCCCTCGATATCTTATCTACGATGCTCACCTTACGAGCATTATTTCCTTCGTTATTTTAACTAAGTTTCTCACCTGACGTGCCATATTTATCTCGGTATCTTAACTAAGTTTCTCACCTGACGAGTCACATTTATCACTTTATCTTATCTAAGTTTCTGACCTTACGAGACTTATTTATCTCGGTATTTTAACTACGTTTCTCACCTTACGAGCCCTATTTTCTTATGTATATTATCTACGTTTCTCACCTTACGAGCCCTATTTCCCTCGGTATCTTAACTAGGTTTCTCACCTTACGAGCTTTATTTTCTTCGGTATCTTAACTATGTTGCAGGGAGCCGCGCTAGTGTATTGGTTACCTCTTAGCCCTGGCGATCAGGTGTTCAAGGTTCAATCCCAGGCGTGGGCATTTGGAGTAGTGTCATCGAATGGGGT
Organism: Oreohelix idahoensis; assembly: GCA_024509875.1. Taxonomy (NCBI): domain Eukaryota; kingdom Metazoa; phylum Mollusca; class Gastropoda; order Stylommatophora; family Oreohelicidae; genus Oreohelix; species Oreohelix idahoensis. Next base: position 174,841 of record JAMPIV010014411.1, read on the forward strand.
TTTGGCTGAATAACTCGAACGGCTCCTGAGATAAACCCTCTGTGGATGGGAAGGAGCAAAGCTCCTGACTGGGTTTGAAGGAAAGTCCACAGGCTTTCCAGCCTCGAAATGACATGTCATTGGGCCGAAGTGCTGAAAGCCCAAATGCCACTGGTTAAAAAAAAAAACTAAGTTACTCACCTTACGAGTATTATTTCCCGTGGTATTTTAACTACGTGTCTCGCCTTACGTGCCATATTTATCTCTGTTTCTTAACTACGTTTCGCACATTACATGCCATATTTATCTCGGTATCTTAACTAGGTTTCTCACCTTACAAGCCATACATATCTCAGTATCTTAACTAGGTTTCTCACCTTACGAGCTGTGATAGTTTCATTTGATTCTCAACCCAGATTCTTTTGCTTGTGTGATTGTTGTTACGTTGACCCTTGTGTATGTTCTCAACTTAATGATGACCGTACTGTCCCTGTCTTATGTTCACTGGCCGTAGTTGTAGGCGCAGTACCTTTGTGGCCTACCTTGTTCCTATGACTACCGAAAGAGATCAAATTATCTGCCAATTATAATACTTGAAAGGACTTGACGACTCAGAGCTGACAACCAAAGTTCTTTATTAGCTGTGAAGGAACGTATTCACAACTTGGCTACCTCCGAGCCTGATTATCAATAAATATACATATGAGAATTCATTGATGACACTCCTACATCACGTACTACGCTGGTCAGGAACTAATGTTATCTCTTGAATTAGCTCAGGATCTCTGCTGTCTACTTTGTTATTCTATCCACCTATCACTACTACACATCACTACTGATTAATGGGCTGTTCTCAATCAATTAAAGTAAGCTTCGAAGTATTGTCTGGGTAAACTTCCAGTGCTGGTAACTTATTCTTAGCTATAAACTGTTCCTAGTAAACTGTCCACACGTCCGACACTGGACTACAGTTCTAACCTTTTTCTTTGTCTATCCACTTCTTAAATATGCGAGTGTTTACATACCAGGATGAACTGTTGGCGATATCTCGCGAACACAGCTTGACATGAAAAACTATCTGTTGTGGGATTCTTCCATTAGTCTTCTTTTCTTCCCAACTTCTCTTCTCTGCACATTTCAGCAGTACCATAACTTGGTATAAGGTCGATGCGGTTAGTCTAATTTCTAACCTGCTCTCAGCTGACGACCATTGAAGAGTGCTCTCTCCTCTTCCCTTAGCCCACTTATTTCTCGTGCTCCGGTGACGTCAGAGCTAAGTCTTACTACTCATAAATTATTCTTACTTAGTCATATCTCAGTTCTTTCCCTTTCCTATCACATTACCTCCCCTATCCTAAAAAAAGATTTGTCCCTGAGGACAAATTTTTCTCCCCCCTTAATTACTACACCTACCTCTACCCTAAAACCTAATATGTCTACTTCCTTGACCAGTACTTCAATACCTAAACATTTAAATCAAATATATATCATCATTCTACTCACATGAAGTAATCCATTATGTATTCCTCATCATCTTCTTACTACCTCATCATATTGTAATCATATGATACTGACCACGAAACATAATCTGTAATCACTATTAACTGTGACCTATTTATACATTGTACACTTCTTTCATACACAATTTATTATATCTTTCACATTCCATTTTTACTCTGAACCTCACCATTCCCTACTTTGTTTCTGAGCTCAACATTCTTACATTTGCTGTCATATCCAAATCTATTTGTCTACCATTGTAAGTCATTCCATCATGACCTACCGAACATCATCCTACCCGTACTCACTTTCTTATTTACTTTTTCTGTAGCTAACACGTTTTCACACAATATACTGTAACTGCCTGTTACACTTTATAATATATACAATCGTTTGTGACCTATTCAAACATCATGGTGTCACTGATTCTTATAATCTTGCTATCCCACCTGGCTAAACTTCCACCTATCTTTTGAACCTAAAAATACCTTATGTGGTCCCCTAATACGAACTACTTGCGTTTCCGTATCGTCTATCTATTCCTAACTCTTTTAATCTTCTTTCTATTTCCTTATCTTCACGTGTCTGTGCACTCATCTGTCCTGCTTTCCGTATTCGTGTATTTCAATCTCTTTCCTCCCTATTCTTCTGTTCCTCATAACATTCTGCCCTTTTTCGTAAACCTTCTCTTACTATATTTGTTCAGTCCAGAACTCACATTCACCTCTTGTCGTCTCACTTATAATTCCTCCATTATATGTTCGTTATTGTTTTTCCTTCTAGAACATTTCTCTATATCTCTGCCATTTACACATGGCTTCTCCCAACATACTTATGTGTACCCTCCATGCATCTCTCTGTTATATCTCTATGGTTTCGCAAAACTTCATTATCTCTGCCATCTCTTCCTCCCTTATCCACTATATTCGTTCCATCTGGAACAGTATCCCTAAATACTCTTGTCTGTCATCCCCCTATGACTTCTCCGATCTCCAACCTTTTGCCACCGTCACCCTGGCTTCTTAATTACTCCTATACTCCAAGCTTCTCAATTCTCCCATATTCCATTTTCCTCATGGTTTATCTTCACCATTTTCCTTTCCCTTATCTCTTCTTACATTACCCATGTCTTTTCTTTCTCTACTATTATCGGCAATCTCCCATGGCCTCTATTCTGACCTCTCTACACTCGAGTCTTAATTATTCTCTGTCTAATGCAGTAGTCTTTCATTGAGATCTACTCAGCTTCTTAATATGTTCAGTGTAAACTGATTGCATCTAGTTTCCCCACAACTAGACTCCCGTTGCAATTTTCTACTTCTCTCCTTCTCCCATTTATCTCCTCTACCTCGTGTTCCCTCATTGGAACTGTACTCCTCAATTTCTCCATCATAACTCTCTAATCATCTCCAAATATTTCTCACCATCACTTATTTATCCATATCTCTATCTTCATTATTCCTACCGTCGTCACCACGGCTTTTCCTATAATTACTCTCATACTACCATGGCCTCAAATCTACCTCTTATCTCTCTCTTACGCATCTCCTCCTATACTGCAGTACCCTATTGGGCAGGTGTACTCAGTTTACCTCATATATGCGGTATAGACCAATCATACTTGTCTCCTTAAGACTAGCAACCGCCGCCATCTTGTTTCGTATATGTTATGCTATGCCTCTCCTCACCATAGCCTACTTCTCTCCCTATTTCCTCACTCTCTCTCCCTATTTCCTCACTACTTCATCTCCAAAAATTTCATGATCATGGCCTTTTTCGCCTTAAACTTCTCCAACGCAATCTGTTTATCCATATCTTGAGTCTCCTCTACTCGTCTAACCTCGTCAACACTTTGCTTCCTCTCTACCTCTGTATCTCGTGTATCTCCCGAGTTTCTCTCAACCTTCCTACTTCTTACTTCATTAACCGTTTGCTTCGGTTTCTCTTCTACTGTTTCAAGTCTCATTTTCCCTGAGTTTCCCTCAGGTTCTCTACTCTTTAACTCGTCGCTACCTCGACCTCTACTTATATAACCCTCTCGCTGCGTCCTTTTTTCACTCAGTGGTATCCTGGATGGTCTGACACTGCCACTAATTGATGTGTCTCTGCTTCTATATCTTTCTTTCCCGTTTTTCACTGGAATTCTTGATTTTCTTATTTCTCTTCTGCTACTACTTCTTCCTTCCTCCTTTCTAGCCTCCCGGCTCTTGGACCGGTACACCCTTCGATCCGTGTTTCTCCTAATCTCTTCCTCTCTGCTTCTATTTCTCAGCTTATCTCGGCTCTTGGATCGGTATTCCCCTCGATCCGTATTTCTTCTCTCTTCGTTTTTCAACTCTTCATATTTTCTATCCACATATTCGCACAACGCCTTTATATCCTCTTTCTCTCTTCTATTACTATTTCCTGTCTTATTCTTCTCACTTGATCTCACATCTACCTGTTCTACCTGTCTCAACTTTTCGAGGCGCCTTCTATAATCTGATGAATTGTCTGAAGACGACCAACATCTCTTCGTCTTTTGTGTACTCCCTTCCACTATCTCTCTTCTATGGGATCTCCGTTTGCTATGTCTGTGACACTCGTCACTCTCCTCAGACGACGTACTGTCTGAGTCACATGACATCGATACCTTTTCTGGAGTCCTTCTCTGTCTGCTCCTATTTTCTACATAATTAATCGTTTTCCGACCCTTTCCTCGCGTGGGTCTATCCTCTTCTTGTGTTTCCCTGTGTCTGCCTCTCCACTTCGGGCGTACCTGCATTTGTGCTGTATTTCTTATCTTCGCGAGTGGCATATTGTATTCTGACGAACCGTCAGATGACGTATAATATCTCTTGTTTCCACGTCTAATGTCTCTCGCCCTGTCCTCCTGATCGTCTGTTTGTGCATGTTGTTCCATCTCCTCTTCTTCCGGCTGATTTTCTTGTTGCCTCTCCGCTTCCTGCATCTGACGTAATTGTTTCTCTTGCTCTGCTAATCTATTTTCTCTCTCTTGCAATCTCTGTACATATTCCATGAGCGGAATGTCCTCTTTGCTCTCTGAGTTATCTCTTACATTTCTTAACCTCCTTAATTCTTCTGGTATAGTTCTGTCACCTTTTCCTCTCTCCGACGTTCTCGCCTGATTACGCTGTACATCTTCCTCTTCTTCCTCTATTTCCACCTCTGTCTGCTCTCTCTGTCTATTCCTCTCTGTATCCTGTTTGTCCTCCCCATCTTTCTCTCTTCCTCTCTCCTGTTTGTTTTGTGAATCGTTAAAAATTCCAGATCTTTGGTTTGGGTTTCTAGGTTGTGTATGTATCTCCGCTCTAGTGACTATACGACTTCCACCTGCTCCTGGTCTGTATGACTCTTCTGGAGATTATTCTTCTGATGTAGCCTCATCTGTATCCTCTGGTACCACTACATAATGGGTCTTCCTCTTGTTCTGTTCCTGCGGTGGTATGTCTATAGGTTTCTGTGTTTGTAACCATAGATGTTGTACATGCGCCTTGATGGTTTTATTCTGATCTTGTTTCCATATTTGATATGTTGTTTCTGAAAGGCGTCGTAACACCTGCCAATTCGGAATCCAGTTCTAATCTAGTTTTCCACTCCTAACATGTTTCCCGGCTTGAATTCCTGTGCAACTGCATTTTTATTCGCATTCCTTTGCCTCCGTTCAAACTCTTTCTTGATGTTCCTTTGTGCTAAGGTGTGTGCTCGGTTCTTTTCCCGGATTAGTATTTCTATGTCTTTTAGCGTAAATACATCATGATGTTTCGTGATAAAGTCTTTAAATTTTTTTTTTGTTTTTTTTTTCTGTCCTTAGCTGTGACTTCATCTCCTTCATCCTATCCTTCATGTTATCCTGTTGTGTATTTCGTCCCTGCATTCTATCTCTTTGTTGTCCGGTTCCAGTCTCATATAACTTCCTATCTGTATGTCTGTCTTCAAAACAAGGTTGTCGACTCTTTTCTTGAACCATTTCTATCCTATGTACTCGATCGGATGTGTAATACGGTCTGTGATAATTGTTTCTCCATCTTCTTTCCCTGTATTCTATGCGATTGTTGTTTCTATGGCTCCATCTTCTTTCCCTCCACATGCGTTGCTGTTCTCTACAAGCTAGACAATTACTGGTATTCATATAATCCAGTCTTAACTGTTGGCTACCCCTCCTAGTGTATGTTTTCCTATCTCGGATACCACTATGTCTATCTTTCCTTTCGTTGTAGTTATCATGTCCTTGTCTGCTGCCTTCAGTGTGTAACATGTGTTGTACTCTCCCCACGATGAATCCTCTTGGTATCGTGACATGCTTTGCTGCTGTGTTGAGTAGCATAACTGGAATTTGAGACTTGTTTCCTATCACTACTATCCCCTCCGTCATGTTTATGCATGGTTCATCGGCTATGTCTGCATCCTGGAATTCCATTGTTCTGACCGTCTGTCCAATTTTATAATATGGTGACCTCTTAATTTTTCCTGTGACTATGTTCACCGTATTCGGACGTAAAGTAATCGGTTTCTGTAATCTTATCACGATATGCATATCATCCTGTATGTCAATGTATTCGTCTTGAATCCTTAACTTTTGTATGTCAAAATACAATCTTACGCTGTATTTCTTCATAAAATCCCTGCCTAATATGCAATTCCGTGACATACCTTTCACTATAACAAAAGTTTGCATCAATGACTTCGTTCCAATGTTAAACCGTAGCGTTGACATTCCCATCACCTTTAACCTTTCACCTGACACTGACGTGAGTTGCATGCGTGTTTTTTCCAATTTGGGTGGCTGACGTAGCTGTTTATACAACCCAAATCTTAACTCTTTCAGTCCCAAGCAAAAAAGTTGGTTTGGCCCAAGCAAAAATGGCCACCCCGGTGCATTTTAAAATAAATATCTCAAAACAAAAACCCGTTCACTCTTAAACACATGCGGTATTTAAAAGAATGTACTTGCAGTCGGAAATGACGTTTTGTGTGGTTTGTGTGTAGTTATAATTAGAAATAGTCTCAAACAGAGGCACATATACTAAACGCTTTATAAAGTTGATTGGGCCAAGCGCGTCTAACCCCTGAGGATATATAAAGTCGATTGGGACTTAAAGAGTTAATAAGCTAACACTAGCGCCTGAATCCAAGAGACGTCTGATTTTTCTGTCATCTATTGTTATCAAACACGAACTCGGATCTGTATGGTACGTTTCGTTCACTGTTGATATATCTCTATTCTGTTTCCTTATCCTTGGTCCTCCTTCTATATGTACCTCCTTATTCCCCTGTGACCTATTTATCACCCTATTCCTGTCACTCTCTCTCATGTGAGTAGGTCTGCCTTTTCCCTGACAACTGTATCTACCGTAACGAGGTGTATCGAAAGCCCTCGTGCGGTGCGTGCATGAATGTGCTCCGTGTGTGTGGGTGTATTGAGGTTGACACCAAGTGTCGTCCCTGTCCCTACACATAGCCTGTCGGGAACCATGATAACTACCCATATGTGTAGCCCTACTGCTTTGATACCTGCGTGGTGATCTCCATGTACACACGCTAGCTCTGTGTCCCCGCTGATGGCAATTGTAAAATTCAATGTCCTGCAACAGTCTGCTACCTGTTTGTTGTCTCCTTCCATGACCATTTCCTCGACAAACGTTATCTATCTCCATCGGCTTCTCTTCATCAACTTTTGTCTGTTCTACTCAACTCAAACCTTCTCCTTATGTTTTCTTCTGCAATGGCAGAAGACATATTGTCTTTTAACGTCTTATGATCTTTCCTTATTAAGTGGAGTTTGATGGCATCGCTATATAATCCGTCTACGAAAATACCGATCAATTGGTCTGTTGCGTATGGTTTTTTACAACATTTTGCTGTGGCGCATCAAAGAGCGCTGAGTTGAGTTTGGTGAAAATATTTGAAGATATGTGAATAGTACACTTAGGTGCATTATTATTGCGCGCAGTAAAAAAAAGGATGACGTAGGAGTTTTTTGGGTCTTGAAACAATGACGTAGAGAACAAAATGGACCCCAAATAAAAACAAGACATGAACAGCCTTGTGGTTGCTGGTTTGCTTGAAAACCAGTGAAAAAAGGGTATATTGATTCGTGCCATGCATAGGAGTGCATACCAGGATGAGTACTGTTAATAATGTATAATTTGATGCTTATACATTTTTTAGACGGGCAGGTCTATACACCGTAAAAATCGGAGTCTAAAAAAATCCTGCTTTGTCGCTAATGTGTGCTGAATTTGGGAAAATTCATGTTAATGAAGTTATATGAGTTTGAAAAGAAGGTACGGGAGAAGGGCACGGATATAATCAATACATGGAGATGTATAGAAGTATTGGGACTAATAAGCAACAATGTATTACCGTCAAGGAGTATAACATTATGTTACGAATAGACAGAATGACATTAACTAAGGACGGTTCATCATGTCTCATGGATCATGAGTTTTCAATAAAATGTGTTGTTATGTTACCGGAACAGCATTGGCTTCTTACCTGGTTATATTTGAGCTGTTGGGCATATCTGAGACATTACTAATTCGTGATCCCTTGTGAGAGAACACTGCATAAATAATACAGGGACGATACAGTGCAGTTTTTGGCATACCCACGAATAAAACATTCGCGTGACACTTTTGTTGTATACCAATGTTCTAACATTCATATAGACACATATGGGAATAATAATGGTATACATATATCAAATGCAGACAAACTCTTTTAATACACGGGAATAAACGAACGGGCGGACAGTACATTATAATGTACCTTCCCGTTCTATAAATTCAGATATTTTGAGCTCAATTGATTGCTACGTATTTTGGAACAGTGACACTTGTTGCATGCTCAATCAATCGATCGTTACGTCAAAGTCATAACCTTGACTTGGAAGGTCAACGTTCGTGCTGATAACGCGAATGTCGTGGGTTCGATCCCCACATTGGCCACCATGTTAAGGTACTGTCCGCCCGTTCGTTTATTCCCGTGTATTAAAAGAGTTTGTCTGCATTTGATATATGTATACCATTATTATTCCCATATGTGTCTATATGAATGTTAGAACATTGGTATACAACAAAAGTGTCACGCGAATGTTTTATTCGTGGGTATGCCAAAAACTGCACTGTATCGTCCCTGTATTATTTATGCAGTGTTCTCTCACAAGGGATCACGAATTAGTAATGTCTCAGATATGCCCAACAGCTCAAATATAACCAGGTAAGAAGCCAATGCTGTTCCGGTAACATAACAACACATTTTATTGAAAACTCATGATCCATGAGACATGATGAACCGTCCTTAGTTAATGTCATTCTGTCTATTCGTAACATAGTGTTATACTCCTTGACGGTAATACATTGTTGCTTATTAGTCCCAATACTTCTATACATCTCCATGTATTGATTATATCCGTGCCCTTCTCCCGTACCTTCTTTTCAAACTCATATAACTTCATTAACATGAATTTTCCCAAATTCAGCACACATTAGCGACAAAGCAGGATTTTTTTAGACTCCGATTTTTACGGTGTATAGACCTGCCCGTCTAAAAAATGTATAAGCATCAAATTATACATTATTAACAGTACTCATCCTGGTATGCACTCCTATGCATGGCACGAATCAATATACCCTTTTTTCACTGGTTTTCAAGCAAACCAGCAAACACAAGGCTGTTCATGTCTTGTTTTTATTTGGGGTCCATTTTGTTCTCTACGTCATTGTTTCAAGACCCAAAAAACTCCTACGTCATCCTTTTTTTACTGCGCGCAATAATAATGCACCTAAGTGTACTATTCACATATCTTCAAATATTTTCACCAAACTCAACTCAGCGCTCTTTGATGCGCCACAGCAAAATGTTGTAAAAAACCATACGCAACAGGTCATCTATTCCTTGTCTATCTATCGTTTCAGCTGGAAATACATCTTCAATGATGTTAAACATTCTGTCAGTATACATCTGTATTGTTTCTTCTTTGCTTTGTTTTATCTTTCTAAGTTTCTGCCATCCTAGGTGTACATCTTGTAATTCTCCATATCTCTTCAGCAATTCCTGTTTGAAGTCTTGCCATGTTTCCTCTGGCACTATATCTAACCTTCTTCTAATGAAATCGGCTACTAAATGTGTGCTGGTAAGAAAAGCTAACAATCTCTTTTAATTGTCTGAGGCCTGAACAGATAAAGAATATCTCTCTATTTGTAAGAGCCAGGCCTTACATTCAGTACATTTACCTGCAAACGTGTCAACATTACCTTTTACATTGGTCAGTTTGCTATTTTTATCTAACTTATTCAATGTCTCAGATACCTGTCGAAATACGCATACAGTTTCTGTTTGTTGTTCCATTTTTAGCCCTGAAAATCAAAAAAATTATGTTAGTGGGACTTCTTGGGGCTCTAAAAATAAATTTTTCTGGTTAATTATCTTGATGTTGTAACAAAACAATTGTTATTCATAGCAAATCTCTATACTAAAAATATGAAAGAAATTATAATACACGAATAGGTTCAAAGTTGTATACAAACAATAATTCTACTTAATTATAACTAACTAACTACACTGTATCTGGGCGTAGGTTCCTGGTGAATGTTTCTTTTCTGGACTGCTGACATGAGTGTGCACACAGTTTTTGTTTCGTTCTTTCTTCCTTGTTGTCGTCTGTGTTATGAGCGGCTGTTGTTGATACTTGCTACACTGTTCATAGAAGGATCACTCTGGTGTGATGATGTTTGACCCGTACCCGACTGTGGAATTAAGTTGTAAAAAGAATGTATCTTCGTCACCGTTGACCTGCGTTCCTTCGTTGACCTTGTTACGCTCGGCTGCTCTTCATAAGTCTCGGCACGTAACTCTCTTGTTTTCTTTAATGTTGACTTGAATTCATACTTCGTTTATCTCGATGTAGTTTTTTTTCAATCGCCTGCGTTTTGATAAGTACACTGTTTTGTAACACACGTAATCTTCCCACAAGTGGTCACTGGCACCAAAAAGAATTGTGCCCGATTATAGATCATACATGAGTTGTCCTACAAGTGGTCACCGGCACCATAAATGATTGTGTGATAGTTTCATTTGATTCTCAACCCAGATTCTTTTGCTTGTGTGATTGTTGTTACGTTGACCCTTGTGTATGTTCTCAACTTAATGATGACCGTACTGTCCCTGTCTTATGTTCACTGGCCGTAGTTGTAGGCGCAGTACCTTTGTGGCCTACCTTGTTCCTATGACTACCGAAAGAGATCAAATTATCTGCCAATTATAATACTTGAAAGGACTTGACGACTCAGAGCTGACAACCAAAGTTCTCTATTAGTTGTGAAGGAACGTATCCACAACTTGGCTACCTCCGAGCCTGATTATCAATAAATATACATATGAGAATTCATGGATGACACTCCTACATCACGTACTACGCTGGTCAGGAACTAATGTTATCTCTTGAATTAGCTCAGGATCTCTGCTGTCTACTTTGTTATTCTATCCACCTATCACTACTACACATCACTACTGATTAATGGGCTGTTCTCAATCAATTAAAGTAAGCTTCGAAGTATTGTCTGGGTAAACTTCCAGTGCTGGTAACTTATTCTTAGCTATAAACTGTTCCTAGTAAACTGTCCACACGTCCGACACTGGACTACAGTTCTAACCTTTTTCTTTGTCTATCCACGACTTCTTAAATATGCGAGTGTTTACATACCAGGATGAACTGCTGGCGATATCTTGCGAACACAGCTTGACATGAAAAACTATCTGTTGTGGGATTCTTCCATTAGTCTTCTTTTCTTCCCAACTTCTCTTCTCTGCACATTTCAGCAGTACCATAACTTGGTATAAGGTCGATGCGGTTAGTCTAATTTCTAACCTGCTCTCAGCTGTCGACCATTGAAGAGTGCTCTCTCCTCTTCCCTTAGCCCACTTATTTCTCGTGCTCCGGTGACGTCAGAGCTAAGTCTTACTACTCATAAATTATTCTTACTTAGTCATATCTCAGTTCTTTCCCTTTCCTATCACAGAGCCATACATATCTCAGTAATTTAACTAGGTTTCTTACCTTACGAGCCTTATTTATCTCGCTATGTTAACGAGATTTCTCACTTTAGGAGCCAAATTTATCTCGGTATTTTAACTAGGTTTCTCAGCTTAGGAGCCACATTTATCTCAGTACCATAAATATATTTCTCACCTTATGAGCCATATTTATCTCGGTATCTTAACTAGAATTTCCACTTTACAAGCCACATTTATCCCAGTATCTTAACTAGGTTTCTCACCTTACGAGCAACATTTATCTCGGTATCTTACCTAGGTTTCTCACCTTACGACCCATATTTATCTCGGTATCGTTACTACGTTTCTCACCTTACGAACCATATTTATCTCGGTATCTTCGCTAGGTTTCTCACCTTGCGAGCCATATGAATGTCGGTATCTTTACTAGGTTTCTCACCTTACGAGCCATATTTATCTCGGTATTTTAACTACGTTTCTCACCTTACGAGCCCTATATCCCTCGGTATTTTAAATACGTGTTTCACCTTACGAGCACTATATCCCTATATATCTTAACTACGTTTCTCATCTTACGAGCATTATTTCCCTCGGTATTTTAACTACGTTTCTCGCCTTACGTACCATATTTATTTGTTTCTTAACTACGTTTCGCACCTTACATGCCATATTTATCTCGGTATCTTAACTAGGTTTCTCACCTTACGAGCCATACATATCTCAGTATCTTAACTAGGTTTCTCACCTTACGAGCCATTCATATCTCAGTATCTTAACTAGGTTTCTCACCTTACGAGCCTGTGACGTAGAATGGGAATATTGATACGGTAATCAGACAGCCTTTGCTTTCCCATTTAGTGTCTACCATTGGCAAAGCCAAACCACGCAATTTTGTGTTTGTAGGACTCACTTTTGAATCCACGCGTTTTTCTGGAACATATTAACATAGTTGTTTACCAACTTTCGCAAACCTGCCAGTTTAACAAGGGAGCGAATCGTGTTTGTTTACCTGAGTTTCTCACGTGAGCTGATTTGCCAGTTATCGGTCATTAGACAGATGCGCGTAGAAATAACGGATTGTTTGAAGAGAGAAAAGGGGCGATAATATTTTCCCGACCACCTTTGATGTTCGCACGTTTCAGGAGGAGGTAATGTTTGATCTGCGCAAGGGGACGTAATCTAAGAGAGGACCGTGCACGGCAAAATCATCTGATGTCGGTCAGCATCGCTGAGTAGAATGAACGAAGAAACCTTTGATCCGGGAAACGCAGTTCCTGATTTCCCTACTATACAGAAGGTGTGAATTATAACGTCTTCTGGTGATGATAACACTATGATCTCTATATATACCACGCTCTCTCAAATTCAGTTATTAGAGTCGCTCAGAAATTCTTGGATAATCTAATCACGTCAGACTAGAACCATTCTTCACTAAATGTGTTAAATTGTCTCGTGGGGATTTCATTTTCTGATTTGGGGTAATAGAAATTGTGCTTAAGTGTTAAATGTTTTAGGTTTAACATTTTATTAGCTATAATTCCCTAGCGTTTAAAACTAGTGAAATAACCTAACACATAGATATTTCTTGCCAGTCGTTCAGAGTAATGTAATTTCAAACACCCCATTTTTCTTACACAAGGAGATACGGCTTAGCTAACTGAGATTATTAAGTGTGACGGATGAGTGACCGAATACAATTCGCATTATGTGTCATTGTGTGAAATTAAATAAGTGACTAGAGTTAATGTTATGTAAAAAAAAAACAATAGACGCCGACAAATAGCTAGTAGTGACAGGCGATTTTTGTTAAAGTGCGCGTATGGATAAAGTAAATAATAATTGACTTTGTGCGCTGTGCATTTTCTCGGGGACAATAACGGGTGAGGGCACATACCCTTTTTCCCGACATGCCATAGCGGAAAACTTACGGGTGGATAGGACAGTAGCAGTTTTTTAAAATGTTCTTTTCTTCCTTATCTAGCACCTGATCAAAACCAGCGGCCAGCGGTCTAACATTACCAGTACCATAATTATTATTTTGGATCTTCGATTTTTGGACCTGTTCGGTCCTCTTTCTTCATTCAGAGTGAGAAATAGAAACAGTAAGATTAATCGTAACTGGACGATACATTACCCAGAAAGAACATATATTCCTCACGTTTGACAGCCGTAGCAACGGAATGATCCAGAAAACTACACTGTTTCAAAATCGGCACTCACCATAAGAGCCAGCCGATAGAATTTACCATTATTATCAGTTTTACATATTGTAAAATTTGTCTTAGCAACCAGATGCTTGATAACACAGGAATTACTTTTCTCCTTTTGCAACTTTGAACGTCCCTAGAACGTCTTCCTTCAGTAACTATTTGCGGTGACACATGATTCATCCAGGAAAATTAAAACACCAAATTTGGCGTCCACCTTGTAATTATTATTCGATATAAAGGCTGTACTGGGGCCATATTTGGGCAACCCACCTGACAGTATAGGTTCAGACTATTGTAATTTTTCAAGGGATACTAACACCCGATTAGGTAAGCAAGGGTGTTTGTGGCCACATATGACAGTGGGAAATAGAGAGTGTGAATATTTTCCTTTGTTACAACCATTGCACTAACTTCTTTATTTTTATTTTCGCTAAACTGAGTACTTTACTGAGTAGAAATTTAATGGGGAACTTGTTCTTCAAAGTCTATTCTGTAACAAAGTGTTTATCTTTGACCTTTGGGGTTATTGACTTCTTTTGGGATTCTTTTTCAACAAGGGGAGGGCACGTTTTGGTTATTTACATATTTCTGTAAACATGATTTATTTGATTTCTCTATATGTTTGATGTTTTAAAAAATTTAATGATAATAAACAGCAACAAAAACTTACATGTGTGTGTTGGTCAGACCCATACCCAATTAACCATAGGTTTTCACATTTTGTGTGTCTTGTTGTCACATAATTGTGTGTGGGTGTGTCTAGTTAAACTTATCTGTATAGAGATAAGGGGTTGGATGAGTGTCTTACACTACAATATAGTTGTATAGATAGGCTGGACTAGAGATACTATTCAGTCCGGAGACAACTTTTTCTCCTTTACTATTCACTCGTGAAATATATTTTTATACCGTTAGTCTCACCTATTTACCATTATCCGCTTTGCTCAGACGGGACCATAAATATCTTCTAACCTATCTAAAAATATACGCGACAGAGCCATATTTATCTCTGTATGTTAACTAGATTTCTCACTTTAGGAGCCATATTTATTTCGGTATTTTAACTAGGTTTCTCAGCTTACGAGCCACATTTATCTCGGTATCTTAACTAAATTTCTCACCTTACGAGCCATATTTATCTCGGTATCTTAACTAGGATTTCCACTTTACGACCCATACTTATCTCGGTATCGTTACTAGGTTTCTCACCTTACGAGCCATATGAATGTCGGTATCTTAACTGGGTTTCTGACCTCTCGAGCCATATTTATCTCGGTATTTTAACTACATTTCTCACCTTACGAGCCCTATATCCCTCGGTATTTTTAATAAGTTTTTCACCTTACGAGCACTATATCGCTAGGTATCTTAACTACGTTTCTCATCTTTCAAGACCTATTTCCCTCGGTATCTTATTTACGTTTCTCACCTTACGAGCATTATTTCCCTCTGTATTTTAACTACGTTTCTCACCTGACATGCCATATTTATCTCGGTTTCTTATCTACGTTTCGCACCTTACATGCCATATTTATCTCGGTATCTTAACTAGGTTTCTCACCTGACGAGCTACATTTATCTCGGTATCTTAACTACGTTTCTTACCGTACGAGCCTAATTTCCGTCGGTATCTTATTTACGTTTCTCACCTTACGAACCCTATTTCCCTCGGTATTGTAACTACGTTTCTCGCGTTACGAGCCGTATTTACCTGGGTATATTAACTAAGTTTAACACCTGACGAGATATATTTATCTCGATATCTTAACTAGGTTTCTTACCACACGAGCCATTTTACTTGTATCTCGGTATCTTAACTACGTTTCTGGGTGTCTCATCATATCACAAAACAGTTTATAGTATCGTGTGGAGAATACAACGTCATGAATTTAAATAAGCCAGCAATCGTATGGCTTATCTTGTGGATCCATTGAAGATAGATGACTTGCTTGAAAATACACACTCGTTCACTACAGTGTTCTCTGCAGGCAGGTAATATTTCACATTCAAACACCCAGCATTGTGCTTCGAACTCTGCAGCTCCAGGTTTTGGCTCACTGGGTAATATTTGATTCAACCCGCAATCAATGAAATATTTCACAAGTATAAGGTTAACTAGCGATCAATGACACAAATTCAGATCGCCGAATTTCCAAACTGCAAAAGCAATTTGTCACCAATTTACTCTGCGTCTGTGCTTAACCTTTCTTGTAGGAAATATTTTTCAAGTGGCACCTATGCTTAGCAAAACGTTCGTTTTATCCCCTCTTCTTCATAGACTAACCTCAACCAATGAAATCAAGTTACGCCAATTTGACTGTTCAAAAAAAGCGTCCCCTAAAATGTAACTCCGAAGATTTTCAAAGTTGAGCGGTTATCACTGTGTATGTCTGTATGTCTTCCATTTTTATTTTCTTCGATATCTCCGTTCTTATTAAAGTTATTTTAAAAATAGAAAGTGATTATTAACCGGACAATTGTCCTTTATCTAGCCAGTATATTTTCATTTATTTCTTTATCATAGTTTTCATCTTAGTACTTTTCTTCTTTCTTTATTCAGAACAACCTATTTTTTACTCTAAAACAAGATAACATATTATAGGAATTAATATGGTATTCTAATAAACAATATTATCGTTTCTGTCCTTTCCTTTTATTTCCTTCTATAGAATCCATTACATTATCTACGTTTTCTTTGCCCCTTTCTCTACCATGCACACAATTGGTTCGCTAGTTTCAGTTTCACAATGCTCAAGTTAGGTTAGATTTTTTTTTCCAAGTTACTTTCCCCCCCCCCCCCCCCCCCCCCCACCCCCCCCCCCCCCCCCCCCCCCCCCCCCCCCCCCCCCCCCCCCCCCCCCCCCCCCCCCCCCCCCCCCCCCCCCCCCTTTCATCTCTCTCGCTCGTTCTTAGAAACGAAACAACGCGTTAGCCAGCTGCCGAACTGTCTAAAAGTCGTTTTAAATATTCGGATGGGTGGAGAAAAAGTGCGTGTGGTGGCGGGTGGGGAATCGTATGCTTGGCATTAGTTAATTCAAATCTTGGACCAGCGATAGCCTTAGGGAAAAAAAAATTTCAAACATGTTGTAGCTATTTATAGTTACAACCTGTCTCTAAATACTAGGAGGGGTGAATGCGTTTGCGGGTGGTAACCCTTTTGGACGATAATAGTAGGAAAAAATTCAAATACTGTGTCCAATTCTTAGTAACAGTGTGACCTTGGTCCTCAACTTTTTTTTTCAAATCTACTAGTGGGTTTATAGCGGAAAATTTACGTTATTAGATTTTTTTTTATTTTGAAAAGAGTTAATTGAGCGGGGTGTCAAAAAGGAGTGATTTTATCACTTATCTCCCCTGTTAAATGCCTGCATCCCAATGCAGCTTTATAATCCTTTTTACCAATCCCGATCAATTTAACTCAACTAGGCTTTTTGATTATCCTGGGTTTCTGCAGGTGGGTGCCTACTAAAAAAATCTGCCCCAACGTTCTGCGATCTCGGAATGTATTCAATGGTAAACGAGTAAGGTTGAATGAGCAACGACCACCTTAACAAACGTGCGTTACCATGTTTCGCCTATGCAAGAAAAACCAGGGCTGATGGTCACTTTGTACCACAAATTGTCTACCATACAGATAGATCTGGAACTTCTTGATTGCCCAGACTAAAGCCAAACATTCTTTTTCAATAGCTGAATAATTTTGTTCCGCTCTGTTTAACTTGTGGCCGGCATTCGCAACTGGGTTCAATTCCCCATTTTGTGAAGAGGACCTTTGTAACAATGTGGCTCCTAATCCAATATTACTAGCGTCCGTTCTTACCACGAATTCCTGACTCAAATCAGGTAATTTCAATATAGGCTTACTGGTGAGTCTTTCCTTTAACTCATTATATGCCAACGCGCATTCTGCTGACCATTCTATTCTGTCTGGTTTCCCATTACGAGTTAAATCCGTCAGAGGAGCACGTACAGTGTTAAAACTTTTAATGTACTTTTGATAAAAGCTACAAAGTGACACAAAGGATCGCACATCCTTCTTAATCTGTGGTCTAGGTGCTCTCTGTAATTTTTCCAGGTTCTTGGGGTCAGGGGTCATGCTACCCTGATGTACAGTATGTCCCAAGAATTCTAATTCCTTGCATCCAATGACAAAATTTTGTTGGTCTAGCAGTTAAGTTTGCCTCTCTGAGTCTATCAAATAGCATATTAAAGAGTTAACGTGTTCTTCAAATGTTTCCGTAGCGATGAGTATATCATCCATGAAATTTGTAATACATGGGTTTTTCAGGGGATCCAACAATTTTCGCATCATTCTAGAAAACACCCTCGGGGGCATTTTTCAAACCAAACGGCAACATGTTCAACTCATAGTGCCCTTCCGAGGTGCTAAAAGCCAGATAAGGTCTAATCTCAGGCTTCACAGGAATCTGGTAATATCCCTTGCTGAGATCTACCTTAGAAAAATAGTTTGCCTTTTTTAACATGGCAAACAGTTGGTTAGTATCAGGTAACGGATCCACCTCACTTTCTGTGACAGCATTCAGTTTCCTGTAATCTATGCACAGTCTATGTTTCCCAGAGGGTTTCATCAACAATACCACACTGGAGCTATACGGAGATTCACTGTGAGAAATGATTCCTTCCTGTAACAGATAATCTATCTCCTCTTTTAAAGCTTTCTCCTTTGCGAACGGGATAGTATAGGCTCTCATACAGATGGGTGTTGGGTCTAATAATTTCATGTCATATTCCAACAAGTTTGTGGGCCCCGGTTTGTCCGTTAACACGACTGTATGATTTTCCAGAACCTTTTGAATCGTCTCCCTGTCGCATGAAAATATAATTAATAGTAGGTAAAGCTTGACAGCTGTATAGGCGTGATGGACAATAGTGCACACGGACGTGTGATAGTGGTGCGCAAGAGAGATAGGCAGAAGGCACAGGCTGAGTCAGTGAGTTCTTCACTGAGAAAACCTCACACACACACAGCTCTTCTTGTTTTCTCTGGTGACAATATTACTCTTTTGCACACACTGTGTCAATCACAAATAGTAGGGTAAAGAAGTAAAGTTAGATTGAGGATTTGGTAGTCTGAACTGAACGAACAATCCTATCGAGGTTAACTCAATTTTATTCAATTTAGAAATGTAAATAAATCAATAAGGATTTTTACAGCAAATAATAATAAAGATTATCACGAGAAAACAAACTCACAACAATTTTGATGATTTTAAAGAAGAAAAAAATTATTACACAAATAGTGAAAACAAGGATTATGAATGAATTGTGTTAGTAAAGTTCCAGGCAGGCCTGATAGGCTTTTGCTGGAAAATATGTGAAATACTGTTTGTGTGTAAATGAATGTTTGTTCCTTTGTTCCTTTGGTGTGAATGTTGGAAACAACTTATATCCTGGTGTTCTCTTGGAAAAATATCACGTAATCCAATACTTTGAAATTAACTTCACTGTTCGAATACGGTATCCACAATCGGCACAGAATCTGAACACGATTTTATAAATCCAAGATTGGTGTAACGTATCCACAGTTGATGAGATATCCAAAGATACGAATTTGCTTCCAAATGTGGGATGGAGGGTTAAAATGGGTGGAGTATGGTACGGGTGATGGTTGTTAAGGGTAATATCTGGTGTTGAGAATCGTTGCAATAATTGCAGTAATTGAAGTAATTGAAATGATTGAAATGATTGAAATAATTGAAATAATTGAAGGGAATTATTGTGACTGGTGGACGAGGACTATATGGTCACTGGCCAAAGGTAACCTCTTTTCAGCAATACGAGACAAGACTTTCACTGCATAAATCTGTTAGACAAAACAAAAATACTTGTGTAACTACTGTTCTGTTGCAACACGCAGATTACAACAGAAACAATTTAAGCAGTGTCCAGCGTCGGCATGTTGATATCCATGCATGCGTCTCGTTCCTAAAATAGGTCAGTCCATTCTTAAACACTCCTGTCTGCTGTGAATGAATTAGCTGGCCAGTCCAGGTACATACACAATAACAAGACTTGCTTCCTCCCCTGTCAGACAAAGTTACATGAGGGTCCGCTAGAGAATCCTCCTGTGCATTCCACCGTTCATTCCTTCCAGCATTCATAATAATATGCTCATACATTAATGTTACAAACATTGAAAAGTAAAATGATCATTGAAATTATGAATGATGCAAACATTGTAACATAACATCGCTTTAAAATACAAGCAGTTTATAATAAATGAATTTTCGTAAGCATTTATGATACATACATGATAAAGGAAACCCGTTTATATAATACACTTAGACTTTCACCATGATAGTAATATATTTCATTAGACTTTCACCATGATAGTAATATATTTAATTAGACTTTCACCATGATAGTAATATATTTCATATCTATATATTTGAGCTAATTTCCTATACACTGGAAAAGCGAATACATACCCGCTCCGGAATTTTAGTCTGTTAAGTTAAACTAGAGGGCACTTTGTGTGTTTAACTCAAGTCTCCCTATGCACAGTTTTACTTTACAAGACTAAGAAATGCGTCTTTCTCTTACAGTATGCTTAACACCAAGTGAAGTCTAAAAAACTAGTTTCTTAAAGAAAGAATTAATTTCGATTTACCCGCTACATTTTAAACGTTCCCACGATAGCCAAAAGTATCGCTGCAAATTAGTTTGCATATTGAATGTCACTTGTACGTGCTGTGGTTTCCGAGCTCAGAAGTTTTAACAATGAGGAAGAAGACAGGCCATAAATTTTCTAGACAGACGAGTCTGGAAAATCCTAACAGACCTGAACGCTGGTTGACCGAAGCTTCACCTGAGTTAAGGTGCGTGAGAAACAGTTTTTTTCCAGAAACTTAGGATAGACAGAAAATAAAGCAATATACAGGATGGACAGAAAATTTCAAATAGGCAAATTATCTTCACTCTGCGACACTCCCTCTGACCTTTTGTCAAATGTTTACTGATCTTTACCTGTGCAGGAGTTTCACAGGGTTTCAGGGGGTATTCAAAAGATGTGAGGTTCATTCTTCATCTCAGTAGCTATGGCCAAGGTCATTAAATGTGCCCTTCCTGGATTTGTCTATCATGATATTTCTTTAGGAGGTTCACGTGATAGATTTTTTCTTTACCTTTCTTATCTATCTTGTAGTTAGTTATAGATACCTTTTCTAGAACTGTATAAGGACCTTACCATCCGATCTGAAGTTTGTTGCTGCTGCCGGGTAGTAGAAGAAAAACCTTCTCCCCCACAGCAAGCTCCCTATCCTTCGCTTTCTTATTGTAATATGCAGCATGTTTCTTCCTGGCTTGTCTTAGGTTATCATTAGCGAGTTTCCAGCCAGTTTTTAAGCGAGTGGTCAGCTCGTTCACATACTGATATGATGAGGTTACAGTTTCTTCTGCCTTCTCATCTGTCCACGTCCTCAATAAGGCTTCCAGTGGACCTTTGATTGGTCTGCCAAATAGCAGTGTTGCCGGTGCCATTCCGGTCGAACTATGCGAAACTTCCCGTAAGCAAACAGGGCCGCGGGTAAGTATTGATCCCACGTATCAGGTTTTTTATTGGCCAGCTTTCGCAGGATGGAATTAAGTGTCCCGTTAAATCTTTCCACCTGCCCGTTCCCTTGGGGTGATACGGACTACAGTGAAAGTGCTTGGCTTGGAATATCCTGAAAACTTCCTCAGTTAGTCTCCCCTTGAACAGTGATCCATTATCAGTCAAGATTTGGTGGGGAAAACCTTACTTACTTACTTAGTCGTTCCCCTTCTACCGTGAGGTGTAGAGGTTTGGAAGAGAGAGCGCCAGACTATCCTATCGGCTGTCTTCCTCCTGGCCTGGTTCCATTCTAGTCCTCGGTCCTTCAAAGATTGTCTAATGTTGTCCTCCCAGCGGACTCTGGGTCGTCCTCGGGGTCTGGATCCTTGGCTCTTTGTTTCCCATGCTTGTCGTGGTAGCCGATCTTCTCCCATTCTGCAGACATGGCCAAACCATCTTAGTTGGGATTGTTCTACTTGGGTCTGCAGGGGGTGGGATTTAAGGCCTTGACGTAACGTCTGGTTGCGTACCATGTCTCTTCTTGTTACCTCAACCACCGTCCTCAGATACCTCATTTCTGAGGTTTGGATCTGGCTTTTGTGGGTTGTAGTCATTGCTCATGACTCGCATCCATATGTCAAGACTGGGATGGGACATAGGTGGAGCGGTATACAGCCATCTTAGTTTTCTTACCAACCTCTCTCTTGCTGAGGAATCCTCGATTTATGGCCTGAAAAAGTCTCCCAGCCGCTGCTTTTCGAGTGGCCAACTCTTCTTTGATGCCTCCCTTTCGGTCAATAATAGCTCCGAGGTATTTAAAGTGGTCTACCTGCTCCAGGACCTGTTCTCCCAGCTTAATCTGATGTCTTCTTTCTTCTCGTGATATCACCATGGATTTTGTTTTAGAGCTGCTTATGACCATCCCTCTCTTCTCCAGCTCTTCCTTCCAGACTTGCAGGTTGAATTGGAGATGTGCCTCTGATTTAGCAATCAGGGCAACATCATCAGCAAATGCCAGCTCCGAAATACAGACCTGTCTCATCTTCCAGTACCCCACTGAATACTTTCTTGTTCTCTCCTTACATGCCTTAATGACATCGTCCATGAGGAGTATGAAAAGGTAAGGTGACACCAGTGGTGGTCCTGAACTCTTCTGACTTATGGTTTGCTGTCCTCACATAATTTCTGCAAGACTTGTAGAAGCTTTGTATAGCATGAATCAGATGTGCTGGAATGTTCTTCCTTGCCAAACAATCCCAACGTTTGCTCCAGGGGACCCTGTCAAACGCCTTTTCCAGATTTATGATACAAAGATGGATCTCACTCTTATACTCAAGGGCCTTTTCACTCAGCTGTCTGAGTGTGAAGATTAGGTCTTGAGTACTTCGGTTCGCTCGGAATCCGCACTGGACCTCATCCAGTTGTGGCTCAGCTAGGCGTCGGAGTCTCTGCTCTAGGATTCTAGAGTAGATTTTACCAGGGACACTGAGAAGGGATATGCCTCTATGGTTTCCACACTGTCGATTGTCACCCTTTTTGAAAATTGGTGTTATGATGGCAATCTCCCAATTCTTTGGTATGGTCTTGTTGTACCACGCTGCCTGTAGAACCCTTAAGAGTAATAGGTCGCCTGATGCTCCCATGTACTTAACCATTTCTGGTGTTATACCATCATGCCCTGCTGCTTTGCCCATGTTGATTTTCTCCAGTGCTGCCTTCAGTTCTTCCATCTTTATGTCATCTTCACCATCATTGGTTTTCTCTTCTGTGCTAGTGGTTATCATTTCTGATGCTTCACCATCCAGGAGTTCTGAGAAATATTCTTTCCATTACTTCCTTCGGGGCAGTAAGCAATTTGCCTTGCTTGTCCTTTATAAATTTGAGAGGGCATTGTTTTTCCTTTCTCATGTTCTTTAGGGTCTTATAGAACAATTTCTGGTTTTCTTGTGCATCTTTTTCTAGCTTTTCTCCAAATTCTTCCCAGGACTTCTGTTTTGCTGCTAGCACTTTGTTCTTTGCTTCTGTTCTGAGTGTCACATATTCTCTATATTTTTTCATCTGTCCTGTTGTGTTTTTAGCTCCTAAGTATTGTTTCCATGCCATTTTCTTCTCTCTTATTTTCTCTTTGACTTTCTCTGTCCACCAAGGTGTCCTCTTTCTCTTGTTCCCAAGTCGGACTTCACCGCATGCTTCTGCTGCAGCTGTCTTTATGATATCCTTGAATTTATTCCAGAGGGTTTCCAAGTCATCAGGTCGTTCTTCTGTGTTGCTCACCGCTGCAGCAATAAGCCCCTGATATCTGGTCTTAATTTCTGGCTCTTTCAGCTTGTAGGTCCTAATGCTCATTTCTCCCGCTCGTTTACTTGGTTTCTTGCGTGATATTGGGCAGTTCCTAGGCTGAGCAACTCTTTCAGTTGTTCTTTTGATTGTTAGCAAGTAGTGATCACTTCTAATCTCTGGCCCCCTCCAGACTCTAGCATCCCGGACATATTTGAATGAGCTTCTCCGAACAATGGCATAGTCGATCACTGACTACTCATTCTTGGTTGGTTCACATCTAGTGTATGCATGTATGCGCTTATGGAGGAACTTTGTGTTTGTAATGATCAGATTCTGCTCACTGCAGAATCTAAGGAGTCGCTTTCCATTGTCATTGAGAGTATCTTCTCCATATCTTCCGATAACTCCACCCCATCTAGCATGGTCATTTCCAACTCTGGCATTAAAATCTCCGAGCATGATAACTTCATCCAGGCAGTCATCCACTGTCCTTTGAAGCAGCTCGAAGAATTCCTCCTTGACCTCTGCTCTCTCATCCTCATTTGGCCCATACACTATGACCAGGTTGACTATGGTTTCTCCTTCTTTTAGTTTTACAACCATAATGCGCTCCGAGACAAAGTTCCATCCCTTGATACTATCTTTCTGGTTTTTGGCCACAATGCAACCCACGCCCCCTTTAGCTCTTTCAGATGTGGGTACACCACTGTATAACAGCGTGTTGCCATCGAGATCCATGACTCCTTGTCCCTTTTTCTTTGTTTCGGTAATAGCCAGGATTTCTAATTTTGCTTTCCTCATCTCTTCCACCAGCTCCTCTTCTTTCCCATTTATACTTCTTGTGTTCCAAGTTCCATAAGTCGTAGTCCGTTCCAGTTCGTCGCCTTTAGAATCAGACCGGTTTTCTCTCATATTGCTGGTAATCATAGTTTAAAGCAAACAGGTGATTGGCCTGTTGTGCCTTTGCATGGTGGAAGGGGGGGGAACCTAACCTCGTGAATATTGTAAGTAATGCCTCTGCCACATGGTTCGAGTCGATTGATGACAAGGCTACCGCCTCTCCCCACATGGAGCAAGTGTCCACCAGAGTAAGAATGTAACTGTTTCTCCTCTTGGTACGTGTGAGAGGTCCCACAATATCCACTGCAACTCTTTCAAACGGGGTTCCCACGATTGGCATCTCCGCTAAAGTTGCTGGTGCAGTCCAATGCTTTGGAGCTACCCTTTGGCATTCTGGGCAGGATTTGACATATCTTTTTATATCTTCCGTTATCACTGGCCAGAAGTAATGGCAGGCTATACGCTGTCCTGTGGCGCTGATCCCCATATGACCACTGAAGTGGATAGCATGTCCTAACTCCATCACCTTTTCCCTATATGAAGTGGGAAGAATTAGCTGTCCGTGACCAGTGGATCCAGTTCTAGCCTTCCTATACATTAGCTTGTTCTTCATATAAAAATCTCCTTTATTTTGAGGGGTATGGCATTTCGGGAGTTTCTTGAAACACGGCTTTAGTGACCTATCCTCAGCCTGTGCCCTCCTCATCTCCTCTGGATGAGTATTTATTTGGTTTTCTTCCTCCTTCCTTGATTGTGCCCTGGTCTCTACTGTTGCCATAATCACTGGTCTTTTGGGGTTTCCCAAGAAGACATACCTGCACCCCAATATCAGAGGGTAGATTGGTTCGTTTATCACTGGTGCTCTAATCACTCCTTCCACATAGCGAGTTTTCACATTGATTCTTGCAATGGGAAGTGTCATGGTTGCTACTTCCTTGGCTGCCGTCTGTATTTCCACTGTTTCTGTGGTATATTGGTCAGGGTGCACCAGGCGAGAACTCACGACTGAGTCACAATCCAATCCAGTATCCTAAAGGCACTCAATAGTGGCCCCATTACATACTACTTCTTCACATACAGGGGGATGATAAGGTTCCTGCTGTCCAGCAGGTTTGTCCTTCTGTCCCTTATTTCATGTTTTAAGGCATGCAGCATAATGTGGAGGGTTATTTTTCTTCCTACAGTCTTTTGTATTATGGTTATTTAGCTTGCAAATTTTACAATACTTGCCATCAGATCTGTAGGGTTTCCTTTCATTGTATTGCGAGTTTCTATCTCGAGGGTCAAATCTTGGCCTATCATAGTTGGGTTTACCTCTGCTTCCTTGATCTTACTGTCAAATTTATTCTGGTTTGGGGGGGCTTTATTATGTTCTATCTGTTTCTTCTTTGCTCCTGCTACTTCTGACTGGGATGCCTGATACCTCTCAGCGACATCGAGCACCTCACCCAACCTTTCTGCACCTTGTTCCATGAGAAACTTTCTCAGGTCTGGAGCCATGGACTCTCTTAATTGCTCAATCATGATCATTTCCTTAAGATCTTGGGTTTTCCCCAGAGCAGTCCATTTCTCCAAGTACGTTTCCAACCTGGCAGAGAATTGGTGGTAGGTCTCCCCAGACAGGAGCTTTGCATTTCTAAATCTCTTCCTATAAAATTCCCCATTCTTCTCGTACCTAAGTAGAAGAGCCTGTTTTAATATGTCATAGTCTTCCTGATCGTCTCTGCTCAACTTTGAGAACACTTCGTAAGATGTTCCCCTAAGCCCTTGGGATAATTTCAAACTCCATTTTTCCTTCTCTAAACCATAATTTGTAGCTAGTCTTTCAAATCTAGAGAGGAAGGACTCAATGTCATCCTCTTTTTCTACAAAGGGGTCTAAATTGAAGTTCATTGCCAAGTTAGAGGCTCCCTGAGTTGCACTAGCATCAGAGGTAGATGGGCTGTTACCATTCTCTGGAGCATGGCCTTGCAATTCCAATTCTTTTAGCCTTAGTACGTGCTCCATTTGCAATCGTTTGTCCTCTGCTTCTCTTTCAGCAGCCTGTCGTCTTTCCTCCTTCTCAGCTTCTAACTTCTTTTCCTCTAACTGCAATCTTTTAATTTCAGCCTCACTCTAAGCTTCTAATTTTATAGCCTCCCTAGCATCTTCTAATTGTAATCGCTTCTCTTCTGCTAACCTCCAATCTTCCCTTTCAATAAACTTATCACATTCTGAAGTCACATACTGAATCAGAATTTGCCCCTCCATTCCCATTTCCTTTGCAGTCTGCATTGCAGCAGATCTGAATTTGGCCAAGTCTGCCATCTTTTATCTTACACCAAATTTAATTAATCCAACTGTAATAGCTAACAAATATTTCTAATTAACTATGGGCTATGAAAATTCATTCAATTCTCCACACTAATTAATATTATAAATTTTATACAATGGGGTTACCCTTGATCTATGATGTTACAATAAATTCAAATCCCGGAAAAGGACCCCAATATATGTGGTGGATTAACACCGGGGAGGTTATTGATGTTACTAGATGCAAATATATGTGTCTACAGCGTGGGGCCAAGCTATGTAAGACCCTGAGTCTAATAGTTAAAATGGTGTTGATGAGTTCTCAGGGGACTTAACGCTACCTCCGTCAGATCTCACGCTATGCAATATTTTTATCTATTGTGGGATGTTTGTTATGTGGCTACGTGTCTAGGGTAACGCAAGTGTAGTGATAAATGCCTGAAAATAATAACCACAACGTTAACTTAATGAAAAGTAAATCAACAAGACTGGGTTAAATTTAAAATATTATTTTACAATTTTAATTTCCTGTACCGCAAATCTTTTGGGACAGGAATGTTTAAAACTTAAAAAAAGAAGTGTGTTTATATACAACATTTAATGAATAGGAACGACATCTTGTCCATAAATGTCACTACTATAATGTTTTTAGGATTTTATTTATTGCTGAAACCATGCAGTCATTTGAAGTGTCACTACTGGGAAAGACTGGGTGTCTCATCATATCACAAAACAGTTTATAGTATCGTGTGGAGAATACGACGTCATGAATTTACATAAGCCCGCAATCGTATGGCTTATCTTGTGGATCCTTTGAAGATAGATGACTTGCTTGAACATACACACTCGTTCACTACAGAGTTCTCTGGAGGCAGGTAATATTTCACATTCAAACACCCAGCATGGTGCTTCGAACTCTGCAGCTCCAGGTTTTGGCTCACTGGGTAATATTTGATTCAACCCGCAATCAATGAAATATTTCACAAGTATAGGGTTAACTAGCGATCAATTACACAAATTCAGATCGCCGAATTTCCAAACTGCAAAAGCAACTGGTCACAAATTTACTCTGCGTCTGCTCTTAACCTTTCTTGTATGAAATATTTTTTCAAGTGGCACCTATGCTTAGCAAAACGTTCGTTTTATCCCCTCTTCTTCATAGACTAACCTCAACCAATGAAATCAAGTTACGCCAATTTGACTGTTCAAAAAAAAAGCGTCCCCTAAAATGTAACTCCGAAGATTTTCAAAGTTGAGCGGTTATCACTGTGTATGTCTGTATGTCTTCCATTTTTATTTTCTTCGATAGCTCCGTTCTTATTAAAGTTATTTTAAAAATAGAAAGTGATTATTAACCGGACAATTGTCCTTTATCTAGCCAGTATATTTTCATTTACTTCTTTATCATAGTTTTCATCTTAGTACTTTTCTTCTTTTTTTTATTCAGAACAACCTATTTTTTACTCTAAAACAAGATAACATATTATAGGAATTAATATGGTATTCTAATAAACAGTATTATCGTTTCTGTCCTTTCCTTTTATTTCCTTCTATAGAATCCATTACATTATCTACGTTTTCTTTGCCCCTTTCTCTACCCTGCACACAATTGGTTCGCTAGTTTCAGTTTCACAATGCTCAAGTTAGGTTAGATTTTTTCTAAGTTACTCCCCCCCCCCCCCCCCCCCCCTTTTCATCTCTCTCGCCCGTTCTTAGAAACGAAACAACGCGTTAGCCAGCTGCCGAACTGTCTAAAAGTCGTTTTAAATATTCGGACGGGTGGAGATAAAGTGCGTGTGGTGGCGGGTGGGGAATCGTATGCTTGACATTAGTTAATTCAAATCTTGGACCAGCGATAGCCTTGGGCAAAATAAATTTCAAACATGTTGTAGCTATTTATAGTTACAACCTGTCCCTAAATACTAGGAGGGGTGAATGCGTTTGCGGGTGGTAACCATTTTGAACGATAATAGTAGAAAAAAATTCAAATAATGTGTCCAATTCTTAGTAACAGTGTGACCTTGGTCTTCAACGTTTTTTTTTTTCAAATCTACTAGTGGGGTTATAGCGGAAAATTTACGTTACTAAGTTTTTTTTTTTTAAAGAGGAAATTGAGCGGGGTGTCAAAAAGGAGTGATTTTATCACAAATAGTAAGATCGGCTATAGCTAGTTGGTGTTAGCTTTCTTAGTTTCCTAGTCTTTTATACTGTGTAAAATCTCCATTGGTTATTTGTACCGCTTTATACAGATTTGCTAAGGCATTATTTCTATAATATTTAGTATTATAATGTAAGGTGAGACTATAGAATGTACAACCACGCAGCTTAGCTGCGTGTTAGCTTGGCTGTATGCAGTTCTCGCAAGATGGCGTAGCCATAGAGCGCGTGGTATGAATGGCTGACTGTGGTGTGCTCACTTGGAGATATATATTTCTCTTCTCCGCTCCTGGGGGAGGATGGGGCCACCAGTGTGGTTTGCCTCCGCATGAAGCATTCAGATGCTCTTGCAGTAGTGGTTTCGGTAGCAACCGATGTTACACGTTGAGATTGCCAGCCTCATGCACAACACCATACTAGTCTCATTGGACGATATGCATGAGTGTGTGAGATAGATGAGTGTGTCAGGTGGGCGCACGTTTTCTGTATGGTAAGTGTTATTATCTATGCTATTGATTTTCACTTAGACATTGTTTTATATTTTGTTTCTTTCAGAAAGTCTATGAAAACTGCCTGGGTGTTCGGTAGTATTAAATGTTGATCTGTATAAGGCTTTGTGTTGCTTGAATTGCTAAGTCTGCTGCTGAGAGGGTTGCAAGCAACCAATAATTGCAACCCCTGTCAAACGACCCTTTACAAATTTTCTTAGTGCACGGGTCTTGGGTGTGGACACCTAAGCCCTGTCACATGAAGATATTAAATAGCCAGGGGACAATACACACTTATTTTTATGTCTATATATGGTGAGTAATTCCTTCCAGATCTTATTGTCGCAGTTCGTTCATAATAACGGTTTCTGAGCATTCTTTTGTCTTTTCCATCAATACCTATGTCTTTTAGGCATTCAATTATTTTCTTATGATGTACCGGTACTCTGTCAAACGCCTGCCTGTAGTTAATGAAGCACATATACATACTTGTCTGGACCTCTATATATTTTTCTGACAATATTTCTTTTCTTGTCCTGTTTTTCCGACAAAAACCAAACTGTTGTTCCTGGACTTCACTGCCTACCTTATTTTTGATTCTCTCCTTATGATCTTGAGCACTATTTTTATTGTGAGACTCATCAAGCTGATTGTTCTAAGTCTGAACATTCTGAAAATCCAAAGATCAGTATGCAAAATAATATATCAATCAGTGGAAAACGGGGTGCAAACAATATTACACAAAGAGAGAGGCACATAAACCTCATCAACACAGACCAGGGGCAAGAAGCAGAATGGGCAGAGCAATTCAGAGAAACACTCAATAAGACACCACCAGAGATGCAGCTGGACATTCATGAGCCTAAAAATTACCTAGATATCATTACAGACATTCCAAGAAAGGAAGAAGTCATCACAGCAATCAAAGAGTTGAAGAATGGAAACGCTCCTTGTCACGACAGCTTAAACGTAGAGCTATTTATAATAGATCATAAATTATGAGCAGAACTCTTAGAATCACTCTTTGCACAAATCTGGCATTTAGAGACAACACCACTAAAATCGAAGAAAGGAACAATTATCGCATTACCTGAAAAGGCTATACTCGCAGACTGTAACCCCTGGAGATGTATTACCCTCAACTCAGTTCCCAGCAAACTTTATTAGTCCGGATAATTATCCACAGAATCACAAGAGCACCAGATCAAAAACCGAGGAAGGAATAAGCAGGATTCAGAAACAACAAAAGATGTGCTGATTATATATTCACTCTCAGGAACTTAATAGAGCAGTGCTCAGAACAGCAGAGACAACTTTATATTAACTGTGTTGATTTTGAAAAGGCTTTCCACACCACACACAGGGACAGGCTATGGAAAATACTTGGGACATATAGGATCCTTAGTTTCATTGTTTCCATAACCAAAATCCTCTTTACTAACGTTCGAGGTGAAAAACAGATGTACGACAGGGAAGCCTCATATCAACCATTCTATTTGTAACTGTCAGAGACAGGATGATGCACCAGACAACAGAGGATACCCCTAGAGCAGGGGTCGGCAACCGGTCGATCATAATCTACCGTCAGAATCAACCATCAAACAGCGCTCGCCCCTACACAACTTTAATACAGCACAATTTGCTTTCCTACGCTAAGCGTGTTCAAAATCAGACTGCAAATATTAAATTTGCAGATTAACAACTACGATTTAAATCGTTCACTCACTTCCTCAAAATCCCGTGCCAAGATAATTCGTTCGCACTGTTCAAACTTACTTAAAAATCCTAAAGGGACGTTATAGTAATTAATCTCCCTTTGCTAAATTAGACTATACGCTGTGAATACTCTGACTAGGTTACCTCCACTAACGCATGCAAAATTTTAAAACCATTATTTACGACATCCGCCAATTTACAAGTTAAATCCACGATCTTTTCTTAAGTGGCGTAATAAAAAGTTTATTTCCCTTTGCTTTAAAATCAACAAATTCAAATTTTATCTCCCATTTAGTAGGGTCTAATAGTCTGTCCCTAAAGTATGCAAATTTTCTAAACCAGATTTTCTTACACTATCTTTATTTTGATATAAAAATTCTGTGACAAACTAGGTTAATAGTTTATGTGCACTCTATTGTGTCAAACAAGGTTTTAACGCTGTACAACCCAATGCCTAGAATCCGGCTTTTGGCTGGGATCATGTGTCTACACACAGGGACCAATACAGTGACATTCATGTGTCATTAGGTCTCTTGTGTGAGAACACAGAAGATCACTACGGTGACACATGTTGTCATTGGGTCTTCTTGTGTTGGGACATGTGGTCTTGACCAGGGCCGGGTTTGGGCGGGGATAATGCGACCTCATGCGAGGAAAAAATATGCGACCTCAAGCGAGAAAAAAAAAAAAAAATTAGGTCTCTTGTGTGAGAACACAGAAGATCACTACGGTGACACATGTTGTCATTGGGTCTTCTTGTGTTGGGACATGTGGTTTTGACAGGGCACGGGTTTGATAATGGACCTCATGCGAGGAAAAAATATGCGACCTCAAGCGAACATGTGGGCTTGACCGGGGCTGGGTGTGGGTGGGGAAAATGCAACCTCATGCGAGGAAAAAATATGCAACCTCATGCGAGGAATAAAAAAAAAAAAAAAAAAAAAAAAAACTAATATCCAGCCTTTGGCTAGGATCATGTGTCTAGACGCAGGGACCAGTAGTGACATTTATGTCATGAGGTCCTTTGTGTAAGAACATAGAAGACCACTACAATGACACATGGTGTCATTGGGTCTTCGTGTGTTGGGACATGTGGTCTTGACCAGAGCCGGGTTTGGGCGGGGACAATGCGACCTCATGCGAGGAAAAAAATATGCGACCTCAAGCGAGGAAAAAAAAAAAAAAAAAAAAAAAGGGATCATGTGTCTAGACACAGGGACCAGTACAGTGACATTCATGTGTCATTAGGTCTCTTGTGTGAGAACACAGAAGACCACTACAATGACACATGGTGTCATTGGGTCTTCGTGTGTTGGGACATGTGGTCTTGACCAGAGCCGGGTTTGGGCGGGGACAATGCGACCTCATGCGAGGAAAAAAATATGCGACCTCAAGCGAGGAAAAAAAAAAAAAAAAAACAGTATCCGGCTTTTGGAAGGGATCATTGTCTAGACACCGGGACCGGTACAGTGACATTCATGTGTCATTAGGTCCCTTGTGTGAGAACACAGAAGATCACTACAGTGACACATTTTGTCATTGGGTCTTCTTGTGTTGGGACATGTGGTCTTGACCAGGGCCGGGTTTAGGCGGGGAAAATGCGACCTCATGCGAGGAAAAAATATGCGACCTCAAGCGAGGAAAAAAAAAAAAAAAAAAAAGTATCCTGGCTTTTGGCTGGGATCATGTGTCTAGACACAGGGACCGATACAGTGACATTCATGTGTCATTAGGTCTCTTGTGTGAGAACACAGAAGATCACTACAGTGACACAGTTTGTCATTGGGTCTTCTTGTGTTGGGACATGTGGTCTTGACCGGGGCCGGGTTTGGGCGGGTACTAATGCGACCTCATGCGAGGAAAAAATATGCGACCTCAAGCGAGGAAAAAAAAAAATTAAAAAAAAAAAAAAAAATTTAAAATTTAGAATCCTGGCTTTTGGCTGGGATCATGTGTCTAGACACAGGGACCAGTACAGTGACATTCATGTGTCATTAGGTCTCTTGTGTGAGAACACAGAAGATCACTACAGTGACACAGTTTGTCATTGGGTCTTCTTGTGTTGGGACATGTGGTCTTGACCAGGGCCGGGTTTGGGTGGGTAAATGCGACCTCATGCGAGGAAAAAATATGCGACCTCAAGCGAGGGAAAAAAAAAAAAAGTATCTGGCTTTTGGCTGGGATCATGTGTCTAGACACGGGGACCAATACAGTGACATTCATGTGTCATTAGGTCTCTTGTGTGAGAACACAGAGGATCACTACAGTGACACATGTTGTCATTGGGTCTTCTTGTGTTGGGACATGTGGTCTTGACCAGGGCCGGGTTTAGGCGGGGAAAATGCGACCTCATGCGAGGAAAAAATATGCGACCTCAAGCGAAAAAAAAAAAAAAAAAAAAAAAAGTCTAGACACCGGGACCGGTACAGTGACATTCATGTGTCATTAGGTCCCTTGTGTGAGAACACAGAGGATCACTAGGTGACACATTTTGTCACTGGGTCTTCTAGTGTTGGGACATGTGGTCTTGACCAGGGCCGGGTTTGGGTGGGTAAATGCGACCTCATGCGAGGAAAAAAAAAAAAAAAAAAAAGTATCCTGGCTTTTGGCTGGGATCATGTGTCTAGACACAGGGACCGGTACAGTGACATTCATGTGTCATTAGGTCTCTTGTGTGAGAACACAGAAGATCACTACGGTGACACATGTTGTCATTGGGTCTTCTTGTGTTAGGACATGTGGTCTTGACCAGAGCCGGGTTTGGGCGGGGATAATGCGACCTCATGCGAGGAAAAAATATGCGACTTCAAGCGAGGGAAAAAAAAATGTGTGCTGTCCCCCTGCCTATTTAATTTATACACCGAAAAAATTTTCAAACAGATACAGGAAATACCAGGACTGAACATCAGTGGAAGGTCAATAAACAACCTTAGATATGCAGATGATACCGTGTTGTTAGCTGAAAGCGAACAGGAGTTACAAGAACTAGTGAAGCAAGTGAACAGTATAAGTCAGGAATATGGACTCGACATTAATATTGAGAAAACTAAAACTATGATAATTAGCAAAACAGACGATAAACCCACATTAAAGATAAGCGTAAATGGGAAAATCCTGGAACACGTCAAGAGCTACGTATATCTTGGTCATATAATAACAGAAGATGGCAGATGTGAAACAGAAATCAAGAAGAGAATAGGAATGGCCAAAGCTACATTCAACAACATGAAAAATATACTGACATCCAAACAGTTATCTCACAAATTAAAACTGAGAATCATAAAGTGTTATATATATTCTGCATTTCTGTATGGTGCAGAAACATGGACGATGAATAAGCGTTTGGAAGAAAGAATTGAGGCTCTTGAAATGTGGATATATAGAAGAATGGGGCGTATCTCATGGAAAGAGATGAAAACAAATAAGGAGGTCCTAGAAAATCTAGGTATGAAAAGAGAACTAATGAGGGAGGTCAAAGTTCGGCAGCTAAAATACTTTGGCCACATAAAAAGGCATAACACCTTGCAGAAGACCATAACAGAAGGGAGAGTTGAAGGCAAACGTGCAAGGGGAAGACAGCGCTATAAGTGGGAAGATAACATCAAGAGATGGACAGGAAAGAGTCTATCAGAGTGCACCACCAAGACAAGAGACAGAAGACGTTGGAGATCCATTACAGCCAACCTTCGTTGTGGAGATGGCAAATGATGATGATGACACTCTTTACTCAGGCCAGGCGTCGATACATTTTCATTTTCCAAGACAGCACTATACTAAAACGAGCGTCCTTTTCAGGGCGAACACAGCCGTCGGAATTCACTAAAATGGGTCGCACCAAGCCACAAGCGAAAAAGAGGAAGGTCTATCATCATCATAACCCTCCACTCCCAAAGGAGCATAGGCCTTCAACAAACACATGCCAAGTCCTCCTGTCCCGTGCCATCATCTCAAGTTCTTTCCATGTTCTCCTCATCATTTTCACCTCTGTTTCCAACTCTCTTCTCCATGTACTTCTTGGTCTTCCTCTGCCTCTCTTGCCCTGGGGGTTCCAGAACAAGGACTGCCTTGTAATGCTATCAACAGGTTTCCTCAGTGTGTGTCCTATCCATCGCCATCGTCTTCTTCTCATCTCTTGTTCCACTGGCACTTGTCTAGTTCTTGTCATCAGTTCCACGTTGGTAATCTTGTCATACCATTTTAATCCCTCTATTCTACGCAAGCACCCATTTATGAAAGTCTGTAGCTTTTTGGTTGTTGTCTTTAAAACACTTGTCCGCAGCATCAAACAAGAACCTGCGAAGAACAAACAGAGTCAACCAGAGAGCACGATTACTCAACCTACTAGCGTCGTGGCCGGTCCCTCTCAGAAGCCAGAAGCAAACGGTTCTGACCTAGATGAAGAAGACACAGAACGTAAAGAAATATTGAGAGCGTTACAACAACTGGAGCAGACGACGGAAAGAATAGAGAAAAGAAAACAAGAGCTTAGATCCATGCCGCCACCACCACGCGTAACCGACTCGTCAGCAGAAACCCGGTCTACCACAGAGAAGCTGCACCAAACACCAATGACACCATCACACGATGCCGAGATGACAGCCAACCCACCTGTAAGCACTATGAAAGAAGTGATAGAGATAGCCCCTCAACACAGACAGGTACAAGAGGAAGATATCGCAGAGACCATTATAGATGCGATGCACTTCGAAGAATTGAAGACGGAGACGAGTCCCTTAGGCTCGCTCTTCAAGAAGCGATAGTAGAAGTAGCCCCAGGCGTGCTGGACATCGAAACCACTGAGAAACAAGCTACCACTCCTGGTCCTGGGGAAACAACAGCTGACAACTCAAGGGCACAGACGCACGATATGACACCTTATAACAAAGAACAGGAACAAGATTCGAACCAAGCCTGTAGAAGGAAACAACGACCAAACACCAAGACAAACAACACAGAAACGACACAGGAGAGGATCGTAAAGATCACCCAGACGTCAGGAAGTGAGGCCTCACTCAGGGCCCTACCCGACAACAAAGTGATCAACATCCTGGAGGTGATAACTGGACGGAGAGGTATCGCCAAAGTAGGGAGTCACGAAAAGGGAGTCGTGCTTTCGCTCAACAACACAGACAAAACAACCTCGCTGATGATCGAACTGGAATCCGGTCCAAAGGAAATCCAGTTGCCCCACCAAATAAAAGTGGTGGTGGAAAAGTACAAGACAACAAAGAAGTTGGTCATCAGAGGGGTGGATACCAGATGTTCCGAAGGCGAGGTCCACAGACGCCTTCAAGCTGAAAACGCAACGCTAAAAATCACGCAGGTCGAAAGGTTAAAAACCTGGGCCAAGAAAGATACCAACCTGATGATAGTTACGGTAGAAGGATCGACAAGACCCGAGAGACTGACGCTCGAAACATCAACAAAAAGGACAGAACCATATATACCTCCGGTCATGCAGTGCTCTAACTGCCAACAGTTTTCACACACCAAGAAAACCTGCAGGAGAGACGCTGCCGATATTGCGCGGGAAACCACCAATATGGCAACTGCCCAGGGCGAAGGAGGACCACAACTACAAAACCACTAACGCAAACCGTACCTGTGCAAACTGCCTCGGAAACCACGGGGCTAGGTACCGAGGCTGCCCGGTGTTCCAAGAAACAAAGAATATCTTGAAGGAGGCCGTGTCAAAAAACATTCCCTTCAGAGGCAAAACACAAAATGGTTGCGGATGCTGCGGAAAAACAGCGCATGATTGACAGACGACAGATACACAAGCTGACCGCTGAAGTCAAAGAAATGAAACTTCAGGTCGAAAACAGAAACAAGCAGGCTCCCGAAGAACCAACCGACAGCAGTGAAAACGTAATAGATCTACAGAACGTCAGAGATATGATGGAAGAAATGAAAAGAATGCAGCAGCAGATAGAAGCAGATGTCAAGAAGCTGATGCAGCTAAAAGAAAAAAATACAGAAATACTCAAAAGAATCGAGACAGAACGAAGAGCCATTGAGGGCATTACACCAAACAACACGAGAGAAACTAACACGAACAACCTAACAGAAGAAGAAATCATCGAGGAAACTCTAGAAAGACTACTCCCAGCAATCATAGAAAAAGCTCTATTACATATACAGGAAAAGAAGAAGACACAAGAAGCAGAAACGAGGAGGACAAAAACTCACAAAACCAAACAAGCCAGATAGGGAGGCAGCAAATGAACACCATGAACACGCCACGACACCACGAACGGACAAGAGCAAGGAGGTATCCTGACAGGCAGCTAGTGGTCCTTTTTAGGACCAGTCCTTTTCAGGACTAACAACAGGCTAGCACCGAAGAAAGTAAACACACAATATACCCCAATTATAACCAACTTTCAGGTTGAACAGGGTATTACAGCAACATAGTAGACGAAAACAACAACAACAACAAAGGTTAATAGTTTGCAGATGACTGTGCCATTTGGCGATCTGGAAAAAACTTGGACCATGTTTACAAAAAACTTCAAAATCAAATAGACAAAGTTTCAGAGTGGATGAATAGTTGGGGCTTCCAAATTAATGTAAACAAAAACAGTAGGTATGATTTTCAGCAAAGGAAATTTAAAAAAAAATAACAAAATCAATATAACCATTAAAGGACAGAAATATGTACCTCCTCAACAACTAGATTTTTGGGCGTAACTTTAGATAAACAACTAAATTATAATAAACATATAGACAATCTTTAGGGACCCCTAAATATACTAAGGTTTGTAAAAGGTAATGGATGGGGGGCCAGCAATAAAATAATGCTTATGTTCTACAAGTCTTTCATCAGGGGGAAACTGGATTAGGCCAGCATAGTCTATGACTCAGCTGCAGCTTCTAACAAAGCAAAACTGGACAGAATTCAAAATGCAGCCATGAGAACCATTACAGGTGCATTTGTATCGACACCAATAGAAGCGCTAGAAGTAGCTTATGGCATACCGCCCCTTGGTCTAAGACGAAAAGAACTAAGATTAAATTATTGGAGTAAAGTAGCACAAGAAGTGACACACCCAGCTCATAAAGCATTTGTCAAAAACCAACCAAGTGTATGGGACGTCCCCTTAAATAAAGATAGATATCCAACAGGGTGGAGAACTATAGAAGACCTAACACAGTTCAAAGAACTATCAAACATAATTGAAAATAGTAATAAATACAGAAGCAAAATACCACCCTGGGAACTAAAAACACCAATCATAGACTACTCACTGACTAAAAAGATCAAACAAAACATAGAAGATAAGGAAGCCAAAATGATAAGTAGAAAGTTCATAGATCAACTAACTAAACAAAGTCTGGCCGTTTACACTGATGGATCCAAGGGTGATAGTGGGCAACTAGGTGCCGGAGTTGTAATACCGCAATGGGGAATTAAAAAGAGCTAGTGTAACTGAAGGGGCGTCGATTTTTACCGCAGAGATGGTAGCAATTCTTAAAAGTTTAGAAATAATCGAAGATAACCCACCAGAAGCTATTACGGTATTTACAGACTCACTATCATCACTACAAGCACTAGAACACCCAGGTAAATGTAGCCGGCCAGACATAAAGGGAGAAATTCTTGCAATTAATACATCACTAGAGAACAGAGGATGTAGGGTGAGGCTAGTGTGGGTTCCAGCATACATAGGTATTGCTGGCAACGAGTTGGCAGACCAGAACGCCAAGATTGGAAGAACAAGTAAAAACAATATAAAAGCAGGACTGGGAAGGTCAGAGATCAACAGCCAAGTGAAGATAACTATAAACGAGGAATTGAAGACAACATGAAAGAAAAGTAAAAAAGGCAGACACGCGTTCAAACTGCTGAAAGAACCAACAAGGACATGCCAGGTCAGAGAAGAATTAAAGATACCATCGAACAAAAAACTATGGCGTCTCCGTCTCGGTGCAGCATACTTTATGGTAGAAGAACCACACTGCCAAGAATGTCAGAAAGAAAATGACATAGACCACTATCTGATCCACTGTAAAAAGTATGAACAACAAAGGCTTGAATTAAAAACTTACTATCATCATCATCTCAGCCCGTAACCCGTCATGGGTCGTAGGGGTGCCATGGTGGAAGCATCAGCAGACAGGGTCCTCCACTGCTCTCTATCCTCAGCAATGCGTACAAGTGTGGAAAAACCGTGTCCTGCCCATTCTTTGATGTTATCAGCCCAGGATTTTCTTTGCCTTCCTCTTCTCCGTTTACCTTCGACTGTCCCCTGAAGGATCGTTTTCGAAAGGGAGTCATGACGAGTTACATGCCCAAACCAGGCAAGCTTTCGATGTTTCACTATTGACAAAAGTGGTTCTTGGTGGCCTGCATAGGTGTTTATCTTCTCTCTAACATAGACATTTGTTTTGTGCTCTTTATAGCAAATGCGCAAAATTCTTCTATAACATTTATGCTCGAAAGCCTGAATCCTTCGCTCCGTATCTGCAGTGAGTGTCCAGCTCTCAC
The DNA here is from genome assembly GCA_024509875.1 of Oreohelix idahoensis. Lineage (NCBI taxonomy): Eukaryota > Metazoa > Mollusca > Gastropoda > Stylommatophora > Oreohelicidae > Oreohelix > Oreohelix idahoensis. The sequence continues at coordinate 214,360 of JAMPIV010014411.1, forward strand.
ACCCATACAAGAGAATAGATAATACAAGTGATTTGTATAATTTGATCTTCACAGGAAAACTGATGTTACTTTTCCAGATCACATTCAACTTTGTCATGGCAGCTGAGGCCATCTCAAGTCTTGTCTTGATTTCTTTACTTGATCTTCCATCACTACATATAGTGGACCCGAGATATTTAAAGGTGTTAACTTCTTCTAACGTTTGCCCATTTAACGTAATGTTGGTCGGAACATGTTTCTTATGGCTATTCACCAATATCTTGCTTTTTTCTATATTAATTTCCATCCCATACGTTCTTGTTACTTTCTCCAGTCTAGAGGTAAGGTCTTGAAGTTCTGATTCTGATCCAGCTATCAGATCAATATCATCAGCAAAACGTAGGTTGCACAGAGGTCGGCCTCCAATCGATATGGTTGATTTATAATCGTAGAGAGCCTCCTGCATAATATGTTCTAGATAAATATTAAAGAGCACTGGGGACAGGATACATCCCTGCCGAACTCCTACAGTTGTTTTGAAAAATTCTCCAATGTCGTTGCTTGCAAAAACAGCACTGCTTGCGTCCTTGTATAGTGCTTCAATGATATCTATGATGTTGGTATCAAAATTGAATTTTTCTCATTACTTGCCATAAGCCTTCATGCCAGACTCGATCGAAGGCTTTTGTGAAATCGATGAAGTTATGGTATAAATCGTGTTGATGTTGGAGATGTTTTTCGATAAGTACTCTAATATTGAAGATTTGTTCTGAGGTACTTCTTTTTGGTCTAAAGCCAGCCTGTTCCTCTGACAAGATTTCTTCTGATTTCTGTTTTATTCTGTTCAAAAGTATCCTTAACATCACCTTACTTGGATGACTAATAAGGCTAATGGTTCTGTAGTTCTTGCACATTTTTAGATTTCCTTTCTTTGGAAGCGGTATTACTAATGACTGCGTCCATTCTTTTGGCCATTTTTTTGTACTCCATATCTTCTGGCAAATTGTTGTCATGATTTTTACTATATCTGGTCCTCCATATTTCAAGAGCTCTGCTGGGATATTATCCACACCCGGTGACTTCCCTCCTTTCATCGAACATATAGCCTCTTCCACTTCTTCCCGTAATATTGCTGCATTTCCGAGTTCCCTGTTTTCGCACTTAATGTTGTTTAATATGCCTAAGTCAGTATCAAGTTTACAGTTATATAATTCTTTACAATATTCTGTCCACCTTCTCATTACAGCTGTTTTTTCATTGAGCAGAGCCCCATTGCTATCTTCTATGACAGTTACCCTGGGCTGTTGGGGTTTTGATAGTTTTCTTAATGTGTCAAAAGCTGCCTTGCTGTTACCTTTTATTAGCCCCGTATTAATGCACTCACATTGATCAGCTACCCATTTTTCTTTGGCCTGTTTCATTTTCTTCCTAATATTTTTATTCACCATACTGTATTGCCATGCTGCTTCAGGAACCTCTTTCTTAACCTTTTTCATTTCCCGCCGTGTATCACATAACTTCAGAATGTCATCTGTAACCCATGGTTTGTTTATTTTCTTTCTTTTACCAAGTATTTCTGTTGCTGATTCAATGAGCACGTCTTTCATGTTCTCTGTGATTGAGTTGATATCATCCTCCAAAAAATTGAGAGCTGCGAATTTTCCTCCAACAGTTGCCTCAAAGATTCCCGCGATTTCTGGATCTTTCAGTTTGTCTAAATTGAATCTTAACTGAGAACATCTGTTTTGATTATAGTTCTTTTTAAGTTTAAGCTTGAGCGTCATCAATACCATGTCGTGATCACTACCAATGTCGGCGCCAGGAAAAGTCCTAGTCTTGGCTTTATTAATACTAGACTTGAATCTTTTGGATACAAGAATAAAATCAATTTGGCCATGTATCTCAGTTTTTGGGGCATGCCACGTTGTTCTTCTTGATAACTTATGAGGAAATAGTGTATTTGCAATGGTTAGTTTATAGTTGCTGGCAAATTCTAGTAGCCTTAGTCCTCGATCGTTGGTTTCACCTGTCCCAAATCTCCCCACTGTACCAGCCCAGTGACCGTATGCATCTGGCCCTATTTTAGCATTCCAATCACCTAACACGATGAGAAGATCTTTCTTTGGAATTTTCTTAATTGCTTCATCCAGATTGTCATAAAATGTATCAATTGCCTCATCCTCATAGTCAGTAGTGGGGGCATATACCTGTATAATGGAGATGTTCTTTGGATGTGCTGCAATACGAATGGTGATAAGCCTGCTATTTATTGGGGTGCAGCTGATGACAGAGTTCAATCTATCTTTATGTACGATAAAACCTACTCCATGCTGATGTTTAGACTCATCTCCACTAAACCAAATTTTGTGACCATCATCCGTTATTGATTCACCTAATCCTGTCCATCTGACTTCTGCTAGGCCCAGGATGTCCCACGAGTATCTAACAAGTTCATGTGTTAGTTCTTTGACTTTTCCACACGCATATAGCGTGCGTACATTCCAAGTTCCAACAACAAAACTTTCTCTTGGAAGTTTCAAAACAGGTGTTTTTACCCCATTCGCTGACTTATCACTCTCAAGGGGCAATGAGAGCGCGGTCGTTGTTAATCCGGGCATCGGCCGATCCGGCAAATTATTACTGAGTTGACTTTCCATCATAGCATTTCAGTGGGCAAGAGGTTTGCTTGGCGGTGCCCATCTCCTCTCCAAGTATCCTTGCAGGTACATACAAAAATGTACCTGGAGCAGTAACAATACTATAGAAATCACAATATAGACCTAACAGGTGATAAGGTTTTAAGTATAGATGCCCCGAGAGATGCCCAATCAATACTTAAAAGATATATACATAAAACAAAGGAACACATATAAGTTTAGAATTACAGGAAAAACATCCAACTAAATAGAAATTAAGCAGCAAGAACAAACAAAGCAGTAACAAAAAACTAAATACTCATAGGACAAGGAAAGACAACAAGGTATATTTTAAAAAAAAAGAACTCAACAAGAACAAATACTAATACAAATTAAAACCAAGTGTAAAGGACAATAGTTATCTATAAACAATACAAAAGAGAAAATAAAATTGACAAATACTAATATAAATAACTCAGCAACTGCAAAAGACAATAGTTATTTGAACTGAATACAAAAATAGTAAATAAAATGACACTAAATACCCCAATTATAACCAACTTTCAGGTTGAACAGGGTAGACCAAGATGGAACGAGAAGAGGCAACAATAAACAGATGTGAAGTGCCTGATCTCCACCCAACAACTCATCAAAACAACAACAGGTTAATAGTTAGATTGTCATGGTTCTGCCGACTGCCGTAAAGTGAAGCGTCGTGTGGTGACGCAATTCGTAAATTATACATAAAACCTTAGTCGCCTTTTATGACAAGTTTATTTGAAGGTGCAAGGAACACTGTATAAGTGTTTCTTAATATTCACGCATTTCACCAGTTTTAACATTTTCACGGATTATACCGGTTACTGCTTGAGAACTTTGATACCGACCAGCGTATAGTGACAAGGGTCCGTTCTGCCTTAAACTGAAGAAATTAGATCTATTGCTTTGTTGCAAATTTCAAGTCTCTAGCCGTTTTTGAGTCTTTATTCCACAATGGATTCCAGCAAAATCACCATCACCTACCTCACTACTTCGGACTCCATGGAAGGAGGGAGCTTCCATAAACCAGGAACCGTGGTTCTCACGGTTTCTGGCCCCCAGTCAGCAGCAAGAGCTTCGCCGGCCTTCATGACGAGTGTGCTCATCGGCCCAGGAAGAGTCCCGACCAAAGGGATTGATTCCTTGTATCGTTTTGAGAACCCGATCAGGTGGTACATGACGCTCTCCACGCAAGCCCACGGACAATGCTACCAGAGGCTGCACGGCAAGAAAGTGCAGCTCTCCAACCCGGAGCTCACAATCACTTGCGAGCACCTAGAGAAAGAGCGGTCAAAACTAACTTTTAATTGGGTGCCACCCACCATGAAAGTTAATGCCGTAAAACGCATAGCAGCCAGCATTACTTCGGATCCAGAGGCCGAGGTTTATAAGATCAGAAACGCTCCTGACAAGTGGGGCGTGTTGTACCGGCCATCTGGGGACATACCTCACTACGTCGACCTTAAAGTCGAAGGGGACGGCCTTGAAGTCCAAAAACTACTCATCACAATTCAGGGGCGACGAACGGTGTGTCCTCACTGTGGCGAGGACACCCATTGGGCCAACCGCTGCTCCAAAATACTAGTTCAACGGCCAAAGCTCCTTGCAGAGGTAGCGGCACCAACCCTTACAACAGCAGAATCCACCTCAATGCCAAGACCACGAAAGACAACAGCACCCAAGCAGGCCCAAGAACCACAGACAAGAGACCCACCACCAGCAGATGATGGCTTCCAAAAAGTCTCCCACAAAAACAAACGACAAAGGCGGCACTCGGCACCTGACAGCCCAACCGCAGATGATACAGAAGCAAGAAGGAAGTTTCACAGACAAGAAACCAGCCAAGCACTAAGAACACCAGATGCCAAGACAACAGAACCACCATCCTCCTGGACACCTGAATCAAAAATTTGCATCATCACACCCACCAAGCTCGTCATTGACCTCGCAAGCTACCCAGCAGATGACGACGAACAAGAAATCACACTCAAGATGTAAAGAACTTTTCACACAACTGGTATGTTAAAATCATTTTTACTTACAAATTATAACGCTACTCCTATGTATTTTAGTTTTTAAAATGGCGGAGGACATTGTAGTTTTAAGTATAAATATATGTGGCGCCCGCGCCAAACTACAACACATCATACCACTCATACATAAACACAAACCAGATTTTATACTTCTACAAGAAACCAACATACACACAGACGAACACGCATCACAGATCACAACTCAGTTAGGATTAAGACATTCTTGTTTTAGCTTAGCCATTCACAACACTGGTTCAGGAACAGCTATACTACAAACATCAGACAGGTGGGAAATACTTAGGAAAAACAGGGACACCGAGGGTAAAATAGCCATAGTTCACGTAGGAAACAAAAACACACATACACGATAGTTAACATACACGCCTCAGCAAACTACAGTCATCAGCCGCAATTTTACGATAGTCTAGATAACTTACTCACACACTTATACAGGCGGTGATATTAGGCGGTGATTTTAACTGTGTTTTAACAGATATGGATCTGGTAGGTGGTGAGGTTAGAGCACAGATAAGGAGAACCAATAGAGAAGACACGCACCAACTAGACATATTACAGACCATAATAGACACCCACAGCCTAACAGACGCATACAGACACGCACATCCGAAAGCACGGACACCACACACGCAAACGCAAACAAAATACACAACAGAGCCTCAAGATTAGACAGAATCTATATACCATCAACACGCCACATAATTCAGGCCAGACACTTACCAGAAACTCTAAAGTTTACAGACCACAAAGCAATACTCACTGCCATTAGTTCTACTCAGGCAAGCACTCATTTCAAACGCTCTCCACACTGGAAATTCAACAACACTTTACTCCAAAACAAAACATACACGGAACATATGACTCAACTCATCTTTACATACACAACTGATGTGCCAACCAGTGGCGTATCCTAGTAATGCGAGCTAGGCGTGCTGCTACTTAAAATGAATATGTACGCCTACTATTTAACTTCTTCTCCTCTTAATTTAAAAACCAACTATATTCAATTACGCAACGATAGTTATTAGGGGTGTATGTCAAATATCTCCGAAATACTAATTAACTTACAACTTGAAACTCACTGTCACTGTAATAATCTGCATTCCCGGCAACTAACGAAAATTAATCACAAAAAACACTGGACGGACACGGCTGATTTTTACAACTCGAGAACTGCTAGGCCACCGCACGCATGTTCGCATTGTATTGACGTATCTGCCCATGACCCAGATTCACACAAATCAGTCTTTAGAAGTGAATCCGAACGGTCCAGCACGCATTGTGACGGAATTACCCGACAAACTTCGGGCGATTGCTACAACCAATAAAAACTGCACTATAAAACGCGTCTGTGAAACTGAAACCAGATATACTCGTAGATTCTATGCGGGAAAATCCGTTATCCTGATGCGTGCGGTCCGAAAGCAGAACTTAGAGGAGAAATATTTTATATAATAATAAATTAAATTTTTATTTTCCTTCGCGCATAGGTGTGCGCAGCACGCACAGCACACATAGAGAATACGCCACTGGTGCCAACAGAAAACATACAACACCACTGGGAAATACTAAAAAATACAATACGTGAACGAACGCAGTTAATGTCAGCTAGGATATACAAAGATAGGATAAAGCAAGAGAAACTAGTAGAGGATGCGATACAGCTTACAAAACAAACAGACAGAAATTCACCGACCATCCTCACATTAGAAGACCACATACAACAACACAAGAACCATAGGGTTTCAGGGCGCCCTACTACGGACAAAACTGAACACAATCACGCAAGAAACGCCCAGTACACAATACATGGCAATCGAACAAAACATACAACGCTGCAGACAGATAGGGCAAATAGTAGACCTAGACGGAACCACACAGACAGAAACACAAAACATAGTACAAGCTTTTGAAGATTACTACAGAAACCTGTACACAGAAGAAAGCGTCCAGTCACACATACAAGACACATTTATGCACTTTACAAAGAAACTATCAGATGACGACAAGCAAAATCTAGATGCCGAGCTGACACTTACAGACATAACACTTGCAATAAACACTATGCAAAAAGACAAATCACCAGGGCCAGATGGACTCACAGCAGAATTTTACCAACACTTTTTTCCCATCTTAGGCTCCCTTCTATTAAAAGTATACACAAAAGCTTTCGGGAACAAAGAACTCCCGCCAAGCTTGAACATGTCATACATCACTCTCATATCCAAAGACAAATCAGACAAAACACTCCTTAAAAACTACAGACCTATATCTCTCCTAAACGTAGACTACAAAATTTTAACAAAAACGCTAACAAACAAACTAAAACCTTTCATGACCACCCTCATACACGAAGACCAGCAGTGTAGCGTTAAACACAGAAATATTCACCAGCACACACATTTCATCAGAGACATTGTCTTTTTTTTTCCTCGCATGAGGTTGCATATTTTTTCCTCGCATGAGGTTGCATTGGCCCCCGCCCAAACCCGGCTTTGGTCAAAACCACATGTCCCAACACAAGAAGACCCAATGACACCATGTGTCATTGTAGTGGTCTTCTGTGTTCTCACTCAAAGGACCTCATGACATAAATGTCACAACTGGTCCCTGCGTCTAGACACATGATCCTAGCCAAAGACCGGATATTTTTTTTCCTCGCATGAGGTCACATATTTTTTCCTCGCATGAGGTCGCATAGGCACCCGCCCCAAACCCGGCTCTGGTCAAGACCACATGTCCCAACACAAGAAGACCCAATGACAAAATGTGTCACTGTAGTGATCTTCTGTGTTCTCACACAAAGGACCTAATGACACATGAATGTCTTTTTTTTCCTCGCATGAGGTCGCATATTTTTTCCTCGCATGAGGTTACATTGGCACCCGCACCAAACCCGGCTCTGGTCAAGACCACATGTCCCAACACAAGAAGACCCAATGACAACATGTGTCACTGTAGTGATCTTCTTTGTTCTCTTTTTTTCCTCGCATGAGGTCGCTTTTTTTTCCTCGCATGAGGTCGCATTGGCACCCGCCCCATACCCGGCTCTGGTCAAGACCAGATGTCCCAACACAAGAAGACCCAATGACAAAATGTGTCACTGTAGTGATCTTCTTTGTTCTCACAAAAAGGACCTAATGACACATGAATGTCACTGTACTGGTCCCTGTGTCTAGACACATGATCCTAGCCAAAGGCCGGATATTTGTTTTTCCCTCGCATGAGGTCGCATATTTTTTCCTCGCATGAGGTCGCATTGTCCCCGCCCAAATCCGGCTCTGGTCAAAACCACATGTCCCAACACAAGAAGACCCAATGACACCATGTGTCACTATAGTGGTCTTCTGTGTTCTCACACAAAGGCCCTCATGACATAAATGTCACTACTGGTCCCTGCGTCTAGACACATGATCCTATTTTTTTTCCCTTGCATGATGTCGCATATTTTTTCCTCGCATGAGGTCGCATTGTCCCTGTCCAAACCCGGCTCTGGTCAAGACCACATGTCCCAACACAAGAAGACCCAATGACAACATGTGTCACTGTAGTGATCTTCTGTGTTCTCACACAAAGGACCGAATGACACATGAATGTCACTGTACTGGTCCCCGTGTCTAGACATATGATCCTAGCCAAAGGCCGGATTTTTATTTTTTCCCTCGCATGAGGTCGCATATTTTTTCCTCGCATGAGGTCGCATATTCCCCGCCCAAACCCAGCTCTGGTCAAGACCACATGTCCCAACACAAGAAGACCCAATGACAACATGTTTCACTGTCTTCCTCACACAAAGGACCTAATGACACATGAAGTCACAGGTTATGGTCCCTGTATAGACACATGATCCTAGCCAAAGGCCGGATATTTTTTTTTTTTATTTCCTCGCATGAGGTTGCATATTTTTTTCCTCGCATGAGGTCGCATATTCCCCGCCCAAACCCAGCTCTGGTCAAGACCACATGTCCCAACACAAGAAGACCCAATGACAACATGTGTCACTGTAGTGATCTTCTGTGTTCTCACACAAAGGACCTAATGACACATGAATGTCACTGTACTGGTCCCTGTGTCTAGACACATGATCCTAGCCAAAGGCCGGATATTTTTTTTTCTTTTTTTCCCCTCGCATCAGGTTGCATATTTTCTTCCTCGCATGAGGTTGCATTTGCACCCACCCAAACCTGGCCCCGGTCAAGACCACATGTCCCAACACTAGAAGACCCAATGACAAACGGTGTCCCTGTAGTGATCCTCTGTGTTCTCTATTTTTTTTTTCTCGCATGAGGTTGCTAATTTTTTTCCTCGCATCAGGTTGCATTTGTACCCGCCCAAACCCGGCCCCGGTCAAGACCACATGTCCCAACACTAGAAGACCCAATGACAAACTGTGTCACTGTGGTGATCATCTGTGTTTTCACACAAGGGACTTAATGACACATGAATGTCACTGTACCGGTCCCTGTGTCTAGACACATGATCCTAGCCAAAGGCCGGATATTATTTTTTTTTTATATTCCTCGCATGAGGTTGCATATTTTTTTTTCGCATGAGGTTGCATTGGCCCCAGCCCAAACCCGGCTCTGGTCAAGACCACATGTCCCAACACACGAAGACCCAATGACACCATGTGTCATTGTAGTTATCTTCTATGTTCTTACACAAAGGACCTCATGACATAAATGTCACTACTGGTCCCTGCGTCTAGACACATGATCCTAGCCAAAGGCCGGATATTATTATTATTTTTTTTAATTTCCTCGCATGAGGTTGCATATTTTTTTCCTCGCATGAGGTTGCATTGGCCCCAGCCCAAACCCGGCTCTGGTCAAGACCACATGTCCCAACACAAGAAGACCCAATGACAAAATGTGTCACTGTAGTGATCTTCTGTGTTCTCATACAAGGGACCTAATGACACATGAATGTCACTGTATCGGTCCCTGTGTCTAGACTTTTTTTTTTCTCGCATGAGGTCGCTTATTTTTTTCCTCGCATGAGGTCGCATTGTCCCTGCCCAAAACCCAGCCCTGGTCAAGACCACATGTCCTAACACAAGAAGACCCAATGACAACATGTGTCACCTAGTGATCCTCTGTGATCTCACACACGGGACCTAATGACACATTGATGTCACTGGATTGGTCCCCGTGTGTGTAGACACATGATCCTAGCCAAAGGCCGGATATTATTTTTTTTTTAAATTTCCTCGCATGAGGTTGCATATTTTTTCCTCGCATGAGGTTGCATTGGCCCCAGATCAAACCCGGCTCTGGTCAAGACCACATGTCCCAACACACGAAGACCCAATGACACCATGTGTCATTGTAGTGATCTTCTATATTCTTACACAAAGGACCTCATGACATAAATGTCACTACTGGTCCCTGCGTCTAGACACATGATCCTAGCCAAAGGCCGGATATTTTTTTTTCTCGCATGAGGTCGCATATTTTTTACTCGCATGAGGTCACATTGCCCCCCCTCCCCCCCCCCCCCCCAAACCCGGCCCTGGTCAAGACCACATGTCCCAACACAAGAAGACCCAATGACAACATGTGTCACCGTAGTGATCTTCTGTGTTCTCACACAAGGGACCTAATGACACATGAATGTCACTGTACCGGTCCCTGTGTATAGACTTTTTTTTTTCCTCGCATGAGGTCGCATATTTTTTCCTCGCATGAGGTCGCATTGTCCCCGCCCCAAACCCGGCTCTGGTCAAGACCACATGTCCTAACACAAGAAGACCCAATGACAACATGTGTCACATTAGTGATCTTCTTTGTTCTCTTTTTTTTTTCCTTGCATGAGGTCGCATATTTTTTCCTCACATGAGGTCGCATTGGCACCCGCCCCAAACCCGGCTCTGGTCAAGACCAGATGTCCCAACACAAGAAGACCCAATGACAAAATGTGTCACTGTAATGATCTTCTTTGTTCTCACACAAAGGACCTAATGACACATGAATGTCACTGTACTGGTCCCTGTGTCTAGACACATGATCCCAACCAAAGGCCGGATATTTGTTTTTCCCTCGCATGAGGTCGCATATTTTTTCCTCGCATGAGGTCGCATTGGCACCCGCCCCAAACCCGGCTCTGATCACGACCACATGTCCCAACACAAGAAGACCCAATGACAAAATGTGCCACTGTAGTGATCTTCTGTGTTCTCACACAAAGGACCTAATGACACATGAATGTCACTGTACTGGTCCCTGTGTCTAGACACATAATCCTATTTTTTGTCCTCGCATGAGGTAGCATTGTCCCCGCCCAAATCCGGCTCTGGTCAAAACCACATGTCCCAACACAAGAAGACCCAATGACACCATGTGTCATTATAGTGGTCTTCTGTGTTCTCACACAAAGGCCTTCATGACATAAATGTCACTACTGGTCCCTGCGTCTAGACACATGATCCTATTTTTTCTCCCTCGCATGAGGTCGCATATTTTTTCCTCGCATGAGGTCGCATTGTCCCTGACCAAACCCGGCTCTGGTCAAGACCACATGTCCCAACACAAGAAGATCCAATGACAACATGTGTCACTGTAGTAATCTTCTGTGTTCTCACACAAAGGACCGAATGACACATGAATGTCACTGTAATGGTCCCCGTGTCTAGACATATGATCCTAGCCAAAGGCCGGATTTTTTTTTCCTCGCATGAGGTCGCATATTTTTTCCTCGCATGAGGTCGCATATTCCCCGCCCAAAGCCGGCTCTGGTCAAGACCACATGTCCCAACACGAGAAGACCCAATGACAACATGTGTCACTGTAGTGATCTTCTGTGTTCTCACACAAAGGACCTAATGACACATGAATGTCACTGTACTGGTCCCTGTGTCTAGACACATGATCCTAGCCAAGGCCGAATATTTTTTTTTTCTCGCATGAGGTCGCATATTTTTTCCTCGCATGAGGTCGCATTGTCCCTGCCCAAAGCCGGCTCTGGTCAAGACCACATGTCCCAACACAAGAAGACCCAATGACAAAATGTGTCACTGTAGTGATCTTCTGTGTTCTCACACAAAGGACCTAATGACACATGAATGTCACTGTACTGGTCCCTGTGTCTAGACACATGATCCTAGCCAAAGGCGGATATTTTTTTTTATTTTTTTTTCCCCTCGCATGAGGTTGCATATTTTCTTCCTCGCATGAGGTTGCATTTGCACCCGCCCAAACCCGGCCCCGGTCAAGACCACATGTCCCAACACTAGAAGACCCAATGACAAACTGTGTCACTGTAGTGATCCTCTGTGTTCTCTATTTTTTTTTCTCGCATGAGGTTGCATTTTTTTCTCGCATGAGGTTGCATTTGCACCCGCCCAAACCCGGCCCCGGTCAAGACCACATGTCCCAACACTAGAAGACCCAATGACAAACTGTGTCACTGTAGTGATCATCTGTGTTCTCACACAAGGGACCTAATGACACATGAATGTCACTGTACCGGTCCCTGTGTCTAGACACATGATCCTAGCCAAAGGCCGGATATTTTTTTTTTTAAATTTCCTCGCATGAGGTTGCATATTTTTTCCTCGCATGAGGTTCCATTGGCCCCAGCCCAAACCCGGCTCTGGTCAAGACCACATGTCCCAACACACGAAGACCCAATGACACCATGTGTCATTGTAGTGATCTTCTATGTTCTTACACTAAGGACCTCATGACATAAATGTCACTACTGGTCCCTGCGTCTAGACACATGATCCTAGCCAAAGGCCGGATATTTTTTTTTTCCTCGCATGAGGTCGCATATTTTTTCCTCGCATGAGGTCGCATTGTCTCCCCCTCCCCCCCCCCCCAACCCGGCCCTGGTCAAGACCACATGTCCCAATACAAGAAGACCAAATGACAACATGTGTCACCGTAGTGATCTTCTGTGTTCTCACACAAGGGACCTAATGACACATGAATGTCACTGTACCGGTCCCTGTGTCTAGACTTTTTTTTTTCCTCGCATGAGGTCGCATATTTTTTCCTCGCATGAGGTCGCATTGTCCCCGCCCCAAACCCGGCTCTGGTCAAGACCACATGTCCTAACACAAGAAGACCCAATGACAAACTGTGTCACCTAGTGATCTTCTGTGTTCTCACACAAAGGACCTAATGACACATGAATGTCACTGTACCGGTCCCTGTGTCTAGACACATGATCCTAGCCAAAGGCCGGATATTAGAGCTTTTTTTTTCTTGCTTGAGGTCGCATATTTTTTCCTCGCATGAGGTCGCATTAGTACCCACCCAAACCCTGCACTGGTCAAGACCACATGTCCCAACACAAGAAGACCCAATGACAAACTGTGTCACTGTAGTGATCCTCTGTGTTCTCACACAAGGGACCTAATGACACATGAATGTCATTGTACCGGTCCCTGTGTCTAGACACATGATCCTAGCCAAAGGCCGGATAAGATTTTTTTTTCCTCGCTTGAGGTCGCATATTTTTTCCTCGCATGAGGTCGCATTAGTACCCGCCCAAACCCGGCCCTGGTCAAGACCACATGTCCCAACACAAGAAGACCCAATGACAAAATGTGTCACATAGTGATCTTCTGTGTTCTCACACAAAGGACCTAATGACACATGAATGTCACTGTACCGGTCCCTGTGTCTAGACACATGATCCTAGCCAAAGGCCGGATAAGATTTTTTTTTCCCTCGCTTGAGGTCGCATTGTCCCCGCCCCAAACCCGGCTCTGGTCAAGACCACGTGTCCCAACACTAGAAGACCCAGTGACAAAATGTGCCACGTAGTGATCCTCTGTGTTCTCACACAAGGGACCTAATGACACATGAATGTCACTATACCGGTCCCTGTGTCTAGACTTTTTTTTTTTCCCTCGCTTGAAGTCGCATATTTTTTCCTCGCATGAGGTCGCATTGTCCCCGCCCCAAACCCGGCTCTGGTCAAGACCACATGTCCCAACACAAGAAGACCCAATGACAAAATGTGTCACCTAGTGATCTTCTGTGTTCTCACACAAAGGACCTAATGACACATGAATGTCACTGTACCGGTCCCTTTTTTTTTTTTTTTAATATTCCTCGCACGAGGTTGCATATTTTTTCCTCGCATGAGGTTGCATTGGCCCCTGCCCATACCCGGCTCTGGTCAAGACCACATGTCCCAACACAAGAAGACCCAATGACACCATGTGTCATTGTAGTGGTCTTCCGTGTTTTCACACAAAGGACCTCATGACACATGAATGTCACTGTACCAGTCCCTGTGTCTAGACACATGATCCTAGCCAAAGGCCGGATAAGATTTTTTTTTTCGCTCGTTTGAGGTCGCATTGTCCCCGCCCCAAACCCGGCTCTGGTCAAGACCACATGTCCCAACACTAGAAGACCCAGTGACAAAATGTGCCACCTAGTGATCCTCTGTGTTCTCACACAAGGGACCTAATGACACATGAATGTCACTGTACCGGTCCCTGTGTCTAGACTTTTTTTTTTTCCTCGCTTGAAGTCGCATATTTTTTCCTCGCATGAGGTCGCATTGTCCCCGCCCCAAACCCGGCTCTGGTCAAGACCACATGTCCCAACACAAGAAGACCCAATGACAAAATGTGTCACCTAGTGATCTTCTGTGTTCTCACACAAAGGACCTAATGACACATGAATGTCACTGTACCGGTCCCTGTGTCTAGACACATTATCCTAGCCAAAGGCCGGATAAGAGCTTTTTTTTTTTTTTTTTTTTTTTTTAATATATTCCTCGCACGAGGTTGCATATTTTTTCCTCGCATGAGGTTGCATTGGCCCCTGCCCATACCCGGCTCTGGTCAAGACCACATGTCCCAACACAAGAAGACCCAATGACACCATGTGTCATTGTAGTGGTCTTCCGTGTTTTCACACAAAGGACCTCATGACATAAATGTCACTACTGGTCCCTGTGTGTAGACACATGATCCTAGCCAAAGGCCGGATAAGATTTTTTTTTCCCTCGCTTGAGGTCGCATTGTCCCCGCCCCAAACCCGGCTCTGGTCAAGACCACATGTCCCAACACTAGAAGACCCAGTGACAAAATGTGCCACCTAGTGATTCTCTGTGTTCTCACACAAGGGACCTAATGACACATGAATGTCACTGTACCGGTCCCTGTGTCTAGACTTTTTTTTTTTTTTTTTTTCCCTCGCTTGAAGTCGCATATTTTTTCCTCGCATGAGGTCGCATTGTCCCCGCCCCAAACCCGGCTCTGGTCAAGACCACATGTCCCAACACAAGAAGACCCAATGACAAAATGTGTCACCTAGTGATTTTCTGTGTTCTCACACAAAGGACCTAATGACACATGAATGTCACTGTACCGGTCCCTTTTTTTTTTTTTTTAATATTCCTCGCACGAGGTTGCATATTTTTTCCTCGCATGTGGTTGCATTGGCCCCTGCCTTATACCCGGCTCTGGTCAAGACCACATGTCCCAACACATTTTTTTTTTTTTTTTTTATTCCTCGCACGAGGTTGCATATTTTTTCCTCGCATGAGGTTGCATTGGCCTCTGCCCATACCCGGCTCTGGTCAAGACCACATGTCCCAACACAAGAAGACCCAATGACACCATGTGTCATTGTAGTGGTCTTCCGTGTTTTCACACAAAGGACATCATGACATAAATGTCACTACTGGTCCCTGTGTGTAGACACATGATCGCAGCCAAAGGCCAGATTATTTTTTTTTTTTTTTTTTTAATATTCCTCGCACGAGGTTGCATATTTTTTCCTCGCATGAGGTTGCATTGGCCCCTGCCCATACCCGGCTCTGGTCAAGACCACATGTCCCAACACAAGAAGACCCAATGACACCATGTGTCATTGTAGTGGTCTTCCGTGTTTTCACACAAAGGACCTCATGACATAAATGTCACTACTGGTCCCTGTGTGTAGACACATGATCCCAGCCTTTTTTTTTTTTTTTTTTTTTTAATATTCCTCGCACGAGGTTGCATATTTTTTCCTCGCATGTGGTTGCATTGGCCCCTGCCCATACCCGGCTCTGGTCAAGACCACATGTCCCAACACATTTTTTTTTTTTTTTAATATTCCTCGCACGAGGTTGCATATTTTTTCCTCGCATGAGGTTGCATTGGCCTCTGCCCATACCCGGCTCTGGTCAAGACCACATGTCCCAACACAAGAAGACCCAATGACACCATGTGTCATTGTAGTGGTCTTCCGTGTTTTCACACAAAGGACATCATGACATAAATGTCACTACTGGTCCCTGTGTGTAGACACATGATCCCAGCCAAAGGCCAGATATTTTTTTTTTTTTTTTTTTAATATTCCTCGCACGAGGTTGCATATTTTTTCCTCGCATGAGGTCGCATTGGCCCCTGCCCATACCCGGCTCTGGTCAAGACCACATGTCCCAACACAAGAAGACCCAATGACACCATGTGTCATTGTAGTGGTCTTCCGTGTTTTCACACAAAGGACCTCATGACATAAATGTTACTACTGGTCCCTGTGTGTAGACACATGATACCAGCCTTTTTTTTTTTTTTTTTTTTTTTTAATATTCCTCGCACGAGGTTGCATATTTTTTCCTCGCATGTGGTTGCATTGGCCCCTGCCCATACCCGGCTCTGGTCAAGACCACATGTCCCAACACATTTTTTTTTTTTTTTTAATATTCCTCGCACGAGGTTGCATATTTTTTCCTCGCATGAGGTTGCATTGGCCTCTGCCCATACCCGGCTCTGGTCAAGACCACATGTCCCAACACAAGAAGACCCAATGACACCATGTGTCATTGTAGTGGTCTTCCGTGTTTTCACACAAAGGACATCATGACATAAATGTCACTACTGGTCCCTGTGTGTAGACACATGATCCCAGCCAAAGGCCAGATTTTTTTTTTTTTTTTTTTTTAATATTCCTCGCACGAGGTTGCATATTTTTTCCTCGCATGAGGTCGCATTGGCCCCTGCCCATACCCGGCTCTGGTCAAGACCACATGTCCCAACACAAGAAGACCCAATGACACCATGTGTCATTGTAGTGGTCTTCCGTGTTTTCACACAAAGGACCTCATGACATAAATGTCTTTTTTTTTTTTTTTTTTTTTTTCCAAGAAGACCCAATGACACCATGTGTCATTGTAGTGGTCTTCCGTGTTTTCACACAAAGGACCTCATGACATAAATGTCACAACTGGTCCCTGTGTGTAGACACATAATCCCAGCCAAAGGCCAGATATTTTTTTTTTTTTTTTTTTTCCTCCTCGCTTGAGGTCGCATATTTTTTTCCTCGCATGAGGTCGCATTGTCCCCGCCCAAACCCGGCTCTGGTCAAGACCACATGTCCCAACACAAGAAGACCCAATGACATAATGTGTCACCGTAGTGGTCCTCTGTGTTCTCACACAAGGGACCTAATGACACATGAATGTCACTGTACCGGTCCCCGTGTCTAGACTTTTTTTTTTTTTTTTTTTTTCTCGCTTGAGGTTGCATATTTTTTCCTCGCATGTGGTTGCATTGGCCCCTGCCCATACCCGGCTCTGGTCAAGACCACATGTCCCAACACAAGAAGACCCAATGACACCATGTGTCATTGTAGTGGTCTTCCGTGTTTTCACACAAAGGACCTCATGACATAAATGTCACAACTGGTCCCTGTGTGTAGACACATAATCCCAGCCAAAGGCCAGATATTTTTTTTTTTTTTTTTTTCCTCCTCGCTTGAGGTCGCATATTTTTTTCCTCGCATGAGGTCGCATTGTCCCCGCCCAAACCCGGCTCTGGTCAAGACCACATGTCCCAACACAAGAAGACCCAATGACATAATGTGTCACCGTAGTGGTCCTCTGTGTTCTCACACAAGGGACCTAATGACACATGAATGTCACTGTACCGGTCCCCGTGTCTAGACTTTTTTTTTTTTTTTTTTTTTTCTCGCTTGAGGTCGCATATTTTTTCCCCGCATGAGGTCGCATTTTCCCCGCCCAAACCCGGCCCTGGTCAAGACCACACGTTCTAACACAAGAAGACCCAATGACAAACTGTGTCACTGTAGTGATCTTCTGTGTTCTCACACAAGAGACCTAATGACACATGAATGTCACTGTACCGGTCCCTGTGTGTAGACACATGATCCCAGCCAAAAGCCGGATTCTAGGCATTGGGTTGTACAGCGTAAAATACGCTGTACATAAGGTTCAGATGAACAGTAATTTGGTGTGGATGAAATAAAAGAGTAATAGAAAATAGGTTAGAAAATATAAATAATCTAGGAAACGGGCTATTTATCTTTAAGATGGGAGATAAAATATTGTACACCCGTGCTTGGAGAGAAAGGGAGGAAACCCTTTAATTCGAAGCCTCTGAAAACAAGGCTGGTTTACACTTAGTTAGTTTTAGGAATATACAGTTATGGTGTACGAAATTTGCATAATGAGTGTTCTAATAAGCCTTAAGTAAGGGAATGTAACATTAAAGTAAAAACCTCAAAGGGAGACTACAATTAATTAGCGCCCCTTGTAGATTAAGTGAGCAGAGAGAGAAAAGAAACGCACGAGAAAAATGAGTAAGGCGAAAACAGTACGGAATAAAAGCTCACTGGGTTGTTTACGTAGGAGAGGAGCGTGAGTTTTGTGATCGGTGAGTTGGAAGCGATGGACCAATCGTATTGATTGAAAACAAAAACGGATGACGGGATGATGATTTGAAGGGCAAAAGAAATTAGTCCTGGCCGAGAAGTTAACGAGGCAAGTCGTGTGTTGTCAGGCTCTCAAGAAATGAAACCTGTGGGTGACAGGAGTTTTCACAGATGAAGTAGCTAGATTTAGCATGATTAGCGGTAGCTATTCGGGAGACTGCAGAGATTGTGTTCATTGAATTGTGTTAAACGTAGGATTAGCACATAGGGGTGATTTAGTAGGAAATGTGATAGGTACTTGGATTCATTTTTACACGGTAAGAAAGACTCTTGCTATTTTTTATAGACTTTCAGCCACTTATAACCAGAGGTTAACGATGCTCACGTTTAAAGGGGCGTACCACAAGAACTAACATTGAAACAGGTACGACTGAAGAAAAATAAGGTGGATAACATAACTTTTTATTTGCTGATAGCCAAGATGGGCTGTTGTATAAAGAGGATGAGGTATTGTCATTAGACAAGAACAAATGAACAAGGGTTCTGCAACGTGGACATCTTTGAGATAAGACATGCTCTCTCTCTCATTGAACAGTAAATCAGAGGAAAGAAGAGATAAGGATGAATTTGATAATTCAGGTGCTCTCTCATTTGACAGTAAGTATGAGGACGCCACAACAACTGTACATGACATGATTTGATTTTTTATATGAACCATGTATAGATATTGATGTATTTTTTATAAGTTAGGCCTGACAGGGCAACTACCAGAGATAAGGTGGAGAAATAAGAAAAAGAGAATAAATTGTGGGCAGGCTACCTACGCATAAGTAAAGAAGAGGCAATAAATATACCTTTTAGAACAAAATGAATTAAGGGCTGGATAAATGAACATGTAATGGAGTTTGAACCATACACCTT
Source organism: Oreohelix idahoensis (assembly GCA_024509875.1). Classification (NCBI taxonomy): domain Eukaryota; kingdom Metazoa; phylum Mollusca; class Gastropoda; order Stylommatophora; family Oreohelicidae; genus Oreohelix; species Oreohelix idahoensis. The sequence continues at coordinate 233,611 of JAMPIV010014411.1, forward strand.
ATTGGAAAATGTCGGAACTTTAATTTTGTAAATAAATTTGTTATAAAATTGAAACTACCTCACAAGTCGACTTGATTTATAGAAGGTTATGGAGTGGGTGTGAGAAATAAGGAGTAATAACACCAAAATTAATATCATGGTACGCCACAATACGATCTAGTCGCTATACAACAACAAGGAGGGAAGAACGTGATCTGGGATAAGAGAACTAAACTAACACTCATCCAAGGATCATCATCTCTGGCGGTAAGGGCCAGTAAAGAGATAATCTTACTTGGAAGATAAAGTCAAAGATAAAGTCAAAGATAAAGTCAAAGATAAAGTCAAAGATAAAGTCAAAGATAAAGTCAAAGATAAAGTCAAAGATAAAGTCAAAGATAAAGTCAAAGATAAAGTCGAAGAGATAGTCTGCCAGTTCGAGTAGACTACGACTAGGCCTGCCTCTGTCACCTAGTTATAGAAGGGAACTCAAAACCTACAGCAGACACGGTCACATAGGACTAATTGGTGCCTTTTGGACCAATCTTGAAATCAACTCACCACCCACGGTTACACGAGATACTAATTGATGCCGTAACCAGTGCTCGGCCCTGTGACAACATAATCACCTACACACACGAGAAGGATTGTCAGTCGTCAATCCTATCTGTCGATCAAGAGAAAGCTTTTGATCGAATATCACACTCATACCTTCACAAAACATTACTGCATTGCAATATAGGTGAAAATTTTAGGAAATGGATTGAAATCCTTTATGCGAAGCCCGAAAGCAAGGTTTTGGTAAATCATACTATTACCAACACTTTCAGGCTAATGCGATCCGTCAGGCAGGGGTGTCCTCTCTCCCCCCTACTCTACGTTCTAGCACTAGAACCCATGCTGGAAAAAAATTAGAAAGGACAGCTCTATTAAGGGCACCTTTATACCAGGGAAAGGCGAGCAAAAGTTGATTGCTTACGCAGACGACACCACCTTTTTCCCACCAAACGACAAGTCTATTGCAAACATTCTAAACACATTCACAGACTTTAGTAAAGGTAGCGGAGCTAAAGTCAACGTACAGAAATCTACAATAATGGGCCTAGGCAAATGGGAAAATAAAACAGACTTTCCATTTGGACTTGTACCAACAAACAACATCAAAATCTACGGCATCACTTTTCCTTCACACCCAAACCGCACACACAAAGACACATGGCAGAACCTAACATCACAAATAACAGACATGCTACATAGATACAAATTCAAAACCTCAACAATTTTTGGACGAAGAACGATTGTAAACACTTATGTCATTCCCAAATTATTATACGTAGCCACAGTTTTTGACCCCCCGAAACAGACCATTACAGACATAAACAAACAGATAAGAAGATTTATTTTTAGTCACACAATCTACAGCATAAAACATAAGACACTCATACAAGAAAAGAAGCAGGGAGGGATTGCACTCCAGGACATACAGACAAAGATCCAAGCAGTTAGAATCAAACACGTAGGGAGCATCATCAAACATCCAGAGCAACACACGCTAGCACACTATTACATGGGGCTCAGACTCACCAGACTGAGACCACTAAACAACTCAATGCCGCACCATTTCGGCCCACTACCATCATTTTACAAGTCATGCATACAAGCCATTCACGGACACGACAACTTTATTCACCAGAAAACAAATGCAATCTACAAACACTTAGCCAAACTACAAGCACCCCCACTACATCTCAGAATTAAAAGAGGACAGAAATACTTCAAGACAAATTATACTGACACTTTCACCAACTTACAGAACCCTCACATCACTGCCAAGGCAAGAGAAGTTACCTTTAGACTCATATACAACATGACACCCACAACAGAAAGACAAGCTCACAGATCCAAGCAAACATCACAGTGTCAGCTGTGCAAAACACGCATACAGGAAACTGAAGATCATATTTATTACAGGTGCAAAACAGTCACACCAATGAGGAAAGCATTGCAAGATATGATCGCCTCACACACAGGACAACCCGTAGACTTTTACAGATCTATTTTTCTTAACACGCTCCCAAGATCAACACCCGACACACATACAAAACTACTCATGTTACTGTCACAATACAGATATTTGATTTGGAGTTTTAGGAATTCAGCAGTTTTCAAATACCGCCATTTTAATCCCCATATACTTTTACAGGTATTTTTGCAAAAAGCATTGTCAATTTCACCAGCATTTACTGTACGTAGTATGTATGTGTAAGTCTGATATGTATATACACCTTGCAAATGTAAATGTCCTTCAAGCTTTATATGGATAAAGAACAGTGTGGAAGAAAGTATGTTTCTTATCAACGTAATATCTGATACGTGGCCCTTTAGGTCACTGTGTTATTGGACAGATTAAAACTGTACCCCTCCTAACTGGATCTTTTCTCGTGGGACCGGTGTGTCTAGCCGCCTTTAAGGCTGCTCTAGGCTTAGAGAGCTCAACTAGCACATTGTTAGTCGAAGGTTACCCAGCCAAAGAGAAAAGCGTTACGCAGCACACAATGGCCACCGTCTTTCAACCCGAGGGAAGGAGGGGGCCCTCCAAATATCACGCCCAGAAGACATCTTTCAAGTTTCTTTGTTTCTTGCAGCCATAATGGAACGCTGGTCACTTCAGAATGCAAACACTCCCTTTCAGCCTCCTTAAGTATAAGTGCGTGTGTGTTGGTGTGGGTGCAGCTTTTACCTATGTAATAATATTGCAAATGTCTTAAATCATATAATTTTTGGGACCCAAAGATGCAGTAATAGAGAATGCAGTCAGCGACCCATAGCTTGACTGCTTGCGTCAGGGTCAGCGAACCAGAGCTGACCAAGACCCTGCTCCACCTCCACGTGGTGGTCCTGGAAACAGGCCGCATCACTGCAGTCTGGCTGAGAGAGTAGGGATCGAAGAGGGAAGGCAAACCCGGTCCCAAAAAATGCCGTGCTGAAGTCGGATGTGCCGGCCGAATGGCGCAGATATCTCAGCTTCGCTGTAAACAGACACAACGCAACCAACGTCCTTTTCAGGACGAACGAGGAAGAAGAAGATATAATTTAGGAAGTGTTGTTAGAGAAAAAAAAAGCAGTTTATAAATGTATTTTATGGTATGTTGTAAAATGAACATGTTTTGGATTTTCAAATTGGATATGCTCTAGGGAACATGATTACAAACTACCCCTTGTATCTTTCTCAAAATTCCGGTGTGCCTAGCCGCCTTTATGGCTCAAGGCTGTGTGCTCAACTTGTTAGTTGAAACTTGCCAAGGAGAAAAGCGTAACTCAGCACACAATTGGCCACTATACTTTCAACCCGGGGGCATTCAATATCTCGCCCAGACAAAATTTTCAAGTGTCCTTTGTCCTGTCAGCCAGACTGTCCACTGAAGTTACTTCAGAATGCAATCACCATTAGTCATCTGGTACGACATGCCGAGGGTGAAGTAGACCATAATTCTATGTATTTATAGTCAGCTCCCATGTACGACACTATATTTACAAGATACAAAATGTGATGTTTTAATTGAGACACCTTTGGAAATGCAAAATGAATAAAGATCAGTTAAAACTTTGGAAAAAAAAGAGAAAAATGATGGAAGAAGAGACTTGAAAACTGTTTAAAATTTTAATATGCCTAGTGTGTTTTGTGTTTCGCCTAGGGAAACAAAGAAATGTTTCAAGAGTCTGTTTGTTTGACACATGTACCAACAATGTTCATTCAATCTCCCCCCTCCCCCCCCCCTTTTTTTTTTCTTTTTCTTTCCCCCACTTTTTTGGTAATATACATGCCTATAGGGTCTTTTGTTGTCTGGTTTTTAAGATAGCCTTTAGGTATTCGTAAATTTCCTTGTGGAAGTATGATTGGCATTTTTGTAAGGTCCCTTTTTCTTTTCACGACAATGCATCCAATGAGTAACAAATTTTTGTACATGTTGAAATGCTAATATGGTTTTCATACCGCACTGAGTACGGGTAAAAATAACTCCCGTCCCTATCTTTGAGACAGTGTCTGCTAAGCCCTCGTGGCTACTCAGCAGAGCACGCCCAACTGTTGCACATTATCTGAAACCTGCCCACAATCGGAGGTAAACACGTTTTGTGTAAGCATAATGACCACCCTCCTAAAACTGGGCCTTTTTCAAGCAACATTGTATCCGAACACCTGCTGGTACCGGCTTAGCCCGGAACACAGCCATACCTTCTACTTGTGTGTGTGTGCGTGTGACCCCTTATAAAATCCATTAAGCATGTGTACGAAAGTACCTGCGGGTAAAAGGAATTTCTTATAGTGCCATGTAATTTTTCATTTAAGTTATCTCTAATGTTTTAACTGCTGTAACATACACATGTCCTGTAAAATTAATTGAAAGTTTCTTTTATTGCAATGTAATTTCATTCTTACTTGTTGTAAAATGTACACTGATTTGTAAAATTGCAAAGAAATGAAAATAAAGTTCACTTAAAAGAAGAAAAAAAATACTGCCAGCTTTACCCTCGATGGCAAACGGCTTATTACTGTCTGAATTCTGTGGAAACCTATCGAAATGAAATATCGATTCGAAACTTTGGAAAAACTAATTCGAGACTCACTTGTTGTGGATAAAACCACAACAAAATACGTGGCAGGGGTCAGCGCTGGTTCGCTGTTGGCCCTGGTAGGTAGTAGGTGTCTGGACTGTTACGTACTTGTCACAAACGTAGAAGTCAAAGGCTTTTGTTCTCACAATAGAGGATGCACCAGGTTGCTCCACACCTCACGTGAGTACGCCTTATGTAGGTTTGACTCTGGTCACTGAGATAACTGTCTCAGGCTCTAACTGGTTACTATGATGCATCAGTCTATATACTAGTCCGGTGCATGGCTTGCCGGATGAAATTATTTCTAATTGGAGTAGAGACCGGAAACCTTCTTATGATTGGTCTTGGGGCCTAGCTGACTGTTAAAATAATCTTTAACCTAACTAACTACGAAACCTCTAGTCTAAAATTGTTGTTAATAAGTAAGTATGACCAACCATTGTTCTAGGTTCTCTCTATTCTAAATGTTTTCCGGCCTAACTTGTATGGAGGCCACACACGGTTTGATGACATCATGGGTTCATGTGTGCGATGACTGATGATGTCATTGGTTTTTGACTAGTATTTATTTTTACTAACTAGTCATTCTTAAGTACTTTACTATAATTCTAATAGTTGTAGCAACATTGTAGGCCATACGGTCATACCATATTTCCATCGGTACCTTAACTTGGTTTCTCACCTTACGAGGCAAAAAATTACGAGAACCAAATGAGTTACTTTCACCTTTTTCATCCTCTATTCTGACATCTAAAATAGAGAGGCGAAATGAGACAATGGTTACTAACAGTTGTGTAGAACGTTCGTGTGTCCATCTAACAAATAATTTAAAAAATATCAGAGAACACCAATGTATCAAGAGAGAATTAATTCACTTGCTTTACTTTGTATTGCCTAGACATACATCGTCTAATAACTTTTGATGACCTAATTATGAATTTTGCAATCAGAAAATTGAGTAAGAAGATATTTTACATCGAACATTTAATAACATCGTCATTTCAATTAAAATAATAAAATCATAATTTATACCTTAATATTGCGTGCGCATGTGTTTTTTTTTTTAATTTAATTTCACATTTTGCAAAAGGGATCTTCATAATATCGTCAGTGCTTAGGGTCCTACAAGGCCTCAATTCGGCAATGCCTAGGCTCTAAATATAACAAATATAAAACGACTTGATAGCATTAACTCTCGAGCTGCCATGTCAACTATATGCAAAATTATACGACTTATTTTTACTAAGCCGTTAAGTTCCTACGATGTGTAGATAAGAAAGAACACAACGGTTGACCTGGCTGACCTAAATGTCCAATGGACAGAAAGGCAAAGCGAAACAAGGTGAATGGTCCGCTTGCATGTCTATATCAGGTTATTTGAAGCCGCATTCCGCTCCCTTAGACCAAAAGTGATTTCGTGAATACAGAAGATAACATGTGTAAACAGAGTTGTTAAAACGTTTGGAATTTCTTTTATAAATATGTAGAAACAAACAAAACAACTGATAAATGGGAAATATAGGTGAGTATGCTCTGGTTGTTCTAGAACAGGCACCGCCATGCAATGCCGTCAACTGGTTCTCTCGGCGTGTATACCACCCAGGACACCATCAGCCCCAACCCCGGCCCGATCAGCCAGTTACATACCAGTGGTCCCGTCGTACCATCACAATCTCTCCTCTCCCCGCAAACACACATTCATGAAAGTTCGCGTCCTTCCTGTTGTACCTCCGCCGCCATGCTTCAAGTCAAACAAAGATTATAAAGCTCTTTTAAACATTCTATTATCAGTTTGATCATTGAAACTCCACTAACCAGGGCAGATACTGTGTCAGTCCATGCTTCGGAAGGTCCAAAATGGATAGCTATGGCAGGAATGGAAAACATCCAAAGCTTCGATGAACTAGTGTAGATCTACTGTTCTGGTTATGCAGTGGTGCACGGCAATGAGAGAGCTGACAGACTAGCCTCGATGAACTGGTGTAGATCTACTGTCCTGGTCATGCAGTGGTGCACGGCAATGACAGAGCTGACAGACTAGCCTCGACAGCACCCATAATGGGACTTGGGATAAGGATAAGAGAGATATACAAAGGATAATTAATGATCGCCTGTTAGAGAATGATACAGCAATTGGTGACTCAAGAAGGCTAAGACTGTTGGAATTTGGCATAAAACGTAAGACTAGCAGGGATGGATGTATAAGAGAATGCATACGTCGTGTATACAACCAGAGCGCTACAGGAACAGTTATCATTCATAACTTCCGACATTTGCTGACGGAAACTGACCACTTTGGATATGCCCGGAGTGAAATTATGCCGATTCTGACAAGCAATAACAATTGTAAAACTTTATTATTGGCACATACTAAGTGTTAATGGTTGCTACTCATAAAGATATCATTTCACGTGTGAATAATTAACATAGGTGGGTATGCTGCAGGCCCCTGTGAGAAATAAAGAAGTAAAAAGCTAGACACCAGAAAAATAACAGCAGCGATAGGCTTACCGGGAAATCAAACCCAGGACTATCCGTACGGTGTCATCGCCTCGCTACGGGAGTTAATCGTGACGAACCACACTGCCAACTCAGCACCACAAGAATAATGCTTCAGGGACAGTAGTCACTGTCACGACCACCCCACACAACTATGGAATTCTGGACTGAGAAACGATTGAGACTAATTATAGACGAAATCCCTTCTAAAGTCTTGCTATTCACATGTATAGTCCAGATAAAGCAGGAAAAGGACCCGTAATCCTGTGTCTAGTCAATTATACAAAAATAAAAACAGTACAGACAAGCTGGTAGGCTTTTATGGTAACACACGTATGAACATAGACACAAAATTGGGAAATCTGAGGCCTGTGAACAGTGGCGGATTTACATTTTGGGGGCCCTGAAGCTGATCCTAGGTCCGATCCTTCTCTTTCTGGCTTTTTGTGAGTTGCTCGTTTGAAGTTGCGAAGCTGTCTGTTCTGTGTCTCTGAGTTCACTAGATTTTATTTTCAGTTTCCAGTTTAAATCACAGATTGTACTTCCCGGCAAACTTACCAATGAGATTTATTGTATATTCCGGCTCTCACTTTAATCCATAATTTCCCCCGCGTGTTTAACATATTAAATTTAATATTCCCATGCGTGACCTCTTTATAATAAGACGTAATATTTCCAGTGACATCTTGTGCACTCTCACAAACAAATGTGTGAACTGATTACCTGTCTAAGTGCCTTCTGTCACGATTGTTTGGCCAGACAGATTATCTGCGATAATCACACACACGGGAAGTTCCTGTGAATTGATTATCTCATTATCGCCTGTGTGTGTGAATCCGGTATCCCATTCATTCTCGTACGAGACCATATTGTCAAACAAGGATCATCTATCAAAGTTGGTCAGACTGATTCCATGAGATAAAAGTATTACTGCTGACCGGTGATAATGACCGGGTATTGTTACGATAATACCACAGTTCGCCTGGCGGAACGTAAATAAGTCTGAGAAGTGGTAAAGCAAAAATGTAAGAGATAAAGATAGTCCCAAGCAGATACTTCCGTAGGGGAGTGGAGTGTTAGATAATTCACCCTACTAGATTCAACATAGAGCAAAATAATAAATGAAAGGGCATAAAAGAAAGGAAAAAAATGATACTGCCGTAGGGCTGAAGGTGTTAGAGAGCCACCAAAAGAACACGAACAGGCGTTTTGTCTCAGTGGTGTTTACGACAATACAATGTGTAGTTTTGAGCAACATGTGTGGTGTTTACGACAAGACAATGTACAGTTTTGTGCTACATGTGTGGTGTTTATGACAATACAATGTATAGTTTCGTGCTACTTGTGTGGGGTTAACGACAAGACAATGTATATTTCGTGCTACTTGTGTGGTGTTTACGACAAGACAATGTATAGTTTCGTGCTACTTGTGTTGTGTCTACGACAATACAATGTATAGTTTCGTGCTACATGTGCGATGTTATCGAAAATGCAATGGATAGTTTCGTGCTACTTGTGTGGTGTTTACTACAATAAAATGTCTAGTTTCGTGCTACTTTTGTGGTGTTTACGACAATACAATTTATAGTTTCGTGCTACGTGTGGGGTGTTTACGACAATACAATGGATAGTTTCGTGCTATATGATTTTTGTTTACGACAAGACAATGTGTAATTTCGTGCTACGTGTGGGATGTTTACGAAAATACAATGGATAGTTTCGTGCTACTTGTGTGGTGTTTACGACAAGACAATGTATAGTTTCGAGCTACTTGTGCGGTGTTTACGACAAGACAATGTATAGTTTCGTGCTACTTGTGGGGTGTTTACGACAATACAATGTGTAGTTTTGTGCTACTTGTGTGGTGTTTACGACAAAGCAATGGATATTTCCGTGCTACTAATGTGATGTGTTAGCTAATACAATTTGCTTTTCTGAAATGCACTTTCCTTTTTAATTCTAATGTCTCACGTAGTTCCCAAGCGTCTTGGAAGAGGCAGACAAAAAATAAGATTAGTGGACCCTGAGGCATGCCGTTCAGGGCGACTGATATGAGTTTTGCAAAAGGCTGGTAATCTCATCATATAAAACGAGTTACCATAGAAACCACCGCTGCTGCAGCATGTGAATGTGCTGGCTCTGGAAAGAGCGAAAATAATAATAATAATAATGATAATAATAATATGAAGCTATGACAGATCCGGTGTGGGGACATTCATGACGTGTTACATAACTAAGAAGGACTAAGTTCGAGACCTCTACATGTCTGGCTGTAATCAAGGTAAACAAATGGGAGATAACATATCCAACGCTGCAGTTTTCAACAAAGGGTTACCAACGGCGTTTCCTGAAGAACTGTGTCAGTTTCAACGAGAAATTCAGCATTATTTCACAGAGGTTATCTTATCTTAAGTTTGTCAGTAACAACTCATATACAGGCATACCTCGCTTTATTGTGCTTCGCTTTATTGCGCTTCGCAGAAATTGAGCTTGTTTTCAAATTATTTATGTTTATTTATTAGAACGTGCCTTCTTCTTCCGATAGATTTTGGCTCTCCAACAACAAAAAGATAACGAGTCGCTGAAGGCTCAGATGATGAAGATAAGCATTTTTAAAAAAAATTTTTTTAGCAATAAAGTATTTAATTTTACAGTACATTGTTCTTTTTAGACCTAACGCTATTGCGCACTTAATATACAAAGTGTGAACATAATTTTAGGCTTTTATGTGCACTGGGAAGCCAAAAAAATGTTTGTGACCCGCTTTATTGCGATATTTGCTTTATTGCGGTGGTCTGGAACCGAATCTGCATTATCTCCGAGGTATGCCTGTAATACATACCAATCGTAAAGCCATTTCAATGTGAACATTTTGTCGATTGAAATTCTTACCTAGCTAGACACATTTTGCATAACTTAGAAGCTATCACTATAGTCTTGCAACTTATTATCTCAAGGTCGGAGCGGATCAGAATTCAGGCCAAGTTCTTTTGCAGTTTATCGTACCCACCCCTTGTTTTCTTTGATACATGCCAGGTCCCGTTCATTTTTTTTTTTAAATACTTGTATCTAGACGGCTCTGATAGCAATCAATGTCATAGAAGGACATAAATGTTATATTCAAGTGTGATTTTTATTTTATTGTATGGCTGTGAAACATGGAGAACAATAAAAAACAGCAACCAAAAAGCTACGGACTTTCATAAGTAGGTGCTTGCGTAGAATAGAAGGATTGAAGTGGTATGTAAAGATCACTATCTTGGAACCAGTGTCGACTCAAGTCAATCTTCTTAGACTCGAGCTGGAATTAAGTGACCACAGGTTTCGACTCGACATGTAGATATTAGCAAATCGACTCGCCATCCTCGTTGACAATACACTCTTAACTAAGAAGAAACCGAAAAATGGTTCTGTTTAAAGGGATATTACCCAGTCAAAAGTTCCATTGTACAAACAAATTTCCTTCAGCTTATCAGACATAATTGGACGCTGTCGTTAGATAAACCTCGGGGAGACGGAGCGACCGCCTAAACGTAAAAATAACATTCCACGACTATTCAAACATAACACTCAGGACTGCAGGGCTACATTTTTTTACTTGCGTGAGCCACAAATAATATTGGCATAAATAATAATCAAAGGCCCAATCTCACGAGATTTAGTGCTGATCACGTGTATTATTTCATCCATAACTTTGCAGGCTTGTTGGGGGGGGGGGGGGGGGGGGGGGGGGGGGTATGGGGGGGGGGGGGGGTGAGGGGGGTTTATGGTTAAAAGATAAAATTTTCAAATATAATACTGAAAAATAATTTTGATCGAATAAAACCAGCTAATAAATAAGAAAGTAAATATACTAAAACCTAGATATTATTCTGTTTCATTATTATTTATAGTGAACTGTGTGATTGTGGCTATTAAGTTTTATATTTTTTTCTAAAATGAGGCTCCACTTGGACATCGACCTCAAAGCTAATGTTAGGGTCTTGCGACTCGACTTAATTAAGACTTGTACTAAGAGACTTTGAAGGACCGAGGACTGGAATGGAACCAGGCCAGGAAGAAGACAGCTGATAGAATAGTCTGGCGCTCTCTCTTCCATACCTCTACCCTCACGGTAGAAGGAGAACGACTAAGTAAGTACTAAGAGACTTCAAACTCGGCTTGAGTCTCGACTTGACACTCGTTAGGACAGACTTCAAGACAACTATGCGTGGAGCTGATGACAAGAACCAAACAAGCGGCAGTGGAACAAGAGATGAGAAGTGTGACAAAACGGGGAGGCCCCTATCGATCTTTGTTTCTCTCCGGCAGTATCGGTACATTTATGGTACTGATTTTTATTATGTGCTGTCAATTATCGCACTTTTTTTCTTTCTTCCTTCGTTATTTTTCTGCTAAGTAGCAGATATTTGATTTTATCAAATCATTCGACAACGAGCTACCCCCGACAACCTTGATCAGAGACGAGCGCGAGCAGAGTGAAAAGAACCAACACATAAGAAGGAGCAGAACCGTCATTGGCAGCTAAGTTCAAATATATGCTGCCACTTGAACTTCTTTTAACATCTCACAGTCCCTAAAGACTGCGATGATAACTTTCTCGATCCATAATTATTAAAATGTTTTCCCAACTGTTAAAACCTAAAGTGATTATTAAATTGTGTTATTTGTAATGTTACAAATTTCACTTTGATTTAATCATTTTAAAGTTACTGTATGTTTGTCTCAGTCAAATTACTACACACACTCTAAAGAAAGCTATACTAAAATAACAGAATTCCACTGAGTAAATCAGGGGTGGGAGCTTAAACGAGCTGAAAGTAATAAGTGCTTAAATCCTTCACAAAAGCGTCGGCAGAATTACAGAGTTAACATACTCAGCCAAAGCAGTATTGTTCTCGCTTATTCTGAATATCTTGTGAAGACTCCCTTTGTAATAGTGTCATCACCCATCTATCTTCATCTCTGTCAAGAGTAATCTTGTGCGAAGGTAGAAACCTTAGAAGCCCATATTAGATAGTCTTGAGTTTTGGCCACTGCTGGACCACTACTGCAAAGCAGGGGAGGCAATACCGTCACAAGAAGAAAACGCAAGAGCTGGATAGGACGCACATTAAGGAAGCATGTTACCAGCATTACCAGGTAGTCCTTGTTCTGTAATCCCCAGGGTAAGAGAGGTAGAGTGAGACTAAGGAACACATGGAGAAGAGAACTGGAGACAGACGTGAAGGGGATTGTCGTGATTTAGTCTGTCTCACAACACGGTTTTCTGTATACGTAGGAGTAAATCTGATCATACCGCACGCCATATGTTGAGAACTCTCTGATACACTAACCCAGAGGTTTTCAAACTTTTTTGGTCCGCGGCTCCCTTGACCTGTGCATAAATCACCACGGCTCCTCTCTATACTACGAAGATCTATATTTATTGATGGACCTTGGCTCATAATATCGAGCCCAACATTTTTCCCAAGCCAGCGCGACGCCCTTAGCCGAGGGCCGCGACGCCCCTGGGAGCCGCGACGCACAGTTTGAAAACCTCTGCACTAACCAATGAAAACGCGTCATTCTTGGTGTGTATTGTAAAACGTACTAGGCTTGAACATAGAGGCCCATTTTGTGTAACCGATGGTACAATGCCATTTGATTTTGGAAAGAATAAAGAAGTATCACCGGAAAGGATTATATAATTCAACAACGGGAATGTTACGCTAGAGGTAGGTGTAAAAACTTTCTCGAATAGTATTTTAGTAAGATAGAAATATTGAGGGAAAGGGCTTCGTTACATCAGGTTAGTCCCAATTTAGGTAGTTAAAGCATGCATATATTAAAATGCATTTTGCAAACTAACCAATTAGTAAATAGATCAATACAGAATAATTCATAGAATAATTCAAGCTTTAAATGACCAAAATCGCTCTATAAATAAGAACGATAATGATTATTTAAAATTTTGCTGATTGAACAGAAAGCAAAATTATGTCTCATTTTGAGATTTTTAACACCCTTTTTGCCCCATGCCCTCCGATACTGCGGATGTGCTAGTATATAAGACCTTGCCCTTGGCTAAATTGAGGCCACAACATTTAAAAAATACAGCTGAACAGAAGAGAGCGGTAAAAGTGTAAACGTTTTGTACCTTTGCCAACCGCATCTGCCTGGCAGACCTAGATGCCCATTAAGGGGAGGTTAAACCCCCAAAATGAAAAACACAGAATTATAAGTTAATATCTATATCTGGTCATTTATACTAGCAAAATGACTGAAAAAAATACAAAACATTGAGGTATATACTAAAAACTTGCAATCTATGGCGGAAAAACAGTGAAAAAAAGGCAAATTTTAGCTTTTTTGGGTATTTTGTTGCCCAAGATATCTTAAATGTAAGTAAAACTTGAGTTATGAAATTTGGCTGTTTCATTTGTTAATATATGATAATGATTGTATACTAAAATAATTTTGATTGGTTTGATATCTGAGTTTTTTTGGATTTTAACATACCAATCGAAAAAAAGTTGAAATTTTTAAGGGGGGTATCTTAGCTATTTCTCAACAGTTTTGTAGTTTGTTAACATATATCCTTTATTTTAGTTTATTTTAATGAGCACTATGTGTACAGCATGTGGCCCAAAATTTACTGCTGTATCACTAATAGTGTTTGAAAAATCATGGGCAACGTGCCCACATTTGGGTGAAAATGAGGTTTTGAGAAAATTAAGAAAAAATGGAGGAATAACACTTTTACACAAAATTTACTCACCTCAGTATCCCCCTGCTATGTAGGAATCATCTCTGGTA
>JAMPIV010014411.1:252500-347500 GCA_024509875.1 Oreohelix idahoensis
TCATTGTAACAGTGCAAACTGTCATGAACAAAAACATTTCCCTTCAAGTAGTCAGCTCTCAGTAGGGAATGCAAAGATAAATCTTATCAATCGGCGTGCAGCTTTTGCCATGCGCTGTATTGGCTGTAGTCACACCGACTTAAACACTTTCTGTGGTGTAATGGATTTACCACTGTCACGTTGAATGATAATTTGTCTTTCTATCACGTCCCAATTTTATTACTCTTTTAATGTTCTGGTTTCCTCGACATTTTGTATTTTCTTTTCTTTCGGATTCTACCTGCGTGGCCCATTATTCCCCTTCTCAGACCCCACCCCACGGTTTGTTTACGTTCTGGCCTTCAGTATAAATTCCCCACTGGTCAGCAGGTAATGTTACCTAAGCGCACCTGCTGTTTGTCTGACCAGAGGAATAGCTCTTGCGAGTAAAGTGTTTGATCACGAGCGAGAGGGTTTCTGTGAAGAAACGGTCCGCTAGCGGGAGGTACCTTTTGAGGTCTGGGGAAACAGGTTTGATCTCCGATTCAGGGGGAGATAAAACTCACGGTCGTTCTGAGAGATTTGTTGTCTCCCCTGACCATAATATTATGTATTGTCTATCTGGGAAACTTTCTCGCGGGTGCTGCTTCTGATGTATACCTCTAGATAAGCTTTGTCTTACTCTTGATTACGTTATACGCCAGGCCAGGTGTCCGGGTAGCGTTATTTGTAAACTATAAGAGTAGAGGGTTTTAAGGAGTCAGACACATTCGTAAAATATTTCCTGCCCGAGAGGACCACAATGAGAATAAGGCAGACGATAACACAGAACTAAATGTTATTTGCCTATATTTCTCGGCATTTCTCGGGGTGAGTAGACATCTATTATAATATGTATATTCATGTTAGCTTATTTATATATATCTGATAGGAATGTGACTTGAATTCATTTTTGAGGATTTCTCCCGGTAATTTAATTCAGTAATAATGTAGCGCCGTCTACCGCCTTAGTTAAGTGGTGCTTAAGCAGTTATGGTTTACAATGGGTTAAATGGTAAACTTACGATAACAGATACTCACTAGGCGTAGAATCAGTCCGTACAGATGCTTACCATCGGTTAAGAGTAGGCTAAAATAACTGTCATTACTGTTAGGAAATGTCAGAGGTGTGGGTTATTCACTTTAAAAAACTGAATAGTGACGTGTAGGCGTTATAACTCTGAATTATAGGAGATAGTCACTTATTCCTTTCTGATAGAAACTTCTAATGGTTGGGTGTGGAATTTGATATGCTTTCTTCGGTAGCTAGACACTAGTTATAACTTTCACAGAAAGCAGTCACCAGCCATAGATAACATTATATCTTATGATTCAGTCACAACTGTATTATTATAGCAAGTACATTGCAATTTCTATGTATTCATTTGTGGGATGTTAGCGCTGTTCCCCAAGGGGCGTATACGATTTATTTTTGTAATGTCACATGCTGTAATCTGTTAATGTAAATTCATTTAAATGTTGTAAGATGAATAGCAGATCCACTCAGCTGTAACTACAGGGTTAGGTTTCCTGTATGTTGAGTTGGGAGAAGAGGAGCAGATTTTGCTGTCAGAACATTTACTGACAGGTACATGGGTGTACAAAATATATTAGCTTATGCAGGCGCATGCTGATAATTGATAGAGTGGAAGGAACAGGAGACATGGATAAAGACAGCCAAAACTATCATAGCAATGATTACAATAATTTAAATCCCATAGTGAAGCATAACTGTTTTGTATAACGTTAGTGTAATTTTATTGTTTGCTTGATGTAAAGGTCGTCTCTTTTTGGGTCTCAGTTTCAGGGATACCGAATTGCTAGAGCAAGACTCCAGTCAGTCGAAAAACGTCATATTCTCTTCGATCTAGAGGGTTTCTGAAAAACACATAGCATTCACGAGTCGTCACCCCCTCTACCTGAAACAAAACCCTTTGTCAACGCCATTCTCTCTAACGGGAAATTAAGCTCACGCAGTGTGCAACGAGCCAACGCAAAATCTGAAATCGTACTGCAGGAGTAGTTTTCTACTCGCCTTTGGATTACCAGTCAGAGCATTGTGGCTTGCAACATATCTAGCAGCCCAGCGTCTATAGCAGAATTTAAATCACCAGACTTTGTGTGCTTAAACGGGGCACTCAGTCAAACCACAGTTCAATCCAGCCCAAACCGGATTTAATACCAAGTACGCAAGCACAATTCTAAGCGCCGGATAAGAGCGCAAAGGACCATTTGTCCTCAAATAACTTCGTCTTGTGTGTGTTTCTGGATATTTAAAACCCCGCACGTATGAGCGGTCAGCCGGAGATAGAGAGAGTCTTCCAGTCTGTTGAGGACTGTTTCGCGGCTTGCAAGCATGTGAATGGTTGCAAACATTCGCATGCGTGCACCACGAGACACCTCAATTGAATTAATACCAGAAATCGCGCAGATCGATGTATGACGCGTCAAGCCTAGTTACAGTAGTCTACCTATGGCCTGCGGGCCTGATGGCCGGCGTGCCATCCGACAGTGTTTCAATGTGTGGCACAGCCACTTATGGATAGTGTTTCAATTGTGTGGTATAGCCACTTACTCAAGTGTAGAACCGTTGTGTTCTGGCTTTAAGCCGATATAAGGATATGTGTCTAAAGACTAGGAAAGTCTATGTATGGCCATTGAGCCGAATGGCAGTGTTGGAATGTGTGGCAAAGCCACTTAAGGATTGTGTTTTAATATGTGGTATAGCCACTGACTAAGTATATATGTGGAACGGCAGATCCACTGGAAAGTGTAAAATAGCGTAAGAATCCGTATCAAATTGAATATAGGACCAGATAGAGTCCAGATTAGAATCGCGAATAACGCAGATTACGTTCACCTTGAACTTATATACATGGCAGTTAAAGCCTGGCGAGGTAAGCCAAAGATGTTGAATAATGATACATAGACAGGATCTATAGATTTACGGATAATGTACTCACTAGCATTGTGAAGGGATAATAATTCCAAGGATCGGATTCAGTAGGAGTTGGTTGCACACTCTATTACGCTATAGACTTAACGGTTAACACAGACGAGCTAAGTCTGTGGGACGAACATTGCGTAGAGCTTAGTACTATGTTAAAGCCAAGTTGATGTGTGAGAAATGTGTTACGCTCATTGTGTAAAAGGATATATTTATTAAATTGTTCATTCGTCAATGGAACTTGTTAACTGCCTGAATTATTCAAGTCCTCATTCTGTGCTGTGACTGTTGTTAATCCTTGCAAGGTCAGTCCAGATTATCACAGGTATTCATAAGACTAACTATAATATAGCCAACACTGCTGGAGAATTAATATACAACAACGACACTGAATATAATAATAATTTAATCACACAATAATGGCTTAAAACTGCAATCGAACTATAAGCTGGAATTAGAATAGATGAATCATAATATCTGAAGTATTGACAAGCAACCCAATAAACTCACGTCCAACGGTGCTGAATCTTTTAATAACAACTAGCAAGAAGAGATACCGCGGGACCGTAACATACTGGTGTCAGGAAGTGTTCGGACAATTTTCAGAATTCATCTTTTCCGTTACCCAATTGAACGAACTAATGTTCATGAATCAGGCTTCAAGGTGGGAAGATTCTAGTGGAAACAACTTCAAGATCAATTCAGTTCGTCACAGACAAAGTAACAGTGGAAATTGAACAGTTCAAGAAGGTCTCATTCAAGGCGCAGGTCCAATCTGGCAACTCGAATTTACACATCAAGTTACGAAGGTCAAGGTCGAGTCATCACTCCGATCAACGGTCGCTGAGTTCGCTGAATCAAATCGATCGTCTGTCATTCAATCTTTGATCCTGAACCATCACAGAGAACCAGAAAGACAATCCGTACACTTGTTAAACCTCCAGAGCAACCGGGGAAGTATTTCGACAGAATTTCTTTCAATATCAATTTCAATCAACCGGTCACGTTTGCTTCTCAATGGGAACAAGTCAAACAGCTGGGAACATCTTGTTGTGGTTTTCTTGGATCACAATGGCATGATCACATGAAGATAAGTTCTTGTCTAAATTAGAGCTTTCGACTAGTGTGTGTTGTCCAGTTGGCTAGCTTTGGCCTTCAATTTTTCCTCCACTGTCACTTGTCTGTCCTATTTTGCAGTTCTAGTACTCATCATTATGTGTTTATTATCGATGTACTTTATGTAACTTCGCGGGACGGATGGATAGGGCTTATCATTGCTTGGGCATTCCTTTGGAAGATTCAAACAATTATAACGACTTTTAGGGATAATTGCTTATATTCGCTGACTGAGGATCTAACTGATTATTAATTTTTCTTTTGAGTTAGGATATAAATGTTTCTTCAGTTAGCAATATAATCACTTTGCTTGTGCTAGTTGTGACTCACGTGCTTGCGTCATTTTATTTGCATATCCTAGTTTCCGTTTCGTCTCACTATTTTATTCGTTTGTGACCTAAATCTCTCTGTCTCATTGTTAGTTTAGGACGACTTGTATCGTAAAATTTTTGTAATGTTACTTTAAACATTTTATTTCCCTAATTAATATGTCTAGTACCAACTTAGTTTCTTTTATCTGTTTCATAGCGTCGTATAATTGAATATATCATTTCATTATTGTCCATTTGCTTGTTCCATCCATTGTTTATCGTCACCTGTTCTTGTCTCTGGCTATTGTAAATATCATAGTTACTTTGAATTAATGAAGCTTATATGTTCATAGAATATTTATAGACAATTAATATACTTATATAAATTATTGAGATACGTAGCACCATGTCTACGTTAGAAGATTTTATTAAAATTGGACAAAGCCTAGGTAAATCAGGTTCTGATCTTCAGACTTATGCTGAAACGAGATATGAAAAGCATGTATCTCAACAAGAAAGAATTGAGCAACGCGAACTTAAAAAGTTGGAATTGGCTCAAAAAGATAAAGAAATGGCTCAAAAAGATAAAGAATTGGCTCAACAAGAAAAAGAGAGAGAATTACAGAAAGAACTTAAGAAGAAGGAAATAGCTCAACAAGAAAAAGAGAGAGAATTACAGAAAGAACTTACGGAGAAAGAATTAGCTAAAAAAGATAAAGAAATAGCTCAACAAGAAAAGGAGAGAGAATTAGATAGGGAGAAAATGCAAATAAGAAAAATGGAACTCCTTCAATTAGACCAAGCACATAAACATGCTATTGAGCTTGAGACTTTAAGATTAAATGCTGAGAAGGAAAAGGCTGTTGAATTGGCGAGGGTGCAATCAGAACAGTCCCGACCTTCGGCTAATTCAAATGTATTTTATCCAAAATTGAAGATGCCACATTTCGATCAATCTAGAGATTGCATCGATTCATTTTTATCAAGATTTATTATGAAAGTTACAGGTTTAAACATACCTAAGGAAAGATGGAGTAGTCTTTTGGTTGATTTTTTGACCGGGGACTCACTCAAGGTTTTCATGAATCTGGATGAGAAAAGCAGAAACGATTTTGATGTCGTAAAAGAAGTACTTCTTAGACGGTTCCAGTTAACTGAATCTGGATTCCGAGAACGTTTCCATATGGCTAAGCCTAGTAAGGACGCTGACTTTGGGGAATGTATTGCTTCCATTAAACATTATTTCAATAGATGGATAGAATTATCAGGTATTACCAAATCATATGAGGGGTTAATGGATCTCATGCTACGTGATAAAGTGCTCTCCTCATGTAGTCATGATTTAGAATCCTTCTTACAAGAGAGACACCCTAACTCTATTGCAGAATATGAAAAATTCGGTAGACAGTTTGTCACGGCACATCCGAATAAGGATGTCCATCGATCTTTTCCTCGAGATCCTATGCCTACGTGTGCAGCACTCCATGATCATAGATCTTATGATCACCGACCTAGATCACAGAGCACGGACGGTCGATATCGTACACAGTTTCGTCATGAATATCGGGGGTCTTACAACTTCCCTCGGTATCGCTCACCGTCAAGATTCTATCGTCGGAGTTATCGAGGTTATTCACCTCATGATCGTGGAGGCCACAAAGGCAGGGGTCGTGATGATTATCACAAGGACTATTACAGGGATTAAAATAATCATGGATCATCATATAAAAGGAATGATGATAATGATGATTCATCAGATTTTTATTATAAGACAAAATCAGGCAAAAAGAAAACAAATCATTTTAGATCATCTTCAAAGAATAATGACAAACATGGTCATGCTAATGCATGTACTACCAAAAGAGATCATGAGAATGATGATAACAAACATGCTAATTCATGCAGCATTTTAGATGACTCTTGTTATGTTTGTCAATCACATCTGATATCAGAGAGAAAAAATACACTTTGGTGTGATCATACAATGTCTTCTATGTCTGCTTGTGAGAATTTGGGACGTCTCACATACCACAAGGCATACTTATACGGAAGGGAAGTAAGAGTTTTACGTGACTCCGGCTGTTCTACTGTCGGCATACAACACTCGCTTATCGAGCCCTCTGCATTTACGGGTAAAACTGTTAAATGTATCACATTTGGTGGGAATATAGAAGAATATCCAATAGCACATGTCTATATCGATACACCGTTTTATACAGGTATGGTGTATGCGTGCGGGTTAAGAGCTCCCGTGGCTGAGATAATCTTAGGTAACATTCCTGGAGTTAGAAATTGCACTCCACATGAGATTACGAAATGGGTTGAATCTCACCCGTTGGTGGCAAATGCTGTTGTCACCAGAGCACAACAGTTGGCTACAGATATGGCCACCCCACCTACACCTATAATAGAGACAATTATGTCTCCCGACGTCGTTGCTGAAGCACCAGCGGCGTTTGCGGAAAAACAAAAAAATGATCCAAGTTTACAGCGTTTATTTGCGCTAGCAGAAAAAAAAGTTAGTAAACATACGAAATCAGCACAACACTGGTTTCAAATTAAGAAATCCATACTAACAAGATACTATGATAATGGTATCTCAATTATTCATCAGATAGTCGTTTCAAAACAATTTAGACCTTTGGTGTTACAAACAGGGCATGACTCTCCCATGGCAGGGCACATGGGTATTAAAAGAACATTATTTAGAGTCACATCGCAATTCTATTGGCCTGGTGTCAATAAGGACACAAAATTATACTGTAGGTCATGTACGACATGTCAAAGCATATCACGTAAGGGCAGATTCCATACGGCACCCTTACAGATCACTGATGTACCAGAAAGACCATTTAAGAAGATAGCCATAGATATTATTGGTCCGTTATCAATTCCATCTAATAATGGATTCCGATATATCTTAACCTGTGTAGATCTTTGTACACGGTGGCCTGAGGCCATACCTCTGAAAACCATCACTACTGCGTCGGTATCAGATGCATTATTTTCAATTTTTTGTCGTGTTGGTTTTCCGGAGGAAATTTTATCAGACAGAGGTTCACAATTCACCTCAAATATTATGAAAGAAGTGGAGTCGATGCTCTCCATTCACCATTCGTTTTCGAGTGCATATCATGCCCAAACGAACGGAGTTTGTGAACGTTTTAACGGTTCACTCAAACAGATTCTTCACAAGATCACTGAGGGATGTCCTCGTGACTGGGACAGGCTACTTTGTGCAGCATTATTCGCATATCGAGAGGTCCCCCACGAAAGCACTGGATTTAGTCCATTCGAGCTCGTCTACGGCTCTAATCCTCGTGGCCCAATGATGATCTTGAAAAATTTATTGGTTGGATCATCAGTGGATGAATCCACTCGTACTAGTTACGAGCTGGTGATTGACCTTAGACAAAGAATCATTGATGCGTGTACATATGCATCCGAGAGCATTAAATCAGCGACACAAAAATCTAGATTATTCCACAATCAAGGGAAAAGATTGCGATATTTTAATCCTGGGGAAAAAGTCTGGTTAATTCTACCTCATGAGGATAATAAACTGTTGGTTTCATGGCAGGGTCCATTTGTGATTATTAAACGAGTCACGGATGTTGACTATGCTATAAACGTAAGAGGAAAAATTAAAACGTTCCATGTCAATATGTTGAAATTGGCAGTGGAAAGACCACAAGAGTTAATTCCTATTATTAACTCTGTGTCTGTGTCTGTGTCTGAGTCTTCACCTCATATTTCTTCTTTTGCATTAGTGAATGAGGAAGAGACTACGTCTTCAATTCATCTACAGTTTGCTTTACCGTCTTTACAAGCTTCCGAATCTTGGAAGGATGTCACAATTTCTTCGACTTTGTCATCGTCACAACAAAGTCAAGTTAGGGAAATTCTTCTTTCTTTTAACGATGTACTTACTGACCTTCCAGGTCGTACGTCTTTAATCTCTCATGACATCATTCTAACAGACGATCATCCTATTAAGTTAAGACCTTACCCTATTTCTTTACATCATAAAGACAGGGTTGAAAGGGAGCTAAAGGATATGATAAAATTGGGAGTTATATCTCCATCAGAATCTCCTTATGCTTTTCCTATGGTTATTGTGAAAAAGAGAGATGGGTCGCTCCGTATTTGTATTGACTTCAGACGTCTTAACCGTATCACAATTACTGACGCTGAACCAATGCATTTGTTGGACGACCTACTTTCGCAAGTTTCACAGGCCACTTACTTTAGTAAACTAGATCTGTCTAAAGGCTATTGGCAGATACCACTTACTGAACATGCCAAGCCTTTCACTGCCTTCACTACTCCATTTGGGTTATTCCAATGGAATTACATGTGCTTCGGCCTTGTAAACGCGCCTGCGACATTTGTGCGCATGATGCGCCGCCTTCTGGGCGATAGAAAAGATGTCATCGCATACATCGATGACATCTGTCTATTTCACAACACATGGGAAGACCATATTACTGGTTTGTCGTCTCTTCTCTTTACACTACGACAACATGGTTTGACTGTAAGACCTTCTAAGGTCCAGATAGGTTGTCAGGAGATTACTTTTCTGGGTCACCGCATAGGTAACCATAGATTACACCCTGATGACAATACAGTCAAGCGTATACTGGAGATTGCTATTCCATCATCTAAGAAACAAGTAAAAAGTTTACTTGGGCTGGTTAACTATTACCATAAATTTATACCACGCTTCGCACAGATTTCTGCTACTTTGTTGGCCAAAGGTAGTCCAAAAAAAATATTATGGACACCGCAGTGCGAAGAGGCTCTGATTATGATAAAGAATTTATTTAAGAATCCTCCTATCCTGTTATTGCCAAACATACATTTACCATTCTTGATTCAAACAGATGCATCCAGTTCCGGAATTTCAGGATGTTTGCTTCAATGCTATGAAGGGATACTCCATCCATGATTGTTTGTCTCACGCAAGCTTACTCCTGCGGAACAAAAATACGCAACAGGAGAGCGCGAACTGCTCGCGGTGGTTTGGTGCTTAGAAAAACTGTCTAAGTACTTGATAGGGAGAAAGTTCTTTATTTACACAGACCACAGTCCGCTCACGTTTATCACTTCGAGAACTATGAAAAACGCAAGAATTCACAGATGGTTTCTGTTACTACAAGAATTCGCATTTACAATCATACCGATTTCAGGAACTGATAATAACCTCGCGGACTTGTTATCTAGAAACTTTACGTCACAGGATTGAGATAACTTTCTTGTCTTGAAGTTGACAATGGACATAATTTTATAATTATTATTTCTAATTGTGAATATTAATTTCATTATATCATTTTTGACGATAGATAACATGCATAGATTATAGTCGGTCACATCTTCGCCACCACTCTCTCACGTGCCACGAGTGTCACGTTTGGGAGCGGGGGGGATGATGTTGAGGACTGTTTCGCGGCTTGCAAGCATGTGAATGGTTGCAAACATTCGCATGCGTGCACCACGAGACACCTCAATTGAATTAATACCAGAAATCGCGCAGATCGATGTATGACGCGTCAAGCCTAGTTACAGTAGTCTACCTATGGCCTGCGGGCCTGATGGCCGGCGTGCCATCCGACAGTGTTTCAATGTGTGGCACAGCCACTTATGGATAGTGTTTCAATTGTGTGGTATAGCCACAGTGCCACGTTGTGTTCTGGCTTTAAGCCGATATAAAGATAAGTGTCTGTTATGTCAAGCCGAATTGGTGTGTGGCAAAGCACTTAAGGATTGTGTATTTAAGATGTGGTATAGCCACTGACTAAGTATATATCGAATAACGCAGATTACGTTCACCTTGAACTTATATACATGGCAGTTAAAGCCTGGCGAGGTAAGCCAAAGATGTTGAATAATGATACATAGACTAGGCTCTATAGATTTACGGATAATGTACTCACTAGCATTGTGATATAGGATAATAAGTCCAAGAATCGGATTCAGTAGGAGTTGGTTGCACACTCTATTACGCTATAGACTTAACGGTTAACACAGACGAGCTAAGTCTGTGAAGGGATAATAATTCCAAGGATCGGATTCAGAACATTGCGTAGACGAGCTAAGCTTAGTACTATGTTAAAGCCAAGTTGATGTGTGAGAAATGTGTTACGCTCATTGTGTAAAAGGATATATTTATTAAATTGTTCAGTCGTCAATGGAACTTGTTAATTGCCTGAATTATTCAAGTCCTCATTCTGAGCTGTGACTGTTGTTAATCCTTGCAAGGTCAGTCCAGATTATCACAGGTATTCATAAGACTAACTATAATATAGCCAACACTGCTGGAGAATTAATATACAACAACGACACTGAATATAATAATAATTTAATCACACAATAATGGCTTAAAACTGCAATCGAACTATCAGCTGGAATTAGAATAGATGAATCATAATATCTGAAGTATTGACAAGCAACCCAATAAACTCACGTCCAACGGTGCTGAATCTTTTAATAACAACTAGCAAGAAGAGATACAGCGGGACCGTAACACAGTCCCCCTCGCGCAATTAGGGTGTCACCAACGATAGCGCCTACAGTGAATTTATTGCATGTTGGTTCCATCACCTATGAAGGATATCTACACGTAAAGACACTTACTGGAGCTATTGCATTTGGTCCCACGAAAGCGGACGGACTGACACTCGCTTTATTTATTTCTCGGTGTTCTACAGGTTTTATGTTGGTGGTCTGTGTGTTCGTTGGTGTGTATCTGCATATTTGTGATTATTGATGTAATTTTATGTTGTTTGTGCTGATATGCATTATTTTCATACATTTCTTCTTTAATAAATTTTACTCATTTATTAATGCGCTGTTCACGACCCTTTCATCCATAATTAACATTTCAAACTCTTTACTATAGTCTCTATTTATGATCCAGAGAAAAAGAGGAAGAGCAGGCGTCGCTTAGACTATATAAGTGTGTTGAGGCTTGGAGAAAGAGATAATTTTAATAAATCTTCTTCCAGGTTGGTCTCAAGTCCACCTCCTAATTTACACCTTATATATGTGTAATCTATAACTTTGTCAGTTCACTATCATTGTCGATTTCACTACTATTGTCCAACTCGACAAATACTCTTACACTTTAACTCAACCACGACAACCACCCCCAGTTAGACACAGCAGCAATGCTATTATACAGAAAGGAATGGAGGATGCTGCTAATAGGGTGCAAATTATTAGCATGAAAAATGCTGCTGTTCAAGAGTATGGGAGTGCAGAAGAAGGTGACAACAAGTTCCGAGACATTGATGTATTTTGTGATGGTACCTGGATGACCAAAGGCCATTCATCTATTGTTGGTGCCACAACTGTGATTGGCTTGCAAACTGGAAAGGTAATAGATACTCTGACAAAGAGTAAAAAGTGCAAATCTTGTCAGTACTGGGAGAAGCAAGACCACAACACAGACAAATTTCAACAATGGAAACAAAGTCATGCTGAGGTTTGTACGATGACCCATCACGGATCCTCAGGGTCAATGGAAGCAGCAGTAGCTTGTAACATTTTTTTCTTGCTCAGCAGACAAATATAATCTCAGGTATACAAAGTTCATTGGGGATGGAGACACTAACAGTTTCAAAAAAGGTGTTTCAATCCAAGCCTTATGGAGAGGATTGTCTGATAGAAAAAATTGAATGTGTGGGTCATGTTCAGAAAAGAATGGGTACTCGGCTGAGAAATCTTAAGAAACTTTCTAAAGGGAAGTCTTTGCCTGATGGTAAATCCATAGGTGGTAAGGGTAGATTAACAGATAGTGTCATTGATAAGCTACAGGTATACTATGGAAATGCCATACGAGCTAACAAAAACAACCTTTGCAAAATGCGAGAAGAGGTTTGGGCGGTGTATTTCCATAAAACATCAACAGATGATAATCCTGTTCATAACTTTTGCAACATTGACTGGTGTCCCTACAAACAGGCTGTCAGAGATGGCATAATGAATGACTTTAAGCACAAGGGAAACCTTCCAATTGCTGTCAAGGAGGCTATTAAGTCCATATTCAAAGACCTCTCCAAGACAGAATTACTGAGAAAGTGCCTGCAAGGTTACACTCAAAATTTTAATGAATCATTGAACAGTTTAATATGGAAATATTGCCCTAAAATAAAAAATCAAGGACTTTCAACTGTAAATACAGCTGTTGCAATTGCTGTGTGCATCTTTAATGATGGAGCTAACAGCCTGAAAACAATCCTTCAGGAATGGGACATTCAGCCGGGAAAATGTATGCATACATTCTGTGTAGAAAAAGACAGTCTTCGCATAAAACATTCACAAAGGAAAGTTAAAGCTGCTTCTCTTGAAGCAAGAAGATCCAAGAGACGTAGGAGGTTTGTCCTGGATGAAGAGCAGACACAAAGAGAGGATCAGCCGTATCTTCCTGGGGGATACTGAGCTCTTATCAGATAAGTGTTTTAACATTTTAAAAACTAAACTTTAACGAAAACAGGGCCTGCGAGTCACAGTTCCGGTGATATTTTCTACAATTTTAAAGCTATAGCCTTCAAATTTTGCACACTTATAGCCCATGTTATCCTTTATGGCATAAACTTCCACTTTTTTCTTACACGGTATAGAAACAGAGATATTGCTATACAAAGTTCTAAGTTTGTGCTATTTAAAAGGGTCATATTGCAAGAGCCATTTCTACAAAGCTCATTGGGGTAGACATTTTTGGGTGGTTCACGCCATAGGTAGGGATGTTATGCACATCATTTGCTGGTTTAGCATTCTTTGCACTTTTTATGTGAGTGAAATTCATTCCCAGGTGCACTGGGGGTTTTCCTTTCATTTTTTTTCATCACTTCATGTTAATTAATTATTTTCACATAAAACATTAAAATTTATAAAGTAAACTTTGTTCATCATAAAATATAATATCTCTTGTAACATGTGGCCACATTTTATGTCAACAAGTTCGTTAGTTATTTTTCTGTTAATTTTTTTAAAAAGATAACCCATGTTTGGCTGGGTAAGCTGGTGACATTAATTCAATCATTACTGTTAGACAGGCAACAAGTGGTGTCTTACAATAATTCCTTGTCAAGCCCAACCGTTGTCAATACCGGAGTTCCTCGGTATTCTATTATCGGCCCTCTTCTCTTTGCTGTAAACTGATCTTCCTCTGCACATCAAACACTCATCCTGTGACCTGTTTGCCGATGACTGTACTGTCTATACAAATAATAAAATTTACACGACACTAGAACTATCTTTACAAAACAATACACATAATCTTATTAAGTGGAGCAATGAAAATCGCATGGAAATAAATATTAGTAAAACGAAATGTATGTGTCACAGTATAATAACTACACTTTCATGACATTGTCCTCTTATTGGTTCACATACAACTGCGAGAGGTCACACAATTAAGACAACAAGGCGTACTGACAATCTATCTGTTTAATAATCACCATACTACTCAAACAACTTCAATAAGAACAACAAAAACCATATGACAGGCCCAACACAACATACTGCCAGCAGATTATACAAACAACGCTGCCCAAAAACTAGTAATCATAAGGAAATGAACTACGGCTCTTATAGTCGGCTAATTGACATCTTCTAAGGTTCAATCCAACCCCCTTTGCAGGGTAGAGAGTTATCAAACCTCGGAACAGTACACACACGCCAAAGTGGGTCTGGTGTAACCTGTTCGGATCTAGGGTGCTCCCTGGGGTTGAAAGAAAGCCCAAAACACACCCCAATCGTCCGGTATCGTGTGGTGATGCCTAGATGACTGAGAGGATAGTGTGATTCACTTGCATAGCTAGGCGGTGTTGTCGCACGGAAGGTCTGGGGTTCGAATCCTGGGTAAGCCACTCACGTCTGTTGTTTTTCTGTTGTCTAGTGTTCTACTTCTTTATTTCTTACGAGTGCCTGAAAACATACTTTTATGTTTGTCTAATATTTATATCTGCTACGACGTTGAGTCTACCCTCTAATGGGATAATTGTGAACGGAAACTGCTGTAGTAATAATGCCCATTGTCGTACAGATAGGTTTGAGAGTTATTTTTAGCCCGACGGAATAGAGTGGATGGTGATAAGTACGTGAGAAAAAAGGTGTGAGAAATAGATTTCACGGGTGATTGTTTAAGGAACAAAATATGTCTATGGAATGAGTAAGTTTATCTATTCCAGCCTATCTGTACGACTATAATTTAGTACAAGACAACCTTGCCCTCCTCATACATATAAATATAAGTTAGCTACACACACACAGCTATGTAATAACAAGACTCACAAACGTGAAAAATTACGATTAATTGGGTATGGGTCTGACCAACACACAAAGTTAAGTTTCTTTTGTTGTTTATTATCATTTAAACTTGACAACATCAAATATCTAAAGAAAGATCCAATAAAATCAGATTTACATACATATGAAAATAACAGAATAAATGTGCCCTCCCCTTCTGGAGAAAAGAACAAAAAAGTTAATAACCCAAAGGTCAAAGGTTAGCACTATGTTACAGAATAGACAGTAAAGAAACAAGTTCCTACTTTATATGCTACCCGGTAAATTTAATAAGTTTAAGCAAATCCAGTTTTGGTAAAGTCCCTGTAACAAAGAAAAATTATTCACTCTCTCTTTCATACAGTGGCCACTCAATCACGCTCACCTACTCTTGGTGATATCCCTTGGAATTACAATATTTACTGACTATATAAAATGTCAGGTTTTTTATTTCCCAAATTGGCCCCAGTCCATCCTCTTAAAAAAACGACTAGCGAGGTGAACGCCGAATCTAGTGGGTGTTTTTCCTGGATGAATAAATGTCACTGCCAGTAGTTGATATAGAAAACGTGATCTTGGGGTTCACAGTTAAAAGAGGAAAATACTTCCAGTATTTGGAAACATCTGGGTGCTAAAAATGTTACAATTTATAAATGATGGTAATCCTATCGGCTGGCTCTTTGGTAGAGTGCCGATTCTGAAACAGCGTAAATTCTAGATGCTACACGTAAATACGACTGTCTGAAGTCGGGGATAAAGGTTACTTTATCCACAACCCAGTGGACTGATAAAATTGAAAAAATATTGCTGGGTTTCGTAAGTCCAGTTAAATTACTTTCAGTGTCAGAACTGTTCTCGTGTATCTTGGACGATTATCCATACACACACTGAGGAAACCTGTTGATAGCATTACAAGGCAGTCCTTGTTCTGGAATCCCCAGGTCAAGAGAAGCAGAGGTAGACCAAGAAGCACATGAAGAAGAGAGCTGGAAACAGAGGTGAAAAGGATAAGGAGAACATGGAAAGAACATGAGATGATGGCACGTGACAAGAGGACTTGGCATGTGTTTGTTGAAGGCCTATGCTCCTTTGGGA
Organism: Oreohelix idahoensis; assembly: GCA_024509875.1. NCBI lineage: Eukaryota > Metazoa > Mollusca > Gastropoda > Stylommatophora > Oreohelicidae > Oreohelix > Oreohelix idahoensis. Next base: position 268,278 of record JAMPIV010014411.1, read on the forward strand.
GTGGAGGGTTATGAATGAATGAATTATCCATACGCGCACTTACATAAATATCGCCTGTCATTAATAGCTATTAAATTGTCGGCGTCTGTTTGTCATCGTATGGCATTAAATAATAAGCACTTATAATAAATACACAAATGAAATATAACGTGAATTCTTTTCTGTCACTATCCGTCGCGCCTAGCATATAAATCAGTCAACTAAACCCGTCTCTTCTTGTGTGAGAAAGCGAATGCTAAAAATTAACATTATAACTCAACATCTAGTATAAAATAGCTACGCGTTGTTTTATTTCACTAGTTTTACCAGCTAGAAAATCAAAGTGAATTATAATGGTAAAGCTAACACTTTTAATTGGTAAAAGGTAACTCTTTTAAACACGTAAATACTAATTTCTATTACCAGAATATCAGAAGGAAAGATCCCCACAAATGTTATTAACACATTTTCCACAATGGTTCTATAACTACGTGCTTAGATTATCCAAAAATTCTGAGTGACAACTGATAGCAGGTTTAAAAAAACACAGTTTATATATCATCATATTTCGCTGATCTATAGATGATGTTACTTTTCACACTATTGTGTATACCGGAGAATCAGAAACATGAGTTCCCCAGATAAAAGTTTACGGTCGGCCTTCCGTCGAGCGCTTTCGATCGTCATCAAAAGACGTATACGGGTAACGGGATTCTCAAAGATTTTCTCTGTATGAATGCCCGCTTCCGAGATCAATGAGCCAGGGGTTTTTCTGATCCCCTGAGTACGAACTTCAAAAGGTCTGTGTTTATTCACTTGCGGTCTGTCAGGTATCGTATGATTGACAGATAAGCTCTCGTGAGAAAACTAGGTAAACAAACCTGATTCGCTACCTGTTATGACTGACAGGTCATGCAGTTTGTAAACTTCGTTTGATTATGCTCAAAGAAAAAAGGCCAAGTAAACGAACGGAAGAAATCAGCATTAAGACCTACAAGCTGAAAGAGCCAGAAATTAAGAACAGATATCAGGGGCTTATTGCTACAGCAGTGAGAAACACAGAAGAACAACCTGATGACTTGGAAACCCTGTGGCTTAAATTCAAGGACATCATAAAGACAGCTGCTGCAGAAGCATGTGGTGAAGTCCGACTTGGGAACAAGAGAAAGAGGACACCTTGGTGGACAGAGGAAGTCAAAGAGAAAATAAGAGACAAGAAAATGGCATGGAAACAATATTTAGGAGCTAAAAACACAGCAGGACAAATAGAGAAATATAGAGAATATGTGATACTCAGAACAGAAGCAAAGAACAAGGTGCTAGCAGCAAAACAGAAGTCCTGGGAAGAATTTGGAGAAAAGCTAGAAAAGGATGCGCAAGAAAACCAGAAATTGTTCTATAAGACCCTAAAGAACATGAGGAAGGAAAAACAATGCCCTCTTAAATTTATAAAGGACAAGCAAGGCAAATTGCTTACTGCCCCGAAGGAAGTAATGGAAAGATGGAAAGAATATTTCTCAGAACTCCTTGATGGTGAGCAAGGTAGAGTATCAGAAATGATAACCACTAGCACAGAAGAGGATACAAATGGTGATGAAGATGACATAAAGATGGAAGAACTGAAGGCAGCACTGGAGAAAATCAAGATGGGCAAAGCAGCAGGGCATGATGGTATAACACCAGAAATGGTTAAGTACATGGGAGCATCAGGCGACCTATTACTTCTAAGGATCCTACAGGCAGCATGGTGCAACAAGGCCATACCAAAGGATTGGGAGATTGCCATCATAACACCGATTTTCAAAAAGGGTGACAATCGACAATGTGGAAACCACAGAGGCATATCCCTTCTCAGTGTCCCTGGTAAAATCTACTCTAGAATCCTAGAGCAGAGACTCCGATGCCTAGCTGAGCCACAATTGGATGAAGCCCAGTGCGGATTCCGAGCAAACCGAAGTACTCAAGACCTAATCTTCACACTCAGGCAGCTGAGTGAAAAGGCCCTTGAGTACAAGAGTGAGATCCATCTTTGTTTCATAGATCTGGAAAAGGCGTTTGACAGGGTCCATGGAGCAAACTTTGGGACTGTTTGGCAAGGAAGAACATTCCAGCACCTCTGATTCATGCTATACAGAGCTTCTACAAGTCTTGCAGAAATTATGTGAGGACAGCAAACTATAAGTCAGAAGAGTTCAGGACCACCACTGGTGTAAGACAAGGCGATATCCTGTCACCTTGTCTTTTCATACTCCTCATGAACGATGTCATCAAGGCATGTAAGGAGAGAACAAGAAAGTATTCAGTGGGGTACTGGAAGATGAGACAGGTCTGTATTTCAGAGCTAGCATTTGCTGATGATTTTGTCCTAATTGCTAAATCAGAGACACATCTCCAATCCAACCTGCAAGTCTGGAAGGAAGAGCTGGAGAAGAGAGGGATGGTCATAAGCAGCTCTAAAACAAAATCCATGGTGATATCACGAGAAGAAAGAAAACATCAGATTCAGCTGGGAGAACAGGTCCTGGAGCAGGTCGACCACTTAAATATCTCGGAGCTATTATAGACCGAAAGGGGGGCATCAAAGAAGAGTTGGCCACTCGAAAAGCAGCGGCTGGGAGACTTTATCAGGCCATAAATCGAGAATTCCTCAGCAAGAAAGAGGTTGGTAAGAAAACGAAGATGGCTGTATACCGCTCCACCTATGTCCCAGTCTTGACATATGGATGCGAGTCATGGGCAATGACTACAACCCACAAAAGCCAGATTCAAACCTCAGAAATGAGGTATCTGAGGAAGGTGGTTGAAGTAACAAGAAGAGACATGGTCCGCAACCAGACGATACGTCAAGGCCTAAAATCCCACCCGCTGCAGACCCAAATAGAACAGTCCCAACTAAGATGGTTTGGCCATGTCTGCAGAATGGGAGAAGATCGGCTACCACGACAAGCATGGGAAACAAAGAGCCAAGGATCCAGACCTCCAGGACGACCCAGAGTCCGCTGGGAGGACAACATTAGACAATCTTTGAAGGACCGAGGACTAGAATGGAACCAGGCCAGGAAGAAGACAGCCGATAGGATAGTCTGGCGCTCTCTCTTCCAAACCTCTACACCTCACGGTAGAAGAGGAACGACTAAGTAAGTAAGTAAGAAAAAAGGCGTGGATTAAAAAGTGAGTAAACACAGGCTGTAAATGCATGATTTTGCTAGCAAATCATAGAACGCTGCGAGGTCACAAAAGACTGTCAGATACTGTAGGTTCTATTTCCATTATACGTCACACCCATCGAGTCAACATTGATCTCGTCGAAGTAGAGGTCAACGATCTGTCTGAAGTATAAATTGCGAACCTATCAAGTATCTGGACAGTTTTGACACTGCCCATACTATAGCCAGGCATTCCCTTTCAATAGTTAAGTACCTCGTCCCAGCAGGTAACAGCTTTCGACTAACATACATCGCGGATGTAATGTACCCTCGTGGTTTTGAATTACGCATGCCCCATGCCCACAGATGATGTGTCTGTCCGCAGTATAAAGGGTTTACTTAAATCAGGCAAAAGCAGCATGGGTTTCCTGGAAAATACTCACTTGATTTTTTATAACGCTTTCTCGCATTCTTCAGACCATACAATCCTATCAGGTATTCCTTTACCAGTAAGAGAGGTTAATATAGCTTAAATGGAAGCAAATTAAGGGATGAATTTGTGATAACAATTCAAAAGCCCCATCAGACTTCTTACTTGCTTCTTAGTTTTTGGTGCTTGAAGCTCTAAAATTTTTGTAACTGTGCTATTCTCAGGCTTCAGTAGATTATGACCTACTATAAATAAAAAAATCAACTCCCTAAAATCTATACAAATCTTACTAGGGCGTGCCGTTAAACTATGCTGATGTAAACAATGTAACAGGGAAGACAACCCTGACATACGTTGTTCCCATGTTTCATTGAAAAGGCAGATATCGTCGATGTATGTAATCACATCCGTGCGATGACCTAGTAACTTTCTCATCATTCTGACAAAAGTTGCGGTCGCATTAACTAGCCCGAAACACATAAAATTGAACCGAAATAAACCTCTTGGGGTGGAAAATACCGTCAAAGGTTTAGCCGACTCGGCAAGAGGAACCTGCCAGTATCCCTGAGATAAATCCACTTTACTAAAATATTTGGCATGGGAAAGTTGAGTAAGAAGGTCCTCTTGGTTTGGCATTGGCTCAGCGTCAATCACGGTAACACTATTGAGTTTACGGAAGTCAATGCAAACACGTAAATACCCATTTTTCTTACGTACCATGACCACAGGGAAGGAGTACGCAGACTCCGATGGAGAGATGATTCCCCAACCGTAACATGTCATCTAGTTATTTATCAATCGCCGATTTGAAATGTAATGGCAGCGGATACGGTTTCACCCTGATCAGTTGATCGTCTGTCAGGGTAATATTGTGGCAGATCAAGTCGGTATGTCCTGGCAAATCAGTGAGGACATCCTTAAACTCTCTCATAAAAGATTGTGCCTCAGGTTTCTGTGCTATCGTTAGACCATTACGGATCTGCACATTCTCCCATGACTCGGAAGGAGCAAGGGGAACGAGAGACAGTTGGAGACTAACATCATCTCCTGTTTCACCAACATCATTAATGACTACAGAACATGCTATCTTCTGAGTCTGCCTCGACTCCTTAGTGTCCACCTCTTTTAGAGCTTCTGGTCGTTCCACATAAGGTTTTCACATATTAACATGGAACACCTTCTCCCTGTTCCGAACTTGGATTAAATAATCAACATCCGTTACCTTCTTAATCACCTTAATCTAGCCGTGCCATGTAATACTCAAACGGTCTTACTTTAATGGCAGAAGAAGCCACACCTCCTCACCGGGAAACCAAGGACAGTAGCTTGGCTCATCGGTTTGCGTACTGACGATACCGCGCCCCAGACAACGATAAATTATCACGCGCCACGGCACACGCCTTCACAATGCCTTCACGCAGGTTTATGACATATTCGTAACTGGAAACGGAGGACCCATCAGAACACTCACCAACCAGTATGTCTTTCAGGATGTGCATTGGGCCCTCGAATTTGCCCCGTACAATAGTTGAAATGGGAAGAACCTGGTACTCTCCAGAGGCACCTCTCTATAGGCAAATAAAACTGCTATTAGGAATTTATCCCAGTCTTGGCGAAACTCAGCAGTAACCTTGGCCAACATATCGTTCAATGCGTCATTAAATCGTTCACATACACCGTTTGACTGGGGATAATAAGGGTTAGTGAAGGATTGGGAAATACCCAACAATGTAGTGATCTCTGCCATTTCCTTGGAAATGAATTGACTGCCCCTGTCTGACAATATCAATTCGGGAAACCAAACCTACTGAACAACATCTGCCACGCATCCGCCACAGCCTGAGAGGTTATAGTCCTCATCGGCACAGCCACGGGGCATCTTTTACACAGATTCACCATTGTCAGAATAAAACGAAAGCCTCTCTCTCTGATGCAACAGAAAGCGGACCAACGATATCAATAGCAACTTTCTGGAAGAGCCGAACCGACAAATAATATCTTTATTGAATGCCGGCCAATAGAATTGTGACAGAACTCTATGGCAAGTTATTGCAATACCCATATGTCCAGCAAACGGTGAATCGTGCCCAACCTGCGGCATCTTTGCTCTAAATACGCCAAGCACAACTACATGGCGCTTGAATTCGAATTGACTGGAAAAGCATCTGGTAAGAACATTGATTTTCTACGCAAACCAGTTTCGTGCCGACTTCATATAATTCATATCACCATTCCGGGCCAAAGTGTAACATTTCTTCAATGTCATATTGAAACGTAGATCTATCTTGACGGAAGTACGATTGTTTTTTCTTGGGTCTGTACCCCATGAAGTTATAGCTCCCAGGAGATCCATGCCCACTAGAGTATTGTCGATCAAACCTCCGCATGGCAAACCTGTCCGCACTCTTGGACCGATTTTGCTGGAAAGGTTTCCGAAGAACCCTGCCAACACATGTAGCGAACAGTGAGGACACCATTTGAACGGGTTGTAATCGACATTTTAGGACTCCTAGAAAGGAATAAAAGAAGGCAAAGGTTCCTCCTGACCTTAGTCTACACATGCACTTTGTGGGCACAAGCTATACGGCTAACATGCACGGATTCCAAGCATGTCGCAGAAGCCCTGGTGCAGATATTTACACGGTTGGGATTCCCTCAACAAGTTTTGACGGATAACGGATCCCAATTCCGTAGCCAGTTAATGGAGGAGATCGTTAAGATCTTTAGGAACCAGCACATCTACACAAGCCCTTATAATCCGGCCGGACGTGGGTTAGTAGAACGTGTCAACGGAAGCCTCACCACGATGTTACGTAAGCTGGGGCAAGAGAAACCTGAAGATTGATACCTTTGCATTCCTGCAGCCTTATTCGTCTGCACGGAAGTCCCACATGCCTCTACAGGATTCCCCCCAGCTACTCTTTTACTCGGCAGACTTATTAAGGGGCCGCTAGAAGCCTTACTTCGGTCCCTGACAGACCAGAAGGCTGATGAGACAGTTGTCTCAGCCAGTAAATATGTATGCGAATTAATGGAAAGGTTACAACTAGGATGGGATCTAGCAACGATCAACCTTAGGCGAGCATGCGCAGAAAACGCTAAACGATACAATAAAGCAGCGAAAGAGAAAGAACTACAACCAGGGGAGAAAGTTTTGTTGTTACTGCTAACCGGAAGCAACAAACTACACATCGGATGGCAAGGGCCGTTTACCGTCCTTAAAAAGATGACGGGAACTAACTATCAGATCTCTATTAAAGGAAAGGAGAAGGTCTACCATGTAAATCTGTTAAAGAAATACTTGGAAAGACCGGTGCCGCCTTCCGAACATCTCCTGGCGGTCGCCATAGCTACCGAAGATGACGAAGATGACGATAGTTGCAGGGAATTTCCACTGCAAACACAAGGAATCTTTCAACGATGTCAAACTCGGCGACACTCTTTCAAACGCACAAGGAATACATTCCAGGGGAAGAAAACGTCGGGGCAGACTTTATGAGTCGGAATTGGACCACGAAGGAAGGGAAGATGAGAGTGAAGAAAACAGTCACCCAGAAGCAACGGATACAGGTAACTCTATTTCCATAAAGTAGACATGAATGGTTTCATATCTTCAAGCCGGGACGTACTGTGACAGAGTTATGTAAATATATTACATTAATCCACACGTTTTTGCTTCCACGTGTTTTCCACCTTTGCTTGCTTATTCATATTCACGTTTCGTTAACGCAGAAGGCATGCGCTTCGATATTTGTCGAACTCATATTTTAGCCACGCCTATTTTCTTTCTCTCTATGTCTTACAGACACAAGGAATGTTTACAAACAGACCTATTAGCTAATCCTGAGCCGTTAACTGTATTATCACGCGAACGATTGGGCAATCGCTGAATAGTGACAGATCAGAGAATGAGTCGTCTAATGGTAAAATCAAGGGCGATAAATCAAAAGTCGTACGTTTTGTAGTTACATTGGTCAGGGGGAATTAATCTGAGAAAAGGGAAGATAATCAGAGTTACCCCCCCCCCCCCCCCACATCCGTTTGTTCGGAACTTAATTAGCTACAGTGAGAGACGCCTGATCAAAAGCAAGTCCGTTTGCTAGCGTGTGAAATAAAACTTTGATTCATGAATCGACCGCAGAATTCCCCAAAATCTGGGCGAAGGCGCTATATCTAGCACTGACTAGCGAATTTCTACCTATTTTATACATATACCTCAGCTTTTAAAATCATTTATCTTGTCGCCACAGAAAGTTCGGAACATATAGCTTCGAATTCTAGACCATTGTTAAAGTGGATTTCTTAGTGTTTTGATTGGAGAGTTTCTTTTTCTGTGTTGCGGTAACTATATTTAATAGCATTTTGAGTGATTTAATAGTTAAGTTCGTCATTTTATATTTCACTAGCATTTACTGTGTTAATTGGCTAGCAGATTAATATATATATATATATAGCTAATTCTTCCAGCTGCAACGAAAATTTAATTAATTGCTATTAACCAGTAAGAGATATTTTAATTGACTAGTAAATGCACTATTCATTATGAGTACGGACGAAAGATATATTTATTTCTAATTCATTATTAGTAATTTTATAAATGACTAGCGCTTATTTCACGGCTTTATTTTAAACGATAAAATAAGATATACACTTGTGGTTTCTAATTAAATTTAATAACCGAGTAGTTAATAATTAAATTATACCGTTACGCAGGTTAGGATAGATACTGATATTGTGATTAAATGTTATGTATTTTCTTCCTGTGACAGCGCCATCTTGAAATCTGTCGTTCTAGGCGCTGGCCCCATCTTGTCAGCCATATTGTCTCCGTGGTTCACCCATCTTGTCAGCCATATTGTCTCTGTGGTTTAGTGCCTTTTCATCACGTTATCTTCAAGAAGATTTATTACAAGGCCATAATAAAGCCTACAAATTAGTTGTGTTTTTGCTCTAGAAATAGTTGTGTATATTCGTGTTTTCATGCCTTCTAGAGCAATAATCGCGTGTGTTATTTGTGTGGAGCAAATTAATACGCGCAGCGCGCAGTAAGTTGAGTGACTAGCCTAGGGCTTATAAAAGAGATAGCGAGAGGCAAAACAGGTCTATTTTTGAGAGAGCCGCCCAGAAGAGAACAGACGAAATTAGACGCCAGAGTCAATCTGTGTCAATCTGTAGATGCCTTGAGCACGTGAGTTAAGTTAGATTAGCATTAGTGTTTTATAATTCTGTAATTATATTGAGCGTGGCTATTTTAATGTTTAGTTAAATAGATAGATAAATGTGAAAGTTTAAGAGCGATTATTTCATTTATCAGAAAGGCAAATACGGTATGAAGCTATTTCACGTGAATTTAGATGATATTGACTGTTATCAAAATGGCAGCCACGTGGTCATGAAAGGCGGCGCGTCACCATGCGTGTGTATAAAGAAGACGCCAGTTTTATATTGTGTGAATTGACACGTGGGTGAAAGTAGGTTAAATGTAATAGAAAAGAGAGTTTTCGTGTTAAATTTCCTTTAAGGTGATGAATTTAGTTCTAGTTGTTAAGTTAAGAATAATTATATTTTATTTTTTAATGTAAAAGTAATTGAGTGTATTTCACGATTATTGATTATTCTACTGTATATCTTTAGTGGATTACTTTGAGTGAGGTGAGATATGTATTTAGATTTCTGGAGAGCGCGAGGCCCCTCCTTTGTTGAGACAGGTGTTTCTCTGGTTGCTCCTTGTGGAGTATGAAACACCAATGTGGCTAATTTCCATCGCAAGCCGACAAGAAGCATTTTTATGGTTGTGTTTCATGTGATGAGTTCCCAATCTCATCAGGGGTCATATACGACACGCTTGTGGCCAGGCGCACCAGTCGTCACTTACGACATGTTCAGAGTGCGGGAACGAGTATTGATGTGGGTCGGTTGAGAGGTAGTAGTTTATTCTCATTATTGAGAGTGTTGGTTGTACAGGTATTGAAGGATATTATTTTATGTCCAGTTGATTATTATTTAATTATTGTTATGTGAACAATGGTTTGTGAGAGCACGTGAGCGTACTTGGAGATGTATATTTCTCTTCTCCGCTCTTGAGGGAGCATGGGGCCACCAGTGTGGTTTGCCTCCGCATGAAGCATTCAGATGCTCTTACAGTAGTGGTTTCGGTAGCAACCTATGTTACACGGTGAGATTGCCAACCTCATGCACAACACCATACTAGTATCGCTACACGACATGCATGAGTGTGTGTGTGATAGTTGAGTGTGTGCTTTTGCAGTAGTGGTTTGGGTAGCAACCTATGTTACACGGTGAGATTGCCAGCCTCATGCACAACACCATACTAGTCGCATTGGACGACACGCATGAGTGTGTGAGATAGTTGAGGGTATCAGGTGGGCACATGTTTGCCGTATGGTACGTGTTATTATGTATGCTATTGATGTTCACTTAGACATTGTTTTGTATATTGTTTTTTTGTCAGACAGTCTATGAACACTGACTGGGTGTTTGTTTGTTTGGTGTTCGGTTCTGTTCGGTAGAATTAAATGTTGATCTGTATAAGGCTTTGGGTTGCTTGAATTGTTAAATCTGCTGCTGAGAGGGTTGCAAGCAACCAATAATTGAAACCCCTGTCAAACGATCGTTTATAAATTTTCTTAGTGCACGGGTCTTGGGTGTGAGGTACATCTAGCCCCTGTCACATTCCTAAAATCCAGTACGGGTCATAAACCAAAACCTACCAGTGGCCTAAATCTGAGAAAACGGGTTTAAGTCTACGTCCAACAGACGCAAAACAAACATTCTTTTGCAAATAGCAGGTCTTTGAAGTTGACCTGTTCGGCCCTCTTGTTTCACACAGAAAGAGAGAGAGTACCAACAAAAGGCGATAAGAATAATTGTAACTGGACATATAGCTATCCAGATTTCTCTTTTCCATTTTCATATACATTCAGCCCGCTGTGGCGAAATTATCAAGAAATTAATATTTCCCAACTACCGATCACTGTGGTCGTGGCGAGGATCTTTTTATCCCGAGAGATTTACATACCTGACATTCTCTTTAAGTAATGGAATTACAAGCTAATGACACTGTGAACACTAGAAGTCATAATTACTTTCCTACCTGGACTAATTTATGTGAAATAAACTGATCCAATTAACAGTAACGAAGTAAGCGTTCCCGAAATAACCGGATTAATCAAACTTGGAGGAGCTGGGGCTTACTTTGCCAAAACAACCAACCCTGGATTTGCTGTTTGTACCATGGAGATAGGTTCCAGATGTTTATAATCAACAATTAGGTAAGAACGAATGAACGTGGCCACTGTCTGTCTGAAGCGAGAGAAAGAAGGAGTGAATAATTCTTCTATTGTATAATCAATGTACTCACTTTGTTTTTGCCTTTCTTTTGTTTTCTAATACTGTTATTTTCAGAATAGATTAATTAGGAACTCTGTTCTTTACAGTATAGTCAAATTTTATACCATAGTGCTAATTTTTTTACCTTTTGGGGGTTAATTAACTTCTTCTTGTGGGATCTTGTCTAAACAGAGGGGATTGCACTTATGTGTCTATTTCTTTATTAATTCTGTAACCTATGGTTTTTTATATTTGATACTAGAAGTTGTGAACTTTTTCTATGGTAAATAAACTTAACATAAAACTTAATTACCTGTGTTGGTCAGCTCGACCTAATATCCCTATTCCATTAATATAGCTTCACATTTGTGCGCCAAGTTGTCGTCACTTATCTGTGTGTGTGTATGTGAGTGGTTAATAGTATATATGTTAATATATACAGGAAGGTAAACTGTCTAATAAACAAATTTCAGTCGTAAGATAGGCTGGACTAGAGTATCTTCTCAATCCAGGGACAGACTCAACCTTTTCACCATTTCACTCGTGAAATCTATTTCTTTACCTTATCTTTCACTGAGTTACCACCTTTTCCAGTTCTAATCAGACGGGACCAGAATCTATCTTAATCCCCTATCAAAAATCTACGACATGTCTCTGTTACTGAAGATCTTGGAATGAAAGTGATGTATCAGTACTGGAGATCTTGACATGAAAATGATGTCTCAGTAATGGAGATCTTGACATGAAAGTGATGGCTCACTTTTGGAAATCTTGACATGACAGTGTTGGCACACTATTGCAGATCTTTACATGAAAGTGTTGGCTCCTATTGGAGATCTTGACATAAAAGAGTGATGGCTCAGGACTAGAGATCTTGACATATAAGTGTTGATTCCAGACTGGAGATCTTGATATGAAGGTCTTGGCTCAAGATCGGAGATCTTGGTATGAAAGTGATTATTCGGGACTGGAGATTTTAGTGTGAAAGTGCTGACTCATGACTGGAGATCTTGGTATGAAAGTGTTGACTCAAGACTGGGGATCGTGGTATGAAAGTGATGACTTATGGCTGGAGATCCTGGTGTCAAAATGATGACTCATGACTGGAGATCTTGGTATAAATGTGATGACTCATGACAGGAGATCTTGGTGTGAAAGTGATGATTCATGACTGGAGACCTTAGTATGAAAGTGTTGACTCAGTACTGGGGATCTGGACATGACAGCTGTATATCAGGTCTGGAGATCTTGATACTCTGCAAATTGCAATTGTTGGAAACTATCACCAACTGGTATCACTCCGCTAATATTAGAAATCAAATCTATGCAGCCCTTTTGTTTTCTTCTAGAACATTTTTTGGGACACGTTTTATCTGTCTATGATCCACCAGATTTCCTGCATATTGTGACGACATTGCTTAGAAGGTCTACTTTTCAACACTTATATTTTTTGAAATGTCAGTTTATCGTCATCCTCACCACCATCATCATCGCCATCATCATCACAACCAAGATCTGTTTCTCAACACGTCTGTTTCTTGAAATGTCATTTCAAATATATTATCATCATTGTAACCACCATCATCATCACCACCATTATCATCATAACAATCATCACTATCACCATAACACCCCTACCCCTTTTGAAGAAAATATAAATAGGCCTATAAACTAATTCATGTCAAGCCTTCCTATCTTGTGCCATCTCTTCAAGGTTTTTCACTATCTCTTTCAAAACTGCTTCCAGTTCTCTTCTCCGTGTGTTTTTCAATCTTCCTTTACCTCCCTTACTCAGGGGATCCCAGAAAACTATTATCTTGTAGTCAGGGCTGGATTAAGGAAGGCCAACTGATACCCTAAGCACAGTCCCCAAATGGTGTCCCCCCCCCCCCCCCCCCTCCCCCCCCCCCCCCCTTCCGGGCGCTTCAGCTGCTTAACTGACAAGACATTAAGACTCAATAATTGGTGAAGAGACTGAAAATTCAATTTTCTTCCTGGCCAGACTCCATTGAAATTCATGCAGAAAAACGTTGGTAAGACAGGCAAACATACTGAACTCTAGGTCTATGTCTGACACTTTCAGTCACTCACCATATCAAATAAAACTTTTTTTTTTTTTTTAACAATTCGGATTAAAGTCGAACACGGCAGATACTGAAAATTACAAAAAATTCGACTAAAGACGACGGTGGCAGTGAAAGAGATGAGAATTAAGACGACGGTGGCAGTGAAAGAGATGAGAGTTAAGACGACTGTGGCAGTGAAAGAGATGAGAGTTAAGGGCATGATAACTAGAGTTAAAATTATGTGGTGCCCCCCTTCCCTTGGTGCCCTAAGCACGTGCTTATTTTGCTTAATGGTTAATCCAGCCCTGCGTATAGTGCTATCATCAAGTTTCCTCAATATGTGTCACATTTAACACAGCGTCTTCTTCTCAAAATGCACATTAAACCAGAATGCGCATTACCACCAAATAAAATCTTTTTACGAATATTCAGAATTATCAGGAATGTGTACAAGTGTTTGTCCTACTTATCTGCGCGCTTTAAAGCAAATTTAAAATGTTAACACTCGGCTTAGTAACACATTTTTTTAAATGGCATACGTCCTTGGGAAGCAATGATACAATTTACCTAATGTAATATCTAGGTCAAAACATTAACCCTATGTGGTATCTTCTCTCTTATTGTCACAGAGGTTACTTTAATATCTTTATTTCAGGTGTCTCTGTGACCTACATTATCACAGTTGACTTTTCCAGGCCCGTGACGAAATCCGGCAAGTTGAGCTTTTCACTCTTACTGACCTTCAGCAGGGTAATGAAGACCCAAGAAAAGTCTGCTGATAAGTTAAAAGCATTGTAAAATATATCAAGAAGATAATTTTAAAATTTTGCCCTTTGTTGAAGTTTATTTAAATATATAATATACTACTCGTCAAAAGTCAAGGGCCACCCTATTATTTTCAATACACTTTTATATAAGCGCATAGAATGATTAAATGAAGGAAGTTTTTAGTAAAAATGGGTGCAATATCTTCCTCTGACAGTCCTCTATGCACCTTAAGCATAAAAACAACTCACCGACAACCATGGTGATCAAGTGCAATTTGGTTTGCTGACCATAAATTCACATTTTTAATCTTTTTTTTCAAACTTCCGTACAACCAAACAGGTGAAGTAATCGTGCTGATTGACATTCCACGTGCAATGGCGACTTTTCGTGAACAGAGTTCACTCTTAATTTGTTTTACAATCAGCAGACTTAGGGTAGTTTCATCACTTGCAAAAACCATGCCACCGAGAAGAAGTCTTGACACCTTACAAAGAATGAGGGCTATAGCGTGGGTTGAAAGTGGTTTATCTGTCCGTGAGGTTGCTAGACGGCTTGCAGTGTCACACTCTACTATCCAAAGAATTTTGGAGAGATTTCAGGCCACAGGAAGTGTGGAGGATCGCCACCGGCCAGGTCGCCCTAGATGCACCAATAGACATGATGACCGGTACCTCTTGTTGTCAGCCCTGCGCCATCGAACAGTGACTTGTTCCACTCTAAGATATCAGCTGAGACAAACTGTAAACGTTAATGTCAGTCAAAGCACCATTCGCAGACGTTTACATGAATTTGGACTGGCTGCTTGACGTCCTGCAGTCAGAATCCCTCTTACTCCTGCTCGTTCGCAGAGCCCGTGTTGCTTGGTGCCGCGAGCACATCCGATGGACAAGGCAACAATGGAGTCACGTTCTCTTCACTGATGAATCTCGCTTCACTGTGTCATTCAATGATGGCAGGATTCAAGTTTGGAGACGACCAGGAGAGCGATTTACTGATGACACAATTTGAGAGGTGGATCGTTATGGTAGGGGTTCTGTCATTGTCTGGGGAGGCTTCTACAGACACGGCAGGACCCCACTCTACATCATCCAAGGCAACTTGACCGGCCCAAGATACCAGAACGAAATCTTGAGACCAATTGTTCAGCCGACTCTGGAGGCCATAGGTGGTAATGCCATCCTCCAAGATGATAACGCTCGACCCCATCGAGCTCGTGTGGTGAATGAGTTTATTCAGCAACATGGGATCATCAGGATTGCGTGGCCAACTCATTCACCTGACCTTTCTCCGATTGAGCACCTCTGGGATGTCCTTGGTCGAAGATTGTCAACAAATCACCCCCCCCCCCCCCCAATGGATGTTGCACAGCTGACTGCATTTCTGCTTCAGGGATGGCAAGCTGTTCCTCAGAATACTCTTCGGACCCTTGTGGACTCTATGCGTCTACGCTGTCTTGAATGCCTTGCTGCAAACGGTGGTCATACCCGATTTTGAAATGTCTATTTGTCCAATATCTATTGTGTGACTTTAGAAAAGGTGGGTGACACACTTCACAGCTTCATTGCGTTTGAATGTGTTTTTCCATTTCTTTACGTGACATGTCAATTTAGTATTCAATAAATGCCGTTTAGATTGATACCATTTACGTTTATATCAGATTTGTTTTATGGTTTCTACCAAGGTTTTTCTAAGTGGCCCTTGACTTTTGACGAGTAGTATATTTATTTTGCCTGCAAGAAAGACGTTAATTGTATGTATCATATCATTTTATGTATTTTAATGATTACAACCCACGGAAGCCAGATCCAAACCTCAAAAATGGGGTATCTGAGGAAAGCGATTCAAGTAACAAGAAGAGACATGGTCCGCAACCAGACGATACGTCAAGGCCTAAAACTCACCCCCTGCAGACCCAAGTAGAACAGTCCCAACTACGATGGTTTGGCCGTGTCTGCTGAATGCATGTGCTCTTATAGTGATGGTTTATATAGCAGGTTGTTTTCCGTGATGAGACTGGCAGCCTCACACACAACCTCGTGTTAGTCCCCTGTGTGTAGTGCTTGAGGGAACAGTAGTCATTTTGTTTGTTAGTTTGTCTCTGTAGGCCCCTGGGACCTGCACGTAGAAATACGCATGTCAACAGAATCTATGATAATACGAGAACTTGTCCTGGAAAATGGTGTGTTAAAGTTCATAGTACAAGTGGGTTTCTTAACTATCTTCTTTAGGCATGAGAAGAGATAAGCTAGAGTATATTGTGACAACAGGAAAATTTGACACACAAAAACGAGATATCTGGTGTCGAAGAGAAGAGATACAGGACAGTTTGACTTCAAAGCATGGAAAGAAGTCAATAACATTTTTTCATGAAGAACGGTCGGGACAAGAAGTTATGGAAAAACATGATCGCCTGTGGTACTTGACGAAATAGAGGTTGTCTTTGTTATAAGCCATACATACACTAGACCTTTCTAATGTTCAGCTACTAGCTGGAGTGGAGATGATCTGAAAGTATGAAAAAACAGTGTGCTTTCACTGCGCCTTTCTAAGGTACAGTCATTAGTTGGAATAGAGATGATCGGAAAGTATGAAAATACTCTTTGCCTTCATTACACCTTAGTAATTTTCAACCGCTAGTTGGAGTGAAGATGATGTCAAAGTATGATTTTAAAAACATGAGATTTTTAAAAAGTGCAAACCTTTCTCAAATGCAGCTGCCGACCCTCTTCGGGATCTTCTTTGCCTTACTCTTGAAACATGCATTCAGAGATGCAATTGAAGGAATATGCCTTCACACTAGCTCAGATGGCCGTCAGAAGGCTGAAGGTAAAAACAAAAATCAGAAGGGTCACTATAAGAGACTTGTTGTTCGCTGATGATGCTGCAGTCGTTACTCAAAGCCAACAGGAGCTTCAGAGCTTGACGAATCACTTCACCCAAGCATGCAAGGACTTTGGACTCGATATAAGTCTAAAGAAAACGAATGTGCTGAGTCAGGATGTGGGTGCTGCACCAGTTATCACTATCGATTACTATGAATTGGCAGTGGTGCACCACTTCAAATACCTAGAGTTACCATCAATGACAAACTCTCACTGGACACAGAAATTGACAGCCGCATTGGCAAAGCTGCAGCTACCTTTTCCCGCCTCACATAGCGTGTTTGGGGAAACTCCAAACTCACAACGAAGACTAAAGCTGCGGTATATAACGCCTGCGTCACCAGCACACTCCTATATGGAAGCGAGACTTGGACAACCTATGCTAAGCAAGAAAGAAGGCTCAATACCTTCCATTTACGGTGTCTACGCCACATCCTCAGCATCTCGTGGAAAGATAAAGTGACAAATGTCGAGGTGTTGTCACGTGCTGGCCTTCAAAGCATGTATACACTGTTTAGGAAGCGCAGACTACGCTGCTTGGCCATGTCCGCCGCATGGAAGATGTTAGCATCCCGAAGGATATCTTCTACGGACAATTAGCAGATGGCAAGAGAACAGTTGGGTGACAACAGCTGAGGTTCAAAAATGTGTGCAAGAGAGATATGAGGGTACTGGACTTGTGTCACAGATGAAAATAGTGCAGCAGTAATCATCCACTTTTGCCCCTCCCCATCTAGAGTATACTTTTGCTACATGAACGAAGGATTCACCAGTTTAATTAACACGGGGGCCATCTGGCAATCAAGCCCTATGTGAAACAGAGAGCGAAGCGCGGAGCATGGCGTAATAGATTCTTTGATCAGGGGAACACACGATATTCAGTGAGACGGACCTTGGATTGTAAAACTTTCAGGTGAAAATTGCGTAGCTGATTTTCGGCAAGGCGGAGATGATGAAGGTCAAGAGGTGGTAAAATTACCTTTGATTCAAGAAATCGAACGGCAAATTGGCTCGGGTCTGGCAGTGGTGTTACTTTCGCATTAAAGAACGATAGTACGGAACATATCAATATATACCATGTCTCTCCGATAGCCATGATCAGTTGCCAGAAATCTATCTGAATTCACTAGCTCGTTATCTTAAGATTTCTCGTACAGAGTGAAAATTAATAGATTCCGTGGAGTGTTTCATTTTTCTGATTGCGGTAATTTATATACTAGATTTGAAGTGATTTAGTGTGTTTATAGTTTTCAATATATATTTCACTGAGATTTTCTGTGCTAATTAAATAACTAATAGCTAACTTTCCAGCCGTAAAGTAAATTTAATTACTCGCTATTTTTCCAGTAAGAGATGTTTTAAATTGATTAGTACATACATTAAATAACTGTCTACTGACAGCATATATTATTTACTTCTATCCATTTTATGTAATTTTTTTAATGACTAGTGTTCATATCACGCGTTAACAGAATGATAGGATAAGCTAGACACGTGTGTTTTAAATCTAATTTATAACAGAGTGGTGTAGAGGTCTCATTTTTAACACGTGTTAGATATGATATTGAAAATTTGGTTAAATGTTTATATGTTCTTTTCCTAAAATATAGGTTAATCAAACATGAGTACTAGCGGCTTGTTTTCTTATGGCCATATGAACTTATGATCATACGAACTTATAATATTATAAGCATCCAAAAATATTTAATATTGATGAGCTTCTTGCTGTGACCTGTGCGGTCCAATTTTCCTGAGAGAAACCAGAATAGAACCATTGAATTATAACATTAACTGGGCCAGAACTATTACCAGATTTACTATATATATAATCATCAGCCAACTGTTGCAAAATAGTCAGCAACATTTGTGTAACTTAAACCTAGCGTTTCCGCCACTTGAGGCTAAACAACCTAGTAACTATACATGTTCTATTTATTCTACATCGGCGATCACTACGCATGAACCTTACTCCAACCAACTGAAGGCATAGATAACTTATTGTATCCAGTACAAATTTAACACCGACTCTAGCGACTCCTGTAAAATTTGCAGTCAGCAACTACGGAGAGTCTGGGGCTGGATTTGGCAAACTTAAATTTGACACTAAATATATATATTACTTGTACTTATTAGTGTTTTTCATTGGAGTGCCTGCGACAACTACTGGGGTAAGCGCATCTGAAAGTGGCCACTGCGTGTTTGTGAATTGAATGAACAGAGAAAGAAACTTATGTCTTTTAATAACATCCTATACTTATATGGTTTCTTCTTTCTTTTCTTTTTTTATCTCAATAATCTGATTAGTCACGGGCAGTGGCGGTTCCAGGGGGTTGTCATTGGGGGTGCTGCACTGTTCATTCATTTAAAATACTATACATAATACTCACAAATTGTGACCACCATGTGAAATATCAACCCAGACACAAATGATTAGTGTCTTATCTCATCTAAAATCTGTCAAGAAGTTCTGAAAAGTTATTTTAAAAGTTTACTGCAACTAGGAGTAATCATTGTCAGTCGTAGCAGCTTCCCGAGTCTCAAACCGGTTACACGGACATATATGCTGCTGTCGTAGATTTTCGATAGGAGAATTAAGACTAGGTTTGGTCCCTTCTGAATAGGTTTGAATAGGTGATAGACTCAGTGAGAGTTAGTGAAAGGTAATAGAATTTCCACACACGTGAGATGATAGATTTGATATAGTGGCTGTCTCTGAAAGCGAAAAAAATTCTTCTCTCTCTCACCTATCTTCTACAACAGTTGTTACAGCGTCAGACAGACTACACCAATATACATATTACGTATATTTCTATCACTCACAGGCACGCACATACACGTGACGACAGGTAAACACACAGACGTGGGAAAACTATAACAATGATATATATATTATCTAGAACGAGCTGACCAAACACGATTATTAAGTTCAAGAGCGATTTTAATATCAGGAAAAATCGGCTCACAACATCAAAGAAAATACATCAAGGAAAATACATATACACATAGTCACAAAACTTCAAGGAAATGTTGCAAGGATGATAGCCCCGTTATGGTGTTAACTCTAGGTTTAGCCCGGCCCCGTTAAGAGAACAGATGATGGCGCCCGAGTCACAGATACATAGGGTTTGAGTCTAAGAGTTTTTCTTTGTTTTATCTCGTAATTATATGCACAGAGTTTGAAAAAAAATCTGATTTAACCTAAGACAAAAACACAAGAACTCTAGCCTTAGCAACAAATTATGCAGATTGAAAAAAAAAAAAATTAGGACAGCAACAGGGTGTCAAAGATATAATAGTGAAAATATCACTCAGACCAGCGTACACTCATTCATTCCGCCATGGCTTCTCATTCAGGTACTCACGACTTTGCTCGCTGCCTCTTGGAACACACTGATTTTAGATCTTTACACAGACTCAAAAAAATGCAGTCTTCTGCCAAGAAGTCCCCAGTTCCAAAAGACGTATTTAACTCGGAGTCTCCGGGAACGACTACTTGGGTGTGCAAATTTGTTCAAATGTCTGATTAAGTCACCTAACAATTATTCCAGGCGCGGGAGTTAGCAGAGCACAGTGTCAATGGCGTAGGTTTCTAGAAATGATGAATGTCAGGTCGGTGCCTTCCCTCAGTATAGGATTCACTTTAGTCACACCACAGATTTGTCCACAAATAATATATATAGATAGTCGGGAAATGTTAGTTAATACTTGAAGTATTTCGCGCCACCAGGCAGAAAGATTACGTAGAGTTTTCTAGAAGAAATTTTAGATCTAGCTCCAAGGTCCAGTATTTATCATTACAGTCTTTGAAAACCCGTTATTGGGATATTAGTATTTCTGTCTAACTTGCACCGTCAGATCAGTGTTACTTGAGAAAACCCACGTGGTTCAAAATAAGGACTGTCTATTTCTTCACAAGTATGGAAACTACTACTAGGTGCTGGTAAAGTTAGGGTCACCCCAAAACTTTCACTGTGTGGAGGAAAAATAACACATATAATATAATAAACAGAATCTGTACTGGTTATGACTTACATTTAAACTTGCAAGCAGAGAGCTTTGCTTATCATTTAAACTTCCCGTGACGTAAGTTATAATTAAAAATCAGCAATCCTAATGAATTAGGAACACGTGCGTATTCCGTCACCATTCATGAGGCTCGATTCTAGAGTTTATACGTTAGTTTAGAAAAATACACTCGACTGAGTATTAGCAGTTAAATTAAATTCATAAATAGCTACAATTGCCGTTATAAGCTAGAAATTAAATTTTTAGTCTGCTTTCCACTGAATGCTTCCCTAGAAAATATAATAGCCTACCACTTTATTTCTCTTCTGCGCTAAAGAAATAGATTAAAATGAATTAAGCGATTTAACACTTTAACACTCACAAAATCTATATATCTATCATATTAATTACCTCAACCACAGAATTACAGGTAGTCGCACAACTTAAGAATAAAATGCTGAAAATATTTCTGGAAGTCTAGAAGTTCGACACATTGCCGAAACAAACTGAGATACTTCGCTAACAGCTATTCTGTTTACGAGCAACCTATCACTGTGAGTCTATGAGCGAGAATGAAATTAAAGTTTCAAACTTGGCCAATATCTTAAAATCAGACAAAGGGCCCAAACTTATTTCGCCAAGCGAAATTATCTCCCCTACTCCCAACATTTACGTCCGCTTAACGCGTGTCGTAACTGTCACCTACTGACCACGATGTACGCGTGTCAGTTTCAAATCCCAGACAGCCTGACTCCATTGCAGGGCAGTTTTCACACTACAGCTGACCATGGCCCAAGTGAGCGCCGTGTCAGTTTGGGATTTTCCAGACAAATGTCTGGATACTGACCGGTGCAGATGTAAAGTATCACACCTCACCGGGACTTATGCCGAGAAGAAGCTCGCGCGCTCGGTGAGAATGTAGACGATTTTGCTACGTCCTGTGTTCAGCGAACCGACTTATCACGCCTTCTGACGCCCTGCAGCCCTGACATCTACGTAATATCGTCCTAGCGCGATTCTCAGTTTTGAGAAAGAAACAGGTAAAGTTTGCGAATTATATGAAAATAATATTCGCAAAACGAATGGATGAAAAATATACGGGAAAAATGAAATACAGAGATAATAAAAGAGAGAATTTGGGTGAACGAATAGGAAGAAGATGTAGGAAATTAAATGAATATAAACCCTACGTGACAGAGCCTCCCCCCTTTAAGATATGGAAGCACTCCATGTCTACGTTATGGAGTTTAATTTCCTATAACCGTAGCTTCGGGGTGTCTGTCCTCTTCCCTCTCATCTTCCCCCTCCATCTCTGTCCAATTCCTACTCAAGTCCACTGCTCAAAGTTTCCTTCCCCTGGAATGTCTCATATGCGCGCTTGAAAGAGCGTCGCCGCTGCTGACATTTTTGAAAGATTTCCTGTGATAGCGGTGGAATATCCCTGCCACTATCGTCATCTTCGTCAGTTTTGGCGATCGTCAGGAGATGGTCGGAGGTTGGCACTGGTTTTTCCAAGTATCTCTTTAAGAGATTTAAATGGAAAACCTTCTCCTTTCCTTCAATAGAGATCTGGTAGTTAGCCTTAGAAATCTTTTTCAGGACGGTAAACGGCCCTTGCCATCCGATCTTCAGTTGGTTGTTCTCGGTAGGGAGCAACACCAAAACTTTCTCTCCTGCTTCCAGTTCTCTCTCTTCCGCGACTTTCCTGTATCGGTTAGCGTGCTTGGTGCGTGCTCGCTTAAAGTTAGTCGTTGCTAGGTCCCACCCTAGTTTCAACCGTTCCTTTAAAACCGACACATATTTACTGGCTGAGACAACTGTCTCATCAGCCTTCTCGTCTGTCAGAGACTGAAGTAAGGCTTCAAGCGGGCCCTTAATGGGTCTGCCGAATAAGAGTGTAGCTGGCGGAAATCCTGTGGAAGTATGAGGAGATTCTCTGTAGCCAAATAATGCTGCAGGAATACAGAGATCCCAATCTTCAGGTTTCACTTGTGCCAGCTTACTTAGCGTCATGGTGAGGTTTCCATTAGCACGTTCCACGAGCCCATTTCCGGCCGGAGTATATGGCTTAGTGTGGATGTGCTGGGTCCTCAAGATCTTAACGATCTCATCCATCAACAGGTTTCGGTATGGAGATCCATTATCCGTCAACACTTGCTGAGGGAATCCCAACCGAGTGAAAATCTGCACGAGGGCTTCTGCGACATGCTTGGCATCTGCGCATGTTAGCGGGATAGCTTCTGCCCATAAAGTGCATGTATCGACTAAGGTCAGGATAAACCTGTTCCTTCTTTTAGTCCTTTCGAAAGGCCCTAAAATGTCGATCACAACCCGTTCGAATGGTGTTCCCATTATTGGCATTTCACCCATGTGGACTGGGGGGGTCCGTTGCTTGGGTGGTACACGTTGGCACTGGGCACAGGATTTGACATATCTGATAATATCAGTATTCACTCCTGGCCACCAATAATGAGTGGTTATACGTTGGTTTGTGGCGTTCTGTCCCATATGTCCGCTAAAGGGAAGAGAGTGCCCCATTTCTAGGATTTGGCTTCTGTACTGTTTCGGTACTAGGAGCTGGTTGTAACCTTGGTCAGGCTTGCCCGTTCTCC
This sequence comes from Oreohelix idahoensis, assembly GCA_024509875.1. Lineage (NCBI taxonomy): Eukaryota > Metazoa > Mollusca > Gastropoda > Stylommatophora > Oreohelicidae > Oreohelix > Oreohelix idahoensis. Next base: position 291,516 of record JAMPIV010014411.1, read on the forward strand.
GATAAAGTACGCCATCCTCAGAAAAAATGTCCCCGTGCTGTTTGGGTTCCTTAGCCATGGGCAGTTTCCTAAAGCAGGGTGCCAAAGTAGGGTCCTTGTATTGCGCTTCTTTAAGTTCCATAGGTAACAAATTTGGCGCAGGCTCCCGTTCCTTCTTGGTTTGCCCTCTTGTAGTTACTGCTGCCACAATCGGCTCTTCCGGTTTCCCAATACACACGTATCTCCCGCCAAGTATGACTGGGTAGATGGGATCATCCATAACAGCCGCTTTGATCACACCTCTGACAAAGTCAGAGTGTATCTCCACCAATGCGATGGGAAGCGCTGTAGGTGCATCACTCTTACGAACTCCACAAAGTTTGACGGTCTCTCCTGTCTCTTGACCGGGTTTAACCAGGTTTCTGGCAACAATGCAATCGTAAGAAAGCCCCGTGTCAAATAAGCAAGAAGTTTGAGAACCGTTCAAAATAACAATACCTCGCGTTGAGGGTCTATCCCCAAGAGGTTGGGAATCACTGTCAATAATTCCGCCTTGCGAGACTGTTAATAAGCATCCGATGCGTTTAGGCTCGGTGTGCTCGGTCTGATCATATGTCCCGTGCTCGGGGGTTCTCCCTTTGCCACCTTGTCCTTTCTGGCTACGCTGCCATGTAGGGCGGTCGGGTTGATCAGACTGTTTGGGGTGGTTGGGGTACTTGTTCTTGTAGAACTTGGATTTTTCAGGAGGGGGGTTTTGAGGTCCAGTTTCTCTGTGGTTGTTTTGGTTAGAAGCCTGAGAAGATTGCTCTAGGTTATGTTTTCGAAAATGCTCCTCTGTCGGTTTCCGCTTTGTGGCCGGTAGTTCAGCCAGCGCATTGTGATAACGCTCAGACTTTTCCAAAATGTCTTCAAGTTTTTCTGCCCCCTGCTCAGCGAGAAATCTCCGGGTATCAGCAGACAAAGTGTTCTTTATTTGTCAGTTAGAACAAGTTCCTCAAGACCTTCATAGGTAGAGGGGAGCTGCGAAAGCTCAAGGCACTTTGTTAGATATCCCTTAAGACGCGATGAGAACTGGTGAAAAGTTTCAGAATTCTCTTTCCGGCTGTTGCGAAACAGTTGCAAAAACTTGCGAGCGTTCATTTCAAAGCGCTCCAGTAACGCTTTCTTCAACACATCGTAGTCGTCTTGTTGGCTACTTTCCAGCTTAGAATAAACATCATAAGCAGAACCTTTTAGGGCCTGGGAAAGTTTCATATTCCAACGCGACCTCTCTAACCCGTACAGAGTTGCAATTTTCTCAAATTTTTCTAACCATGTGTCAATCTTCTCATTTGGACAAGGAAAAGATTCAAGAGTGAAAGACATAGCATTTAGTTGAAGAGATTGAGTGTTAGCAGGGTCAGTTAAGGAAGAATGAGGAGAAGACTCTCCATTGCTGGAGGTAGAGGCAGCCCCACGCCTTTGGAATTCCAGAGTTTTAAGAGCTAACTCATGCTGTCTCTCTTTCTCTCTTTCCTCATGCTGCATCCTGCGAATTTCCATTTCCTCGTCCATCTTCTTCTGCTGTAATAGCCGGTCTTCCGCTTCTTTCCTCTCCGCTGCTTCTTTTTCCTCTTTAGCTTCAGCTGCTTTCCTCTCCGCATCATATCTCTCAAGTTCGTCCCTGACAAAAGCTTTCGCTTCCTCTCCTTCCAGTCCCTCCTCTCTCGCTTCGTCCCTGAGGAGTTGTCTAAGCTTTGCCCTCTCGGCCATATTAGGTCAATGACTGAGACTAGTGGAGAAAGAAAATAGGAAAAAGGATACACTGGTTCCTACCACTTACGAGAAAAAAAATTACCAAAAATCAAAAGATGATATCCTTAACCCTGGGATACCTCCTCCAAAGTAAAATCTAACTATCGCTGCTATTATCGGCAATAAAGCACTTAATGCAAAACACGACTACGCCAACTAAATGGTAGTTAAGATTACTTCTGAAAAATAAGTTGCTACAGTGGAAAAGCAAAAGAATATTGCAAACATTAAAGAGAAAAATAATCCCTTAATTTTTAAAAATCCACTATAAGTTCGCCCCTGAAGTCAGATCGGGTAAGGGAGGGAATTAATCTGGACAAAAAGTCCGAAACACACTCCTTAACTTAGTTCAAACGCCGTTCTGCCTCAGTACCCAGTGAATGTTATACACTCACCACTTTACCAGCATTTAGTATTACAATCAGCAGTTAACATATATCCCGACAAATCAACCTGTAACCAAAATGTATATTATTCAAAGATGCTGTGGAAAAAAAACTTATTAGTTTGTGTGGTCAGCACGCCCGTAAACAGATCGCTAGTCTAGGGGGTAATTATTTAAAGATATAACAACTCACAAGACATCACACTCTTACTCTATATCAGAATACAGAATCTTAAGTTCAAAATCCAGATAGACGAGTCCACGTTTGTCGTACTCGTCTTCCTATTCTAAGTTCAAAGACCGGAAACGAGCCCTCATTTGTCGTAGATTTCCGATAGGAGAATTAAGACTAGGTTTGGTCCCTTCTGAATAGGTTTGAATAGGTGATAGACTCAGTGAGAGTTAGTGAAAGGTAATAGAATTTCCACACACGTGAGATGATAGATTTTGATATAGTGGCTGTCTCTGAAAGCGAAAAGAATTCTTCTCTCTCTCACCTATCTTCTACAACAGTTGTTACAGCGTCAGACAGACTACACCAATATACATATTACGTATATTTCTATCACTCACAGGCACGCACATACACGTGACGACAGGTAAACACACAGACGTGGGAAAACTATAACAATGATATATATATATTATCTAGAACGAGCTGACCAAACACGATTATTAAGTTCAAGAGCGATTTTAATATCAGGAAAAATCGGCTCACAACATCAAAGAAAGTACATCAAGGAAAATACATATACACATAGTCACAAAACTTCAAGGAAATGTTGCAAGGATGATAGCCCCGTTATGGTGTTAACTCTAGGTTTAGCCCGGCCCCGTTAAGAGAACAGATGATGGCGCCCGAGTCACAGATACATAGGGTTTGAGTCTAAGAGTTTTTCTTTGTTTTATCTCGTAATTATATGCACAGAGTTTGAAAAAAATCTGATTTAACCTAAGACAAAAACACAAGAACTCTAGCCTTAGCAACAAATTATGCAGATTGAAAAAAAAAAAATTAGGACAGCAACAGGGTGTCAAAGATATAATAGTGAAAATATCACTCAGACCAGCGTACACTCATTCATTCCGCCATGGCTTCTCATTCAGGTACTCACGACTTTGCTCGCTGCCTCTTGGAACACACTGATTTTAGATCTTTACACAGACTCAAAAAAAAATGCAGTCTTCTGCCAAGAAGTCCCCAGTTCCAAAAGACGTATTTAACTCGGAGTCTCCGGGAACGACTACTTGGGTGTGCAAATTTGTTCAAATGTCTGATTAAGTCACCTAACAATTATTCCAGGCGCGGGAGTTAGCAGAGCACAGTGTCAATGGCGTAGGTTTCTAGAAATGATGAATGTCAGGTCGGTGCCTTCCCTCAGTATAGGATTCACTTTAGTCACACCACAGATTTGTCCACAAATAATATATATAGATAGTCGGGAAATGTTAGTTAATACTTGAAGTATTTCGCGCCACCAGGCAGAAAGATTACGTAGAGTTTTCTAGAAGAAATTTTAGATCTAGCTCCAAGGTCCAGTATTTATCATTACAGTCTTTGAAAACCCGTTATTGGGATATTAGTATTTCTGTCTAACTTGCACCGTCAGATCAGTGTTACTTGAGAAAACCCACGTGGTTCAAAATAAGGACTGTCTATTTCTTCACAAGTATGGAAACTACTACTAGGTGCTGGTAAAGTTAGGGTCACCCCAAAACTTTCACTGTGTGGAGGAAAAATAACACATATAATATAATAAACAGAATCTGTACTGGTTAAAACTTACATTTAAACTTGCAAGCAGAGAGCTTTGCTTATCATTTAAACTTCCCGTGACGTAAGTTATAATTAAAAATCAGCAATCCTAATGAATTAGGAACACGTGCGTATTCCGTCACCATTCATGAGGCTCGATTCTAGAGTTTATACGTTAGTTTAGAAAAATACACTCGACTGAGTATTAGCAGTTAAATTAAATTCATAAATAGCTACAATTGCCGTTATAAGCTAGAAATTAAATTTTTAGTCTGCTTTCCACTGAATGCTTCCCTAGAAAATATAATAGCCTACCACTTTATTTCTCTTCTGCGCTAATAAATAGATTAAAATGAATTAAGCGATTTAACACTTTAACACTCACAAAATCTATATATCTATCATATTAATTACCTCAACCACAGAATTACAGGTAGTCGCACAACTTAAGAATAAAAATGCTGAAAATATTTCTGGAAGTCTAGAAGTTCGACACATTGCCGAAACAAACTGAGATCTTCGCTAACAGCTATTCTGTTTACGAGCAACCTATCACTGTGAGTCTATGAGCGAGAATGAAATTAAAGTTTCAAACTTGGCCAATATCTTAAAATCAGACAAAGGGCCCAAACTTATTTCGCCAAGCGAAATTATCTCCCCTACTCCCAACATTTACGTCCGCTTAACGCGTGTCGTAACTGTCACCTACTGACCACGATGTACGCGTGTCAGTTTCAAATCCCAGACAGCCTGACTCCATTGCAGGGCAGTTTTCACACTACAGCTGACCATGGCCCAAGTGAGCGCCGTGTCAGTTTGGGATTTTCCAGACAAATGTCTGGATACTGACCGGTGCAGATGTAAAGTATCACACCTCACCGGGACTTATGCCGAGAAGAAGCTCGCGCGCTCGGTGAGAATGTAGACGATTTTGCTACGTCCTGTGTTCAGCGAACCGACTTATCACGCCTTCTGACGCCCTGCAGCCCTGACATCTACGTAATATCGTCCTAGCGCGATTCTCAGTTTTGAGAAAGAAACAGGTAAAGTTTGCGAATTATATGAAAATAATATTCGCAAAACGAATGGATGAAAAATATACGGGAAAAATGAAATACAGAGATAATAAAAGAGAGAATTTGGGTGAACGAATAGGAAGAAGATGTAGGAAATTAAATGAATATAAACCCTACGTGACAGCTGCTATTTCTCGTGTTTAAAATTGTCATTGTAACTTCCCTTTAATTTGCTCATTACACTTGAGCTGTGGATGGCTGCAGCTCTGGTTAAAAAATTCAAACCAATCGTAGTTCGCCTCTAGCTGTGTGTATGACAAGCATTCTCTTATAAGAGGTCAAGGTCACTTGAGCTGTAATCGTTTGCAGCACTTTCCCCAATACGGTGTTAGATAATTTTTTTGGGGGGTATTTAACCCTTCCGGTGTAATCTCAATTTTTTGGTCTGTCCGTATTATGTATTATAATGTAGTAGAGACAGCAGTATGCAGTCCTTTTCTTAGGGAGTGCTGCAGCTCAACAGCTCATTAAAGAAAGCCGCCACTGGTCACGAGATAGTTTACATTAGGAACCTATTCTTTTCCCATACTGATTATTTCATGACTGTCGTGGAATATTCTAATCCACATATATAAATTATCAAGTAAATATAAAGCCTAATAAATACATATAATAAATAAAGGAAGAAGAATGGTAAAGAACAGTGCTGTCACAATGAATGTACTCGAAATCCCCTTGTTTTCTACTGCGTATGCAAATTGTAACGTTTCACGTTGATATTAAAGGCCTTCTGCAACATACACGCGTTTCCCAAACACACAATAAAATGTGCTGCCTTTCTAAGAAAAACCTTGAAATATGCAAGTTGACCTAAATTTTAAATTCCATTCATGTCTTTTTCTACACTATGTTACCAAGATCAAAAGACAGAGGGACAAAAGGATAGCGAGAAGGGAGAGGCAGAAAGCCGAACACTAAACACGCTTCGCGCGATACACAAATGCTGCCATCACGCGTGTAAGACTACAAGCACTAACTTTTTCGGACGGACAGTGATAAATTCACTACCCTTCCCAGAGTTAGGTTTTAAAATCATAAAAAACGCTTATTAGGAAAGATAACATTATATGGGTTTACGTTTGAAAACATTACAGTACCCAGACAGCACATCTTCGAAACAGGAGGTAGAAGGAATTGCATATTTTGAACGCAGCCACGTAGCTCTTTTAAATTTGGATATTTGGGTTCCTTAGGGCTTGCTGACAAAGAATATGTAAAACGTTACGCAAATAGTCCAGGAATTAATAAATTATAACCAAAATAAAATAGTGGGGATGCCTGACAGCATGGAATCATTTCTGCTCATAAAATTTTTTTATAACGTGTTTGAAAAAAATCTTACGTTACAGAATTAGCCTACCATGTAAACTCCAAATTGATTGGAGCGCAACAAATGAAAGACTAACCACGATTGGTCGGACTATAAATACTATCTTTCGTTGTTAGGGGAGACGTGAAAAGGTAACATTTTTTTCAAACACTTGTCGAAACGTGGCCTCATTGGCTAGACTCGCTGATATACTCACTTAGGAGCGTTAGTTCGAGACCACTAGTACAAATAATCTTGATAAAGCAACAGTGCGTTGAAGCCAGCTCATATTTGTGTTAAATAAAAGCCTGGAACATAAGCAGATGGGAATTTGTGCCAGTAATTGTGCCAGAATTCATTGCTAATCAACGTATCTGTGTTTATTTCCATGAAATTTTGGTAAGCTTGAACCATTCAGTATCTTTTAATGAAAATTGAATGTAAATTGTTAATTTATGCCTGTATATATATGTGTAGTTCAGTGGCAAACAGGAGATAAAGCCTATAATGCTCCAGCCTGAACAGAGGGTGTCGGAGGGAAGTAAAACGGCATGGAATGGCCAAATAGTACACTGACACCTGGATGATTGATTAGACAGAAATAATGCTGGAAGTGCAGAGGCGTGGTAACCATTAAGGAGGTAAATACTGGTATAAAGTATTTCAGATGAAGCTGACAGTTGGCCTAACGCTCTGAACTCAATGTTTGTGTTGTATTGTGCTCAGTGTAGAACTAGAGTATCAATTAGTTATGAAGTAGAAGGTACATCCTTCTTGTTTTCAGGGACCGTGGTCTTGATGGTACTGAGCAGCACCTGGTCAGAGCTTTGCTGAATCCAGAGTCGGACAGCATACTCCTTGGTCTTTTTAGCTATCAGTGAGGTGTCTCCAGAGCCCAGGGGAGAATTCGAGCAGAGGAGTCCTTTCCTGCCGCCATCACGCAAGATAAGCTGATTTGGCCAGCTGAGCTCAACATTATGCCCCCTCATCTTGAAAGGACTTTGTAAAAATAACATTCAGAGGGGAATTTAATTGTCTTAATATCAGGAACTGAAAACATCTCCAATACTAGTCCCAAAAGACAAACTATTGAAGTCATGATGACAAATACCAACAGAGCTTGAACAAAACAAAACCAGTATTACCTCATATTACCACTACACAACTGACACACATAGGATATTTTTAATAATATATGTCACTACAATATTCACATTGATAAAGTCTGTACATATACTTGTAATTAAAATTGATTGTGATTCCTGGTTCCTTTGTATTTGAATCAGGACACATATACCTTTATGATAAAAATGAATACATATTGTTATTTGAAAAGTTATCAGTGACTCCTTAAGATATTCTCATAGAGTGTTATATGTATGTGAGTGTCACAGTGTTGTCAAGAGTAGTGGATTAAATTAAATTGTTTATCTGTCTGTTGTTGTGACTTACACTTCATCATACACATACCCTAGACACATAACGTAGTCATCACACTATTCCAGAATAATTCTGACTGAGATATATAGATATGTGGTAGCAAGTAAGGTTATCTATAATACACTACTCTTAATAGATATAGATACCTTCACAGCTGATCTCAGTCAGTACACTAAGTCCCCTATAAATATTTATAACATCCCACTTCACCACAATGACTTATTGTTAACCTTTGATCTTTTGGGTTAATTAACCTCTGTTGGGATCGTCCTTTCTTTTCCTTTACCAGTGGGGAGAACCTATTTGATTAATTTTTATTTTGTCTGTAAACCATGATCTCTTGATGCATATGATTTATGTTGTGATTTTCTATTTATAATAAACTTTATTAAACCTTTAGTTATCGTGTCGGTCAACCCTTATCCACTATATGTTATTCATAGTTTGTTTTCACGTTCGTGCATATTTGTCACAGAATTGTGTGCATGTGAGTGCAGTGTAACTTGTATTTTCGTACAAGGAGAGAAAGTGCGTCTGATTTAAATATCGTCGTCCAGATAGGCTGGATTAGATAAATTATTCTATCCAGAGATTGTCCTTTCTCTTACACGATCACCCTCGTGATAAAACTATATCTTACCCCTTACTTTCACATTGTCATCACTATCACCTCTGCTCAGACAGGGCTATAAACATCTATTACCTATCTGATAAATCACACACGACAACATGGATCCAGCAACATGGGAGGATGAAGCTGCCGATCGCGCTAAGTGGTGATGCTATTTACTTCGCCACCTCAGAGTGGGCGAAAAGAATCTCACACGACAAGCAGAAGAGAGGAGAAAACGTCGAAAAATAGGAAAATAAGCAGCTGAGGGCTGTCACCTCAGGAGCGCATTCCCATAGTCAGTTATAACTGAAGGGACTATAATTATTATGATACTTAGATTGAAGATGACCTGAAATTATGATTTAAAAAAAACATTCAAACCTTCACTAGACCATGCTAATGTTCAGCCAATTGCTGGATTTTAGATGATCCGATCATGTGAAAAAAAATGTTAACCTTAACTAGATCTTCACTAGATCTTTCCAATACTGAGCCGTTAGTTAAAGTGGAAATGATACGAAAGCATTAAGAAAAACCTTCAGGCTCCAACAGGTCATTATAATCTTCGGTCATTAGTTTGAGTGAAGATGATCAAACGTACGAAAGCAACGAATGGCTGTTCCTAATGCCTTGTCTAATCCTATTTCATCTTCCATTAATATCATCAAATAGCCACCATATACTTCTCATTGAAGACAATAAAAATAATTCTATCGTTAAAGCCATGAGCAAAATATAAACTTAAATGTTGCATTGTCAAGCCCTTGGATCTTTAGCGGTAGAAGGACCAATTTATGTGACCTAACAAATACATAAACATACTGGAATCCACTGTGGTGTGGGTTCTTAGAAGGACTGTGAAAATACAATAGATAACTGAGAAATCTATTTTAAGAGAATAATACAGTATAAAGGAAATCACTGCTGCAAGAAAATACAAATGCTTGGTGAAGGCTTCCTGGCGACTTGCTGCAGTACTGGACTGACTCCATGCTCCGTATAGAACGCAAAAGAGTTGTGCAGGCTTCCTCGGAACAATTACAGTGCTGGCCCCATGCTCCACAAGGAACGACAAGGAGAAAGAAGAAGAAGAAAAACATGAAAAAAGAGAAGAAGAAGAAGAAGAAGAAAAAAAGAAGAAGAAGAAGATATCGAAATCAAAAGAAATCAAGTCCAACATAAAAATAAGATTCTTCAACACAAATGTCAAGTCAGTCCTATTGTATGGCTCTGTCAAGTCAGTCCTATTGTATGGCTCTGTCAAGTCAGTCCTATTGTATGGCTCTGTCAAGTCAGTCCTATTGTATGGCTCTGTCAAGTCAGTCCTAATGTATAGCTCTGTCAAGTCAGTCCTATTGTACGGCTCTGTCAAGTCAGTCCTATTGTATGGCTCTGTCAAGTCAGTCCTATTGTATGGCTCTGTAAAGTCAGTTCTATTGTATGGCTCTGTCAAGTCAGTCCTAGTGTATAGCTCTGTCAAGTCAGTCCTATTGTATGGCTCTGTCAAGTCAGTCCTATTGTATGGCTCTGTCAAGTCAGTCCTATTGTATGGCTCTGTCAAGTCAGTCCTATTGTATGGCTCTGTCAAGTCAGTCCTATTGTATGGCTCTGTCAAGTCAGTCCTATTGTATGGCTCTGTCAAGTCAGTCCTATTGTATGGCTCTGTCAAGTCAGTCCTATTGTATGGCTCTGTCAAGTCAGTTCTATTGTATGGCTCTGTCAAGTCAGTCATATTGTATAGCTCTGTCAAGTCAGTCCTATTGTATGGCTCTGTCAAGTCAGTCCTATTGTATGGCTCGAACGAACGAACGAACGAACAAACTTTATTTTCGAAGGGTTAAGAATTAGGAGAACAACAAAAACCACAAACAATAAGATTCTTCAACACAAATGTCAAGTCAGTCCTATTGTATGGTTCTGTCAAGTCAGTCCTATTGTATGGCTCTGAGTAAAGGAGAACAACAAAAACCACAAACAAGAAGTTTCAGACTTTCTTAAATGGGTACTTGCCTAGAATAGAAGAATTGAGATGGCACGACAAAGTCACCAATGGAGAACTGATGGCACGACAAAGTCACCAGTGGAGAACTGATGGCACAAACCAGACGACAGGTTCAAGAGTCGGACAAGAGATGAGAGGACACTGGCGATGGATCTGACACATATTGAAGAAACTTGATGATAGCATTACAAGGCAGTCTTTATTCTGGACTCCCCACGGTAAAATAGGAAGATGGTGAAAAACAACACAATGACAAGAGAAATAAAGACAGGCAAGAAAAGGCTGAAGAAGACACGGAAGGAGCTTGGGCGAACAGCACGTGACAGGAGGAATTGGCATACGTTTGTTGCAGGCCTATGTCACGTGACAGGAGGAATTGGCATACGTTTGTTGAAGGCCTATGTCACGTGACAGGAGGAATTGGCATACGTTTGTTGAAGGCCTATGTCACGTGACAGGAGGAATTGGCATACGTTTGTTGAAGGCCTATGTCACGTGACAGGAGGAATTGGCATACGTTTGTTGAAGGCCTATGTCACGTGACAGGAGGAATTGGCATACGTTTGTTGAAGGCCTATACTGGTTAAAATGTAATGAATGATTGACTAACAAAGGAAAAGATCGAAGGAAGAAGAGAAAGCAATACTGTCGTATGGAAGTGAAGTGAAGTGGGAGAATTCACTATGCTGGGTTCGGCGTTGTGCGGTGGTACTGTATTAGCACAATTCTGCTCCTAGAACAACCGAAAATGGATGATGATATTAGAATTTCTTATCTGACATAATATGTGATCCGGTAACTTATCAAAACATGCACAAACCTTGGCGTTCCTCAAGTACAACTATCACGCCACACTATGGTCTTTTTGACTCGACGACGTCTTTCATTCCACTGCCTTATCCTCACGTATTTCATTCGACTGCCTTAACCTTCAAACAATTCATCGATCAACCGATCGCATCCCACGTAATCCTAAAATCAACTCACTGTTCTAGAAATTCAACCTTGTGCAGCTAGGCCCAGCTTACAGAAATTCAAAAACAACTAGTTGAAAGTGACGCAAATATGCCAGAAACATTCTCTTAGTCAAAGCCGTGCTCACATGTCATAAGACTGCACACAACCAAATGCATCCCCTTACGGAACATACGTTCTCAGCACATATTCACAAAACATCCTGTGACAACCACAAAAGGAGTTACTTGATGGAAATATTCGTCGAAGGCAACACACAAATTAATTAGATGTGTCTTTTGGTTTGGTTTGGTTTGGTTTTAAGGACCATCTTCATTGCACACGGACCACTCAATCCGTGCTGCGATCTCCTTCCTTAGATCACGCAAGGAGGATCTCAGCTCAGTGCACAAACTCCATAGCACCGACGAGGATCCTTATGTGTGATTACAGGAATCACACATTCTATAAATATTGTTGTGGTGGGTAGGTTTCCTAATTTTTAAATTTTGCCATGGCCGCGGCCGTATGGCCTATTCTTTACGATTTCCAACTGCCGAGGTATTTTTAACGTGTGTAACTTGCAAACGGATGCTCCTATTTTGACGTCCTTAACCGGGAAAGCTACGCATCTGATCTCACTACCCAGGAGTTCAGAGAGGCGTATGGCATCATTAGGAACCACAGGTTCAGAAAATTTTCCCTCAATTATATACCCTATACTGGGAGCGAACCCGGTACCTTTAGAATTAGAGGCGGACGCCATACCTCTTAGCCACTCCAGCCCCCAGATAGGTGTTTACTATAATTAACGCAAGAAGACAGAAGAGACAAGAGCATCCTTCATTTAGTTCTAAAGAACCCATTCTCTGTCTACAACTAGACACAATGAGTAAAGCAAATAGCAATAAATAATAAATGAAGGTTAGAGTCTAGAAATGAAACACTGTAGACAAATGTTGAGGTATAAAAGAAGTCGTGTCATATCTGAATGCAACGAAATAAATCAAGATTATCTTAGGTCATATGAAATATGGGTGAACGCCCGTTGTCTGAGACTATACAAGAAATTGCTAGAAACAGGTTATCGCCTATTGCCGCAATGGCTTCACTTTGAATGAAAATTTTAAATCCTGTGATCTGTCGAAACAAGAGAACACTGCCATATACCGATAAGTAGATAAGGGTTCCATTGCCGAAAATGTAAAAACGAGAATACACATTCGACGATTTGATGTAAGGCCTTGTAAGCCCAACTAATCACTGAAGAATTGATTCATTGATTACCCTCCAGATTCCTGCGAAGCGCAGGCTGCAGAAAAAGTCACGCCTTCCTGTCTTCTGCCGCCTATCACGCTCTTTTCACACTTTTTAGCAATCCGTTTGATGTGTCTCTCCCATTCCTTTTTCCAATTATTTGTCAGTCTCCGTTGTGATTTCAGGATAAGGGGTACCTCGTAATTCTATTTGCTAGTTTCCTTGATGATTGACAAACCCAACGCCTTTTCCGCGTGTCTTGCTCCACTGGCTCTTGTCATCGGTTCCACGTTAGTGATCTTGTCACACCATTTCAATCATTCTATTATCTGTGGTGCAAGTGATTACAACAAAGGTCAAGGTAATCCCACAGCAAATACTGCCGTAGGTTGAGCGAAGTGTTAAAGACTTCCATATACTAGTTCTAGCTTTTTTTCATGAGGTGGGGTGATCAGTTCCCTTACTCACTGCCTTTGTCTTCCCTAACTAAAATGTAGTCAAGTACCTATTTGCAGCTAGGTAAACTGGAGCGTGTCGCTACCAGGTTTCTATCCCGGATTGAACGATCTGACAACTTGGCAGTGCCCAGGGGGCTAAAGTAGTAGGGAACCCACTCTGTCCTAGCTTCCATCTTACTTAATCAGCTGGCTTAGTGGGGCAATGGCCCTTGTTGCCCTGGAACCCAATGACCATTATTTCTCCGAGTGCGTGGGGTGGGGTCCGGCGCCAGATCACTTTCAGTGAAAATGGAAAACTAATTTCATTCATTCATTCACTCATTCAAGGCTTAGTGACAAGAATAAGAATGATAATTCGGTTTTTCCTAATTATCCGATGCACATGGTGATTATTTCCCTTTTAATAATATGGTTGCGTGCTCCTTCTTCTTTGATCCTTAGCCGCAGACTGTCAAAGCAGTCAGTGGCCATCACGCCTGGTTGCATCTTGTAGGGCAGCAACAAATTGCTTCCACTTTGTTCGGTCGGCGGCTATCCTTCATACAGTGCACAAACTCTGGTTCATTCTATGCATCTCAGCCTCCACAGTTCTCCGCCAAGTTGTTTTTGGTCGGCCTCTCTTTCGCTTTTCTTCTGGGGTCCATATCATAGCTGTTCTTGTAATGGTATCAGGGTCCCTTCTGAGGACGTGGTCAACGCAACTCCAGCGTCTGCCAGCTATGATGGTGTGCATGTCCTCTTGGTTACTCCAAATAAGTAGTTCTTGGTTGGTGATGGTATTCGGCCAAAAGATTCGGTGCATTTTCCTTAGGCCCATTGTGGGGAAAGAGGACAGTTTCGACATTTCCTTCTCTGTTACTCTCCAGCATTCCGCACCATAGAGAATCACAGAAAGTACAAAGCTCTCATATAATCTTAATTTGGTGTTTGTGCTGTACTGGGAAGACTTCCAGATGTTGTTGAGACTAGCAAAGGCTGTTCTCGCTTTATTCATTCTGTTGTTGATGTCTTTGCTTGTTCCGCCGTCTGGTTTTACTATGCATCCTAAGTATGTAAATATGCCTGTCTGTTCTAGCTTTTGGTTCCTTATTGTTATTGGCTCAGGATTGCTCACATTGAGTGTCATGACCTCTGTCTTCTTCAGATTGATGTTCAGACCCACCTGCTGGCGATACTTATTCAGTCTATCGGTTTTTCCTTGGATATGTTGATGTGAATGTGCGAATAGTGCAATGTCATCTGCATATTCCAGGTCTTCCAGTGTAGAAAATGTTGTCCATCTAATTCCTCTTGGACTGCCCTCTGTTGTCTGGCGCATTAGCCAGTCTATGACTGTCATGTCAAAATTAAAGTTGTTGATAAGGGGCATCCCTGTCGTATTCCTGTCTTTACCTCGAAAGTTATGCTGCTCAACCCAACACTGTGTGTAAAGTTAGAATAGAGGCTTTTTATAAAGGAAACAATGCAGCTAGGAATTTCATAAGCCCTCTGTATTTTCCAAAGGCTGTCCCAGTATAATCTGTCAGAAGCCTTTTCAAAATCAACAAAGTTAATGTATAGCTGTCTCTGCCATTCTGAGCACTGCTCTTTAATGTTCCTGAGGGTGAATATATGATCTGCACATCTTCTGTTCTTTCTGAATCCCGCTTGTTCTGTCTGAATCCCGCTTGTTGAGAGCTTGGGCACAGTTAAATGGAGACCAAGCAGTTGCCTATGCAGCATGTTCGCTTCCCCCTCTCCACGTAGCCGGTAGGTACAAAGGATCGGCAGTAGCTGATATAATTTATTACCAGCCACGGCGCAGGGAGTTGCCAGAATAATGTCGAATCAACATTAGACTGCCTTAGGGACTCCGGCTCCGGATTTATCCTCAGGGTTTACTCCAGATATTCCAGTACGGCAGCGGAAGTTTGAAATCAGGGTTTTACCTTCTCTCAGATAGGTTACCAACTAACGATCACGAGCCCTATCTGCCCGATATATATGTTTTGTCCACGGCTGTTTATTCAGAATGCACAGCTAACCCTTATATCTAGAGGTTCTTCAACCATCCGCAACCCGGTTGACGTGCCTGGTAGGAGGACATATTCTGTCCCCAGGAATCCTATCTGTACCAGGCAATACAGCTTTGATTTATTCTAACTGATCCAGCGGTGTTTGGGCTCTAGCCCGTCGGCCCAGTGCCCTGTAGTGAAATTTGCATGTGTTCACAAGTTGTTCTTTTCTCCAATAAAGGTGTTCCACTTACTTGGCCTCGCAGGAAGGAGCATTGTCCTAACATCATCGAGTGCTAGGCACTTAGACTAGAACATTGTCATTCAAAAACAATCATGCATTGTAAGATTTGGGTCACAGAATGTGAGCTACTTTCAATCGTAAAGCCTGCGTTAAGCAACGGAAAGTCATACCCTTTGTTCCCTGCCATAACCAGGATGCTTAAAAGAAGGGAAAGGATGAATAGTTTCTTCTGGGGAGGAAACTCATAGGTTTCTGATTATTTGTCTCCCACTCCTAAAAACAGTGTTGGCTATAAGTCAATATTGATACTACACAGTGAAGCTTATGCAGCAGAGGTCGAAGGCAGCGAAAATACTATGATAAATCTGCAGTAGTTGTCCTTCGGTACAAGAGGGCAAACAAAACCCCACGGCAACCATTGAGTCCGACAGGAAACATCTACCCAGCAGACATCACTGACAGAGGCATTGTTAACAGCCTGAACCGGTCCAATGAACCATTTAACCTTCCAAATAGGTTAAATGAAACGAATAAAACCAAACACGTGGAAATACCTTGAGAAGATGACACAGGGCAGGAGGACTTTGTCCATGTAATTATTGAAGACATATGTTATTTGGGGAGTTGAAATGTGATGATAATGTAGCTAGTGCCTTATGGTGTCACTTTCAGCTTCTTAGGGTCAATCTTCTTGTGTCTTGTCCTGTATCATGTGATGACATTTGCAACTTTTATCAGACGTCTATCTCACATAATTTGATCTTCTTTTCCGGTGATTTAGATGGCGACTATGTTTGATCATGATATCAAAGAGATAGTTTGGATAAAAGTATAATTGATGAGCCGTACATTGTCTCCTTTAAGACGTGTGGGGGATGCATTGATCAGCGTAACCACTTGGTACGTCGTTGAGTTAGACTCATGAAATCGTACATCTGCAGCTGTGCTGTTCCTTCTACTGTCTACCGGCACGTTTCTTTAGCATCTGAACTGGGACTAGTTTAATAAGGGTGTTGGTGACATGAATAGTGAGTTGGTTAGGACTTCTGCTGACCCGAAGTCCTGTTTTAGATTTGCCGATAGAAAATATGATTATTGCCACGAGGCCAACACGTCTGCCAAACGTGCTGACTGAACGGCCTGAAGTACTGGCTAAACGGGCAATTGTGTAGCTGCGACAAACCTTGCAAGCCGTCTGTTTTTTGTTTTTTTTAATTGTCCCGTTATTGTTTAGTGGCAGAATATTAAACAAGTAATTGGCACAATAAGGTCATTAATGTGGAACTGATGACAAGAACCAGAAAATACCAGTGGAGCTAGAGAGGATATGACGCTGACGATGGAAAGTATGCACATTGAGGAAACCTGTTGATAGCATTACAACACATGGAGAAAAAACTGGAGACAACAATTAAAATAATTAGGAAGACATAGGTAGGCCTTGTGCTGATAGCACGCTACAGAAAGACATAGGTAGGCCTTGTGCTGATAGCACGCAACAGAAAAACATAGGTAGGCCTTGTGCTGATGGCACGCTACAGAAAGACATAGGTAGGCCTTGTGCTGGTACCACGCTACAGAAAGACATAGGTAGGCCTTGTGCTGGTAGCACGCTACAGAAAGACATAGGTAGGCCTTGTGCTGGTAGCACGCTACAGAAAGACGTAGGTAGGCCTTGTGCTGGTAGCACGCTACAGAAAGACATAGGTAGGCCTTGTGCTGATGGCACACAACAGGAAGACATAGGTAGGCCTTGTGCTGATGGCACGCTACAGGAAGACGTAGGTAGGCCTTGTGCTGGTAGCACGCTACAGGAAGACGTAGGTAGGCCTTGTGCTGGTAGCACGCTACAGGAAGACATAGGTAGGCCTTGTGCTGATGGCACACAACAGGAAGACATAAGTAGGCCTTGTGCTGGTAGCACGCTACAGGAAGACATAGGTAGGCCTTGTGCTGGTAGCACGCTACAGGAAGACATAGGTAGGCCTTGTGCTGGTAGCACGCTTCATGTAGACATAGGTAGGCCTTGTGCTGATAGCACGCTACAGGAAGACATAGGAAGGCCTTGTGCTGATGGCACGCTACAGGAAGACTTGGCATACGTTTGCTGAAGGCCGGTGCTCCGTGGGAAGTTGAAGGATAAAGAAAAAGAATTGAGATTATCAAGAGAAGACATAAAACGTCAAGACATAAAACGTCAAGACATAAAACGTCAAGACATAAAACGTCAAGACATAAAACGTTGAATGCCGAAGGATGAAAACATAAACAATGTAATGTAGGCCTATACAATTTTGTATTTGGGGTTAGTTCCAGGCCTTTCTTGCAAATCCAGAGGACTTCCTCAACGCAGCAGGATGGACATTGATAACACATACCAGATCCACAAATTGACGGGTGATGCAATGCTACGAGTTAGATGGTCTACCCTAGAATTGATCACATTTGATCCATTGGGAGCTTAGCGGGGTAATGATGAACACGTAGTCCTAAGTTGTTGACAGCCATATTGAAAGGAAGAGTTGAAGGCAAACGTGAAAGAGGAAAACAGTGCTATTAGTGGGGAGATAACATCGACAGATGGACAAGAAAGAGTCTACCAGAGTGCGCCATCAAGACAAGAGACAGAAGACGTTGGAGATCCATTGCAGTCAACCTTTGATGTGGAGATAGTAGCTGCTCTGATCTGTTGTCCAAGTCTGTCGCACTGTTCAGAGAGGCAGCCGACAGAAACACGGAGACCAGTTGCTGTCCACTTTTGACGTTGAAACGGCTTTTTATCTGACCAGTTGCTATTTTTGGGTTCTTCTTCTTCGCTGGCTCTCAAATAATGACTAGAGTTGATAAAACGTCTTATTCAAATGCCACGCCTGGCGGTGTGTGTGATCATGTCCCTCCATAACTTCGGGTCTCCAACACTGTTTATCAGTTCCGTTGTTGACTTCTTTCCATATTATGATGTCAAACTGTCCAGTATGTTCATTCTCTGTCATTCTTATTTCTTCTTCTTTGATCCTTAGCCGCCGACCGTCAAAGCAGTCAGTGGTCATCACGCCTAGTGGCGTCTTGTAGGGCAACAACAAATTGATTCCACTTTGCTCGGTCGGTGGCCATCCTTCGTACAGTGCCCCAATTCTTATTTAGTTTTTCTACAATATTCCCAGTTGTCACCACATATTCCAGCTTTCCTCTTCTCATAACATGTCTACAGACAGTGGATTTCTTCCTTATAATGTTAATAATAAGCTTTTCCTTTGCGCAATGGTTTCTTTCTTTACAAGACTACAGCATATTATTTTGATTATCACGAGTGTCGTGGTTGAGTTAAAGTGTTAGAGTATTTGTCGAGTTAGACAATTGTAGTGAACTCGACAATGAGAGTGAACTGGCAAAATTATAGATTACACATAGATATTGTGTAAATAGGGTGAACTTGAGACCAACCTGGAAGAGAATTCATTAAAGTTATCTCTCTCTCTCCAAGCCTCAACACACTTAAATAGTCTAAGCACCACCCGCTCTCTCTCTCTCTCTTTTCTCTTGTCAAAAATAGAGACTATAATAAGAGCTTGTAATATTAAGTATGGATGAAAGGGTCGTGAACAGTGCGTTATTAATGAGTAAAATTTATTACAGGTTCTTGAAGGAAGAAAATATATGAAAAATAAGTATATCAGCACAACAACATAATAAAACATCAATAATCACATCAAGTTTACAAATATGCCATTACAAACCAACGAACACACAAACCACCAACATAAAACCTGTAGAACACCGAGAAATGAATAAACAGAGTTCCAATCCGTCCGTTTTTTTTGGTGGTACCATATGCATTTGCTCCAGTTAATGTCGTATATGTATATCCTCCTATAGATGAAGAATTACAATATAAATCCGCTGTAGGTGCTTTCCATGCACCGATCACACACTAATCACGAGATAGGTTGTAGATACTCTGTCTATATCCGGATGACCGCTAATACGTGCGGGGTTTTGGATGACCAGAAACACACACAAGACGAGGTCACTTTAGGACAAACGGTCCACGGCGCTATTATCCAGCGCGTGAGAAATTTAGGCCTGCGAACTTGGTATTAAATCCGGTTTGGCTGGCTTGAACTCTTATTTGTGACTAAGTGCTCCGTTTAAGCACAAAGTCTGGTGATTTAAATTCTGCTGAAGACACTGGGCTGATAGATATGTTGGACGCCGCAATGCTCTGACTGGTGATAAAGAGGCGAGTAGGAAACCACTACTGCCAAATTCAATTTATGACGAGAATGGCAACATAATCCAGTTTTTGTGTTAACGTCTGCCTGTCTCATTTGGCCATTTACGGGCAGGAAAATTTTTACGAGTGTCCTTGACTCAGTAAACCTATCAGATTTATAGTCTACCAGAGACGCTAATTCGGCCATCTGGCATCGCGTGTTCCCACCGATATTCGACGTATAACGTAATCAATAGTAAGACAAAAGTGATTCTAGAGTTTACATCAAAGACAACCACCGCGAGAAAGTTTCCCAGCTAAGACGTAATATTATTCTCGCACTCACTGCGGCGTTCAAGGGCCACAGCCACAAAGAACGAACGTGAGTTTTGTCTCCCCTTAAATCGGAGATAAAAGTGGGTACTCAGATTTTAAAAAAAGGGTTGTCTCACCTTTGCTGCCGTTAGTGGTCCGCTTCTTCAAAGAAACTATTTCTCGCTCGAGATCAATCGCTGTTACAATCTACCACTACTGGCCAAGTGTGAATTTATAATGAAGGCCAGAACGAAGTAAGACCGCGGGGTGGGGTCTGAGAGGGGAATAATGGGCCATGTAGGAAAAATCGAGGAAACCCTTTAATAAGAGAGTAAGAAAAATGGGACGTGGTGGTAAAATAAAATTAACAGTCAAATCCGTGACAACGAGCACGTATATCCGTCAAAACAATAATGGAAGAATAATTGAAGCCAACACCTTAAACTTTCAGCATCTGCAGCACATTTAGAAGACTGGGAAAACGGAATAGGCAAATTGAGTTTATTTTATAATAATTATATAATAGCTCTTTAATCACAACATAATGTTGTTCTTCATGTTGTAAAAGTACGGTTATCTTTTAAATGTTCGCCTTGACAGTCTGTGTCCCGAATACATAAGTCTGTGCATTTTCATTGAAATCCTGTGAATAATAACGAAGATAGCATTTCAATTCAGCTCCTCCCCTTAAGATTGTCTGGGATTCTTCCTCGCGTGAGCGCTATTTAAAGTTGACCATGAACAAAGACTGCTTTTGGTAGGTAAATATGTAGATGCATGATAAAATGAATATCCCTGCCATCTGTTGACTATCATGTTAAGAGCTAACATCACAGAAAACTGACGACGCCTCAATTTGAGAAGAAGGCTGTTATCGTTTGGCTATAAACTGTTGCGTGGAATGAAAACTCGTCAAAATTAAATACTGCTTCTTATGAATTTGTATTTTATTTTTTTAAATGTAAATTAAATCATATGCTTGTAGTTTTAACAGAGTTTTAAAGTTAAAAAAAGGCATGTAAAGGTATTGGGTGGATTTTTTATTATGAAACTAAATGATAAAACTTGATTATCATTTCTTGACGAGTTTCGTGTGAAGAGTCTGCGAAATTCGAAATAAATAGATATTTGCCACTATATGGTATGGTTATAATGGGTGCTCAAGATAACTCGACGCACTGGGCAATGCGTGCCGTTTCTGTATTTTCCCGCAAAGGTGGTGCAAATGTTTC
The DNA here is from genome assembly GCA_024509875.1 of Oreohelix idahoensis. Classification (NCBI taxonomy): domain Eukaryota; kingdom Metazoa; phylum Mollusca; class Gastropoda; order Stylommatophora; family Oreohelicidae; genus Oreohelix; species Oreohelix idahoensis. Next base: position 312,537 of record JAMPIV010014411.1, read on the forward strand.
TAACTCACTGTCCAATGCACCATTGTGACGTATAATGGAAAAATAGCCTACAGTATCTGACAGTCTTTCGTGACCTCGTGGCGTTCTATGATTCGCTAGCAAAGCCATGCATTTACAGTCTGCGTTTACTCATTTTTAATCTACGCCTCTTTTCCTTGAGACATAAACAAACGAAAAGTTTACCAACTTCCATGACCTGCCAGTCATAACAGGGAGCGAATCAAGTTTGTTTACCTGAGTTTTTCACGCGAGCTGATCTGTCAATCATCGGATATCAGACAGATGCACGTGGAATAACACCGGACCTTTTGAAGTGAGTCGCTCGGGCAAAAATATTTTCCCCGAGTACCCTTTGATGTTCGTACATACAGGGGGAGATAACTCTGTGATCTCCAGAAGCGGGCCAAATCTACGGGAACCCGTTACACAGTTTAAGTCTCTGTTGTCGATTAGCAACGCCGGCAGAGCGACCGTGAAAACCTTTTATCTTGGGAATTTAGGTTTCTGATTTTTCTGCTATGCACAAGTGTGAAAATTAGCATCCTCCGGAGAGCAGATAACCGGGATGATATATAAACTGTGTCTTCCCAAAACAGTTATCAGTTGTCGCTCAGAATTTTTCGGATAGTCTAAACACGTAGTCTAGAACCATTGTGGAAGGTGTGCTAATAGCCTTCGTGAGGATTTCATTCTGATTTTCTGGTAATATAAATTTGTGCTTAAGCATGTTAAAGTTTACCCTTATAATTCACTTAAAGTCTAGCTGTTAAAGACCAGTGAAAAATAACGCGTAGCTATTTGTTTACCAGGTGTTCAGTTTAATGATAATTTACCACCCGCTCTATCACACAAGAAGAGACGTTCAAGTTGTCTAATTAATACATTAGGCGCGACCTATAAGTGACAGAATAGAATTCACGTTATATTTCATTTTGTGTAATTTTAGTAAGTGACTGTTATTTAATACCATACGACGACCCACAGACGCCGACAATCTAATAGCTATTAATGACCGGCGATATTTGTTAAGTGCGCGTATGGATAATTAAATAATATTAGACAGTGCACGCTGATGGTGACCGGGGCAGGAGGGGAAAGGCTGCATACCTCAACCAAACCTGCACCCGCTAAGCGACTCGCGATAGGATAGGCTAAAGACACCGTGTGCCTTTTAACTTTAATCAGGACTGACGGAGAGAATAAGAGATCGTCTTGTCCCCTTCCGTGTACATATATGTAGCTATCTATATTAGTAGCATATTTTTCATAAATGTTTCTCTATTCTTAAGCATGACCTGATCAAGGGCGACCAGCGGTCTATTTTGGTCCTTTTCTTCATTTACTGATTGGTGAATGTTGTCTTTCTCTTGGCTTACGTATCCCCAAGTTCATTTGTGAACAGGATTGGCCAAAGAGACTAGTAACATTTTAAATAATAAAGTTAACAGGACTTACCAATAACCAGAAATATTTATTCAATTTTATCAGCCCACTGTGGCGTAACACAAATAACATTACTATCTAACTTTTGACAGTCGTATCAGCGGATTTATCCAGCAAGTTACACTGTTTCAAAATCGGCACTCACCCCAGAGCCAGCCGATAGGATTTAGCATCACCATCATAAATAACTGTTTTTTTGCAACCAGATGTTTTCCTATACTGGAAGTATTTTCTACTGTTTACTGTGAACACAAGATCTCGGTTTTTTTCTACATTAACTATTCGAGGTGACATTTGTCTATCCAGGAATCGACCACCAAATTAGGCCTCCACCTTATAAAATTTAATTATTAGAGGAGGGAATGGGGCCGATTTGGAAGATAAAAACACTGGAAATTATATATTCAGGAATTGTATGGCCAAGAAATTTTTTCAACACGAGTAGGTAAGAAAACCGAGTGAGTGGCCACATATGTCAGAGAGAGTGAATATTTTCTTTGTACTGGAAAATTGTATTATCTGGAATCTGCTTAAATATTGTTTATTTTACTGGATAGCTTTAGTAGAAACTTTGTTCTTTTCTTTACAGTCTATGCTGTAACATAGTGCTAACCTTTGACCTTTGGGGATATTAACTTGTTGGGTTCTGTCTTTCTCAATAAGGGGAGGGCACATGTATTCTGTTAATTTTCTATATATAAAATTCTGATTTTATTTGATCTTTCTTTAGATATTTGGTGTTTTCAAGTTTAATGATAATAAACAACAAAGAACTTAACTTTTTGTGTTGGTCAGACCCAGTGGCGGATCTACATTTTAGGGGCCCTGAAGCTTGAACTCTTGGAGGGGCCCCTTTTATTTAAAAAAAAACCAAAAAAAGTTTGTGAGGATGGGAAAGAAAAGTATTATAGAGATAAATGGACTTGGAGGACCTGAAGTTCAAGCTTTATAGTAGATCCACAACAACACACATAAAAAAACTGAAGACAAATGAATGAATTTTCAAAAAAGAAACAACTCTGCTGGGAGTTGAATGCAGAACATTTGCTTGGAAGGCATATGTTCTGATCACTAAACCACTATCCACCTTGGTATATGTGATTTTTTAAATTTTAACTATTTTAATGATTGCCTCCATCATTCAGAATTAGTTCGTTGAAGACATACCAAGAAAATTATAAGATAAGAAAATTAGCAATGAGGAAAATATAAAATATTTTAATACATTTGTTAAAAAACAAGGCTGACAAGGTGTATGCAATAGAGATTTGTGTTCAGAAGGAAAAGTAAAACTTACTAGAACATACTAGATGACGCAAATTTTACAAAATACTCTTATTTCTGTTTTTTCTAGCAACATATTCACGTACAGTTTTGTCGTATGAGAGCATCCTTGCAATGTCATTTTCTAGAGACAATATGCATAAAGAATTTAAGCTCTCTTCAGTCATGGTAGACCGAAATTTGTTTTTTTATAAAGCATAGCTTTGAAAAAGTCCTTTCTGTTTCACAGCTCGTGATGGGCATTGTCAAGTACAGCTTAAGCGCAGTAGCAATATTGGGGAACACTTCATTAGGTGTTGCCCACAAATAAGCTGAAGGACTTCTGCGCATTGCATTTTAGATGGCGTGGGATTTTTGCTTCTTTGTTTCCATCTGAAAATGTCCTTGTACCAATGCGTTTGGAAGCATCAGAATAACTTGAAATGATATATTCACACAAACCTTTTGCTTCTGATTCATAGTGTGCAATCCTATCGGCTGAATTTTCTCTGAGTTATTTACAAACAAAAGTAAAGATGAAAGCAGAAGATAACCTTCAAATATGTGGTAAAGTGGGATGATATAAATATTTATCGGGGACTTAGTGTGCTGACTGAGATCAGCTGTGAAGGTATCTGTATCTAATAAGTGTGATGTATTACAGGTGACCTTACTTGCTACCACATTTATATCTCAGTCAGAATTATTCTGGAATATTGTGATGACTACGTTGAATGTCTAGGGTTATGCAAATGATGAAGTGTAAGTCACAACAACAACAGACACATAAACAATTTAATTTATTTCACAGCACTTTACAACACTGTGACAATCACACACATGTAACACTCTATAAGATCATCTTAACTGAGTCAGTTTTAAAAGTCAAATATATCTATGTATTAATTCCTTTACATAGAGATATCCTGATTCAACTACACAGTGAACCAGGAATCACAATCAATTATAATTACAAGTAGTATGTACACAGTTTATCAATATAATCTTGGTATTGACATATTTTATTATTCTTATCTTATGTGTGTAAGTTGTGAAGTAGTAATATGAGTTAATACTGGTTTTGTTTTTCAAGCGAGAGTGTTGTTTGTCCTCATGACATCAAGTGTTTGATCCTTGTGGAAATATTATTGGGAAAAATTCACAGTTCCTGTCAATTTAAACAGTTTATAGGCCCTCTTTATTTACTGTCAATTTTAGAGAGGGGGGGGGGCACATATTGTTGAGCTCCTTTGGCCACAAATTCTTAACTTTCGTGATGACTGCAGGAAAAGACTCCTCTGCTCGATTACTTCAATGAGTTCTGGAGCCACCTCACTGGTCGCTATCTGGACCAAGGAGTATGCTGTCAGCCTCAGGATTCAGCACAACTCAGGCCAAATGCTGCCTCAATGACTTAGGACCACCGTCCCTGAAACAAGAAGGTTGTACCTCCTACTTCAGAACTAATTTATACTCTATTTCTACACTGAGCACAATACATAACAAACACTTGCGTTCAGTGCTGTAGGCCACTGCTAGCTTCATCTGAAACAATTTACACCAGTATACTCCTCCCTAATGGTTACTACGCCTCTGCAATTCCAGCATTATTTCTTTCTAGTCCATAAGATAGGTGTCAGTGTACTGTTTGGCAATCCCATGCAGTTTTACTTTTTTCCGACTCCTCCTATTCAGGTTGGAGCAATATTTAGGCTATTCTCATGTTGGCCACTGAACCACACACATAGATAGACATAAATTATCAATTCACATTCAATTTTCATTAAAAAGATATCAAATATTTCAAGCTTACCACAATTCATGGAAAAATAAACAGTTTCGTTGACTGGCAATGAATAGGCACAACTTCCGATCTGCCTCTGTCCCAGGCTTTTATTTAGAAAAAATATGCACTGGTGCTCAACGCACTGTTTCTTAGTAGGTTTATTACAAGATGTGGCCCGGAACAGACGCCCTGAATTGAGTATATTGGCAGCTCTAACCAATCATGCCATGTTTACTGTCACGTAGCGTTTAAAGGATAAGAGAATTATTTAGAGGAAATAATAGATCTGATGTGGAAGATTTGGCTCAAGGAATCCCTGCTGGGTTTTCCCACTTCCGAAGGGTGACGAAGAGGGTAAATTCTCCTAACTCGACAGGTCTGGAAAAGATTGTAAGGAGATATTTGGTCTCTCGCTACCGTCGTCCCCTTCTCAGTTATCTATTATTATTATTCTTTAATTTATATTATATTTTACGAGCCCCCCTCCCTTATAAAGGAAGATAAACATAGACAATATTCAACATCTAATAGAAGGAACAAAGCATGGGGTACAGTATATACACCCAATTGGTTTATTGCAATAAAATGAATAGATGGTGAATGATAGTATTGTCGATGGAATTAGTGTCTGCTGTATGTATTATGTGTCTCACAATTCAAGTGTGTTTCATCATGGATGACGAAATTGTGTGGCATTGATTAGGTGAGTTCCCTTTTTCGTGGGACTTAGCTTTTCAGCCCCTGGCTGATAGTGAAGTGAGGTTAGTTCTCCGGTCTCCTGACGTTGCCCCAGGTAGGTCTTGAATGGTTCGGATTTTCCTTCTCTGTGCTCGACTCCGTATTCTGCGCTGAGATTGGACTGTCGTGCAAGGCTCCACCATAGACTAAAGACAAATACGACGGCTTCATTAATTTACTAGCTTTAGAAAGCAGTCTTTCCCTAAGCCGTCCTTCTGCCAGTCATCTCAGATTTTAGTCTCTAACATCATATGTCTAGAGTCTAATCTTGAATTCAAGTTTCTCCTGTCTGTCCTTTATTATATTTCTCTGCCCCAGTGGCAGTATTATAATTCTTTAGACTGATTTTCGTCAACTTAACCCGATGAATTATTATAAATGTCAGTTAAACCCACCAAATTTATCATAGAAATGTCGGCAACAGTATTCTAGTTCTGTGCCTCTAGCCTAATCGTCATGTCATTATGATGAATTTAACAAATAATTGGGCATCAGTGTTTTAGAATTGTCTGACAACATTATCACACACTTCATGTCTGGTCGCATCGTCATATAATTTATAATGAATATATGTCACGGTCTGTCAACATTATCGTTAATATTAATTTCCGTTAGTCTAAGCGTCGGGTCGAAAATACTCAAATATTATGGAAATTAATAGCTATATATATATTCCCGTTAACATTCTTATGAACATGTTGTACATATCCCGTGGGATCATAAATACACTCGATCACATGTGGCTGGATGTGATCGTAAAACAAAAATATGAATAAAGTAAACATACCAATCTTGCGTCGATTTTGCAAGGTACTACACATTTCATCACATTATATTCTAGCGAGATTTCACTTACCTACTCAAAGATGGACGCTAACCCGCAATTTAGACACGTGGCTTCAGTGCTTTTAATGCGAGAATTCGCCGATATCTGGGTTAGACCTAGCTGTCTCAAGATTTCCTGGGCAAGTGAAGAATGCTCGTGTTGGCGCACTTTTAGCGGGACATTTCCGCTTGGACACGTGATCCATAGCGGGCATCATGTGACCTTAGCCTCGTTTTAGACGCTCCAATCAATACTGTTAAAAGTCACGTGATGTTTTCCTAAGTGGCCTAAACTGGTTCTCCCAAGTTCAAGCAGTTCTAAATTAAAATGGGTTTCTCGCTACCGAGGTCATTGGTCAACAATGACGTCGTATCTAAAAATAGCGAGGAGAAAATACCGAACGCTAGGAGATTTTCCGCAAGTGACAATTCCCGGGACTTTGCGATCATGCATTGAGGATGAGAAAAAATGATGTCACGTAAATAATAAAAAAAAATGAAGAGAAGATTGGGCAAGTTGTCACACAAGCCCCTCCTCAAGTTTGACGTTCCGTCCAACTCCTCTGGTCCTGTCTTCCTCTTCTTTTTCAGTTTCTCATATCTCCTAGGTTGCGTCCGGATGTCTGCTCAAAAAATCTGCCCCTACGTTGTTCTTCCCAGGTAAGTATTCTGGTTTTCTTCCTAGTTTTCCTTGGATGCCTACGTCTGCAGCAATGCTTCCCTAGGTCCTGTAACTGGTCTACCCTATGTGTTGAGGTTACCTGGTTACACTCTGAACAGGACTTCACATATCGAGCTATGTCTTCTGTGATGCCGGGCCAATAATACCGGGTGGCTATCCTTTGATTTGTGGCACCATTACCCAGGTGTTCACTCAAAGTAGCACCGTGCCCCCATTCCATAACTTTATTTCTATATATGGATGGCACCACAAGCTGTCCATGACTTTTTAGCCCTCTGCCAGCTTTCCTGTGCAAGAGTCCATGTTCCATATAAAAGTCACCCTTTCTCCGAGGGTTATGTGAGTTTTGCAATTTGCCAAAGCAAGGCCCCAATGTGCTATCAGCTGCTTGAGCCCTTTTCATCTTATTCGGATGAATTTCTAACTTAGAGTCCCTCTCTATGCATTTGGAGTCAGACCTGGTCTGGACGGCAGTCATAACCACAGGCTTTACTGGTTCTCCTAAAAAGACATATCTACGCCCTAACATCAGGGGGTAGAAAGGATCCTCTAAAACTGCAGCATTGATCTCCCCTTCCACATAGCGACAACTGACCTGAATCTTCGCTATGGGCAAATTTAAGGGTAATGCTCCCTTGAGTGGCCCCTGGATATCCACTGTTTCTGTGGTGAGTTGTTCGGGGTGCACCAGAGATGAAGAAACGACCGCGTCGTAAGACAAACCTGTGTCATACATCCCGATGACTTGGTTGCCATTCACGGTCACTGTCTCCTGTATAGGTGGGTGATGGAGGCTATTCTGACTCACTGTCAGTTCCTTCCTGTCAACAGCCCTCACCTGCAAACATGCAACATGATGTGGATGGTTTTTCCTTCTGCACTCGGCAGTATTGTGGTTGCTCATTTTGCACGTCTTACACCACTTTTCTCCCCGCCTCTGAGGCTGGAAAGCTGATCTCTGAGTAGTCTTGTAGTCTGGCTTGTCATGCTTTTTGAAGTGGTGGTAAGGTAGATTCATTTGGGGGTCCAAGTGGGCCTGAGGTGTCGGCCTCGATAATTCTTCCGGTTGGTTCCACCGGGATGGGTCATTCTCCGTTAGCGCTGCCTGATAACGTTCCGCCAACTGGACGATAGATTCTAAAGTGCTGGCCCCATTCTCTGTCAGAAATCTTCTCATGTCGGAAGTCATGGTGTCCTTCAGTTGTTCAATAACGACCATCTCCTTCAGACCTTCCCAATCATGAGAAAAATTCCCTAGGGCACCCCACTTTTCCACGTACGAATCCAGTCTAGCAGCAAATTGAGCAAAGTTCTCTCCGACTTCCCAACTAGAGTTACGGAACCTCTTCCTATAGGCGTCAGCATGTAGCTCATAACGTATCAGGAGTGCCTTTTTCAGAGAGTCATAGTCATCCTGTAAACCTGGAGGAAGCTTGCTATACACGTCATAAGCGGTTCCTCTAAGCCCTTGCGACAGTTTCAGGTTCCACTTGCTCTTCTCCAAACCAAACGTGGTGGCAAACTTCTCAAATTTGTCCAAATACCTATCGATCGAGTCGGCTTGTTCCGAGAAAGCTTCAAATGGAAACGTCAAGGGTCCCAAAGTTGACATGTGTGAGGATGGCAAAGGTCCTATGCTCCCCATTTGCAAGGAGGGCATATTATCTGACCGTGGCGATAGGTTGCCTGAGGAGGTAGATGCTGTCGCACCGGCTACCGGTTCAACTCTTTGAGCTTGTCCCTGCATCTCTAACTGCTTCATCTTCAGTGCATGCTCGCGTTCATCTCTCTCGCTTCTTTCCCTAGCGTCTACAGCTTTTATCCTCTCATCTATTTCTGCTAACTTTATTCGCTCTTCTCTTTCAGCTTTCGCTGTTTCTCGAGCGTAATACTTATCAGTCTCAACACTGACATAATTTGCAAGGTCCACCCCACTATAACCTAGATCTCGACCGGCCTCCCCTAGTGCTGCCTTAAGCTTAACTATTTCAGCCATCTTTTGCAGTTAAAGTCCACACTGAGTAAGCTAGTGCTACCTTCCAATAGTATTTCTAACAACAAGTAAATACTAATTATTTATCAGACTGCTGTAGAATGAAATTACTACAGTTATGGAGACTTAAGGTCTGTAATTCAATGAAATACAAATCATGAACTAACTTAATTAAACACAACATATATAAAGGGATTCACCAATCAATGCCTGAAATTCTAGAAAAAATGTTTTCTGTCTTTCTAGAGCTCACTGTGTGAAAATACATGTGTTAAAATGGTATACTGTAATGACTGAATGGATGATACTATCCCAGAGGTATGATAAAATACATAAGTTCAAATCCCGGACCGAGACACCAGTGTCACGTAGCGTTTAAAGGATAAGAGAATTATTTAGAGGAAATAATAGATCTGATGTGGAAGATTTGGCTCAAGGAATCCCTGCTGGGTTTTCCCACTTCCGAAGGGTGACGAAGAGGGTAAATTCTCCTAACTCGACAGGTCTGGAAAAGATTGTAAGGAGATATTTGGTCTCTCGCTACCGTCGTCCCCTTCTCAGTTATCTATTATTATTATTCTTTAATTTACATTATATTTTACGAGCCCCCCCCCTCCCTTATAAAGGAAGATAAACATAGACAATATTCAACATCTAATAGAAGGAACAAAGCATGGGGTACAGTATATACACCCAATTGGTTTATTGCAATAAAATGAATAGATGGTGAATGATAGTATTGTCGATGGAATTAGTGTCTGCTGTATGTATTATGTGTCTCACAATTCAAGTGTGTTTCATCATGGATGACGAAATTTTGTGGCATTGATTAGGTGAGTTCCCTTTTTCGTGGGACTTAGCTTTTCAGCCCCTGGCTGATAGTGAAGTGAGGTTAGTTCTCCGGTCTCCTGACGTTGCCCCAGGTAGGTCTTGAATGGTTCGGATTTTCCTTCTCTGTGCTCGACTCCGTATTCTGCGCTGAGATTGGACTGTCGTGCAAGGCTCCACCATAGACTGAAGACAAATACGACGGCTTCATTAATTTACTAGCTTTAGAAAGCAGTCTTTCCCTAAGCCGTCCTTCTGCCAGTCATCTCAGATTTTAGTCTCTAACATCATATGTCTAGAGTCTAATCTTGAATTCAAGTTTCTCCTGTCTGTCCTTTATTATATTTCTCTGCCCCAGTGGCAGTATTATAATTCTTTAGACTGATTTATCGTCAACTTAACCCGATGAATTATTATAAATGTCAGTTAAACCCACCAAATTTATCATAGAAATGTCGGCAACAGTATTCTAGTTCTGTGCCTCTAGCCTAATCGTCATGTCATTATGATGAATTTAACAAATAATTGGGCATCAGTGTTTTAGAATTGTCTGACAACATTATCACACACTTCATGTCTGGTCGCATCGTCATATAATTTATAATGAATATATGTCACGGTCTGTCAACATTATCGTTAATATTAATTTCCGTTAGTCTAAGCGTCGGGTCGAAAATACTCAAATATTATGGAAATTAATAGCTATATATATATTCCCGTTAACATTCTTATGAACATGTTGTACATATCCCGTGGGATCATAAATACACTCGATCACATGTGGCTGGATGTGATCGTAAAACAAAAATATGAATAAAGTAAACATACCAATCTTGCGTCGATTTTGCAAGGTACTACACATTTCATCACATTATATTCTAGCGAGATTTCACTTACCTACTCAAAGATGGACGCTAACCCGCAATTTAGACACGTGGCTTCAGTGCTTTTAATGCGAGAATTCGCCGATATCTGGGTTAGACCTAGCTGTCTCAAGATTTCCTGGGCAAGTGAAGAATGCTCGTGTTGGCGCACTTTTAGCGGGACATTTCCGCTTGGACACGTGATCCATAGCGGGCATCATGTGACCTTAGCCTCGTTTTAGACGCTCCAATCAATACTGTTAAAAGTCACGTGATGTTTTCCTAAGTGGCCTAAACTGGTTCTCCCAAGTTCAAGCAGTTCTAAATTAAAATGGGTTTCTCGCTACCGAGGTCATTGGTCAACAATGACGTCGTATCTAAAAATAGCGAGGAGAAAATACCGAACGCTAGGAGATTTTCCGCAAGTGACAATTCCCGGGACTTTGCGATCATGCATTGAGGATGAGAAAAAATGATGTCACGTAAATAATAAAAAAAAAATGAAGAGAAGATTGGGCAAGTTGTCACACAAGCCCCTCCTCAAGTTTGACGTTCCGTCCAACTCCTCTGGTCCTGTCTTCCTCTTCTTTTTCAGTTTCTCATATCTCCTAGGTTGCGTCCGGATGTCTGCTCAAAAAATCTGCCCCTACGTTGTTCTTCCCAGGTAAGTATTCTGGTTTTCTTCCTAGTTTTCCTTGGATGCCTACGTCTGCAGCAATGCTTCCCTAGGTCCTGTAACTGGTCTACCCTATGTGTTGAGGTTACCTGGTTACACTCTGAACAGGACTTCACATATCGAGCTATGTCTTCTGTGATGCCGGGCCAATAATACCGGGTGGCTATCCTTTGATTTGTGGCACCATTACCCAGGTGTTCACTCAAAGTAGCACCGTGCCCCCATTCCATAACTTTATTTCTATATATGGATGGCACCACAAGCTGTCCATGACTTTTTAGCCCTCTGCCAGCTTTCCTGTGCAAGAGTCCATGTTCCATATAAAAGTCACCCTTTCTCCGAGGGTTATGTGAGTTTTGCAATTTGCCAAAGCAAGGCCCCAATGTGCTATCAGCTGCTTGAGCCCTTTTCATCTTATTCGGATGAATTTCTAACTTAGAGTCCCTCTCTATGCATTTGGAGTCAGACCTGGTCTGGACGGCAGTCATAACCACAGGCTTTACTGGTTCTCCTAAAAAGACATATCTACGCCCTAACATCAGGGGGTAGAAAGGATCCTCTAAAACTGCAGCATTGATCTCCCCTTCCACATAGCGACAACTGACCTGAATCTTCGCTATGGGCAAATTTAAGGGTAATGCTCCCTTGAGTGGCCCCTGGATATCCACTGTTTCTGTGGTGAGTTGTTCGGGGTGCACCAGAGATGAAGAAACGACCGCGTCGTAAGACAAACCTGTGTCATACATCCCGATGACTTGGTTGCCATTCACGGTCACTGTCTCCTGTATAGGTGGGTGATGGAGGCTATTCTGACTCACTGTCAGTTCCTTCCTGTCAACAGCCCTCACCTGCAAACATGCAACATGATGTGGATGGTTTTTCCTTCTGCACTCGGCAGTATTGTGGTTGCTCATTTTGCACGTCTTACACCACTTTTCTCCCCGCCTCTGAGGCTGGAAAGCTGATCTCTGAGTAGTCTTGTAGTCTGGCTTGTCATGCTTTTTGAAGTGGTGGTAAGGTAGATTCATTTGGGGGTCCAAGTGGGCCTGAGGTGTCGGCCTCGATAATTCTTCCGGTTGGTTCCACCGGGATGGGTCATTCTCCGTTAGCGCTGCCTGATAACGTTCCGCCAACTGGACGATAGATTCTAAAGTGCTGGCCCCATTCTCTGTCAGAAATCTTCTCATGTCGGAAGTCATGGTGTCCTTCAGTTGTTCAATAACGACCATCTCCTTCAGACCTTCCCAATCATGAGAAAAATTCCCTAGGGCACCCCACTTTTCCACGTACGAATCCAGTCTAGCAGCAAATTGAGCAAAGTTCTCTCCGACTTCCCAACTAGAGTTACGGAACCTCTTCCTATAGGCGTCAGCATGTAGCTCATAACGTATCAGGAGTGCCTTTTTCAGAGAGTCATAGTCATCCTGTAAACCTGGAGGAAGCTTGCTATACACGTCATAAGCGGTTCCTCTAAGCCCTTGCGACAGTTTCAGGTTCCACTTGCTCTTCTCCAAACCAAACGTGGTGGCAAACTTCTCAAATTTGTCCAAATACCTATCGATCGAGTCGGCTTGTTCCGAGAAAGCTTCAAATGGAAACGTCAAGGGTCCCAAAGTTGACATGTGTGAGGATGGCAAAGGTCCTATGCTCCCCATTTGCAAGGAGGGCATATTATCTGACCGTGGCGATAGGTTGCCTGAGGAGGTAGATGCTGTCGCACCGGCTACCGGTTCAACTCTTTGAGCTTGTCCCTGCATCTCTAACTGCTTCATCTTCAGTGCATGCTCGCGTTCATCTCTCTCGCTTCTTTCCCTAGCGTCTACAGCTTTTATCCTCTCATCTATTTCTGCTAACTTTATTCGCTCTTCTCTTTCAGCTTTCGCTGTTTCTCGAGCGTAATACTTATCAGTCTCAACACTGACATAATTTGCAAGGTCCACCCCACTATAACCTAGATCTCGACCGGCCTCCCCTAGTGCTGCCTTAAGCTTAACTATTTCAGCCATCTTTTGCAGTTAAAGTCCACACTGAGTAAGCTAGTGCTACCTTCCAATAGTATTTCTAACAACAAGTAAATACTAATTATTTATCAGACTGCTGTAGAATGAAATTACTACAGTTATGGAGACTTAAGGTCTGTAATTCAATGAAATACAAATCATGAACTAACTTAATTAAACACAACATATATAAAGGGATTCACCAATCAATGCCTGAAATTCTAGAAAAAATGTTTTCTGTCTTTCTAGAGCTCACTGTGTGAAAATACATGTGTTAAAATGGTATACTGTAATGACTGAATGGATGATACTATCCCAGAGGTATGATAAAATACATAAGTTCAAATCCCGGACCGAGACACCAGTGTCACGTAGCGTTTAAAGGATAAGAGAATTATTTAGAGGAAATAATAGATCTGATGTGGAAGATTTGGCTCAAGGAATCCCTGCTGGGTTTTCCCACTTCCGAAGGGTGACGAAGAGGGTAAATTCTCCTAACTCGACAGGTCTGGAAAAGATTGTAAGGAGATATTTGGTCTCTCGCTACCGTCGTCCCCTTCTCAGTTATCTATTATTATTATTCTTTAATTTACATTATATTTTACGAGCCCCCCCCCCCCCCTCCCTTATAAAGGAAGATAAACATAGACAATATTCAACATCTAATAGAAGGAACAAAGCATGGGGTACAGTATATACACCCAATTGGTTTATTGCAATAAAATGAATAGATGGTGAATGATAGTATTGTCGATGGAATTAGTGTCTGCTGTATGTATTATGTGTCTCACAATTCAAGTGTGTTTCATCATGGATGACGAAATTTTGTGGCATTGATTAGGTGAGTTCCCTTTTTCGTGGGACTTAGCTTTTCAGCCCCTGGCTGATAGTGAAGTGAGGTTAGTTCTCCGGTCTCCTGACGTTGCCCCAGGTAGGTCTTGAATGGTTCGGATTTTCCTTCTCTGTGCTCGACTCCGTATTCTGCGCTGAGATTGGACTGTCGTGCAAGGCTCCACCATAGACTGAAGACAAATACGACGGCTTCATTAATTTACTAGCTTTAGAAATCAGTCTTTCCCTAAGCCGTCCTTCTGCCAGTCATCTCAGATTTTAGTCTCTAACATCATATGTCTAGAGTCTAATCTTGAATTCAAGTTTCTCCTGTCTGTCCTTTATTATATTTCTCTGCCCCAGTGGCAGTATTATAATTCTTTAGACTGATTTATCGTCAACTTAACCCGATGAATTATTATAAATGTCAGTTAAACCCACCAAATTTATCATAGAAATGTCGGCAACAGTATTCTAGTTCTGTGCCTCTAGCCTAATCGTCATGTCATTATGATGAATTTAACAAATAATTGGGCATCAGTGTTTTAGAATTGTCTGACAACATTATCACACACTTCATGTCTGGTCGCATCGTCATATAATTTATAATGAATATATGTCACGGTCTGTCAACATTATCGTTAATATTAATTTCCGTTAGTCTAAGCGTCGGGTCGAAAATACTCAAATATTATGGAAATTAATAGCTATATATATATATTCCCGTTAACATTCTTATGAACATGTTGTACATATCCCGTGGGATCATAAATACACTCGATCACATGTGGCTGGATGTGATCGTAAAACAAAAATATGAATAAAGTAAACATACCAATCTTGCGTCGATTTTGCAAGGTACTACACATTTCATCACATTATATTCTAGCGAGATTTCACTTACCTACTCAAAGATGGACGCTAACCCGCAATTTAGACACGTGGCTTCAGTGCTTTTAATGCGAGAATTCGCCGATATCTGGGTTAGACCTAGCTGTCTCAAGATTTCCTGGGCAAGTGAAGAATGCTCGTGTTGGCGCACTTTTAGCGGGACATTTCCGCTTGGACACGTGATCCATAGCGGGCATCATGTGACCTTAGCCTCGTTTTAGACGCTCCAATCAATACTGTTAAAAGTCACGTGATGTTTTCCTAAGTGGCCTAAACTGGTTCTTCCAAGTTCAAGCAGTTCTAAATTAAAATGGGTTTCTCGCTACCGAGGTCATTGGTCAACAATGACGTCGTATCTAAAAATAGCGAGGAGAAAATACCGAACGCTAGGAGATTTTCCGCAAGTGACAATTCCCGGGACTTTGCGATCATGCATTGAGGATGAGAAAAAATGATGTCACGTAAATAATAAAAAAAATGAAGAGAAGATTGGGCAAGTTGTCACATTTACCTACTTTTCAAAAAAATATTACCCTTCTCACGTTTCCCCTAACAACTAAACTAGTATTTGCAGTCCAACTAATCGTGTTTAGTCTTACATCTCATTCCCGCCAATCAAATAGGAGTTAACATGGTAGGCTATTTCCGTAACGTAATGTTTTTCAAACACGTTATAAAAAAATTTTATGAGCAGAAATGATTCCATGCTGTCAGGCACCCCCACTATTGTATTTTGGCCATAACTATTTTATTAACAGACTAAAGGCGTAACACATAACATATTCTTGGTTAGCAAGTCCGGCCGTACAATAATATATAAGTTAAAGTGAGCTACATGGCGGCGTTCAAAATATGTGTTTTCCAAAGATAGTCGTATATTTGTTCTTTATTCCTTTTCGTTGTTTAGAACCGCCACCTGTCCTGTTGATAAACTCTGTAGTTGTTAACTCATACTGGCTACTAGTTGTTAAATCACGCTTTATTTGTTAAATGACGTGAATGTCCACCAGTTGATAAATGTAGATGTTGGGACTGGTGTAGTAAAGTGTAACGATTGTCAACTCATTAAACCCAGCACAGTTTTGGTCATACAGGTCATCTTGTCCTGGAACGTGATGAGGCTCCGACAAGAATGTGAGTGTAGACAATGAGTGTGTATATGAATGTCAGAACGCGAATGGTAGAATGATTCGATAGAGTTGACAGGTTGGTAGTACATCACTCATACTCACACTGTTCGAATTCAAGAAGTACTGGAACTACGGTGGTCTTTTTATAACATTTAATGAGACGCACACTTGGACAGTACGTGTATGGTTACAGGAACAAATGTCGACATAGACAGCATAATGTTGATCACAGGAATATCATCTTAAGTTAGCATTCATGCTTGGCAAATATCATAATGGAGCATTCGTAAATAAGCATTCAGAGTTCCATCATGTAAATCATCTGGCTTTACTGACTGGGCACGTCAGACCATAACCAATATATAGGAAGGCTCCTAGACCTAATCTCGTCTAGCGAATATCCCTTCACGTAAAGTTCAATATATATATTTTCCATAAAGATATAGGAATCCCAGACATGGGTTCTCACATGTAGCAGTGATCTCTTGGTTCATCGAGCGATAGTACAGGCATCCCTTTTTCTCACTCGATAAATACAAAGTATATGGATTTCAACATGGCTGTGCTTCTCTCGTGAGCTTCACTCACTATTGGATACAGACCAAAATTGGTCATTCGTTAAATGTCCTCATTTCTTCATAGCTTCTATCATAGAGGTAATTGAATAATATCATATAATCTAGTGCTGATACATAGGAATGTCCTCTTCCTTTGAATAAATATTCTTTTCAAAAGTACCACTGTGCATCTGCTTATCGACAACGATGGCGAAGCCCAAGTTCATAATAAATTGTGGTTTTACCTTTCTATGCGAAATATAACTTTGCCATTCCTTGGCAAAAGAGAATAAACACTGGGGTAAAGTACATACAACATGTCTAAATGACTATCACTTTTCCCCATCTACTTATAGATCACTTTTTCGGCAAAAAAGCTGGCTACAACAAAATTCGACATCTCGACAGGATGACAGCCATGAATCACACACCTTGCTAGCGATACTTCCGCTGCATAGCCTTTGACCTTTTCTAGCGACAACCAACATAGTTCGACTTAGAAATGTAAAGATATCCATATATAAGACAGACTCGTCCTACTCATACAAACACTACGTATAAATTCAGGCCATAGATATACTGAAGCAAGAACAATCTATTCCTACCCAGCCAAAGAATAAATCGCAGTAGGCCTAGACTCGTCCGCGGAATCCGATCGAAGATGACGGAACTCATTTCAAGGGAAGTAACTCAAAAATGACTTCTCCTTAAGCACTTAAAAAAGGAAATACTTTGTTTACAAAATATTTGCGAACATAATAAGTATATAAATGTATTATATTGCAAGATAGTAAAAAATTGCACTTTACAGTCTTACCACACCTCCCGGGAAAAAAAAAATAAAATTTTTTTTTTTAAATACATCTAGGAGCAACGTAGAATAGGCTCACAACGCAAGAATACTGCGCAGATGAAAATATCAGGAATAACTATAATTCCTAATATGACCGGTGAGAATATATCTCAAAATCTGAGAGAAATTGTTTCTCTATGAATAAATGTTTCCAGGAAGGTGTGATGTACGTATAATACAATTCTGGTAATTATACAATGCATACCAAAAATTCACACTATAATCTTAAATTTATGATTTATGAAGAAACAATCATCAAAGAACAGCGGTGAATAAACATCAATAAACCGCTAAGTAGAGATACCATCATTCTATTATTAAATTACAAATGTGTATCTTAGTAAAGAAACAAAAAATAACTGTTGTAAAGTTATACATATTTAAAAAACCCATATTTAACAGTTAAGTGGCATCATGTGGGCATCTGGACAGAATGTCCGCCATCACATTTTCTGAACCACGGATAGCTCGTACCGAGAAATGAAAAGGTTGAAGAGCGATTGCGTATCGAGTTGATCTCGAGCTCTTCAAGTTCTTACTTTGGATAGCCGTAAGAGCTTTTTGGTCAGTTTCCACCACGAAATGCGCGCCCAGAAGGAATCTTTGGAGTTTGAGAATTGACCAAACCATTGCCAATAATTCACGGTCTAAAACCGAGTAATTCCTTTCTGCAGCATTAAGTTTTCTGGATATATACATTACAGGATGCAGAGTTCCAGAGTACTCTTGCATTAGTGCCGCTCCAATCCCAGTGGATGAAGCGTCACTACGAAGAACGAATGTCTTATCTGTTGTAGGTAACACTAAAATAGGTGGTGATGAAAACATAGTTTTGATCTTCTCTAGTGAAGATTGGCATTCATGAGACCAGTGAACCATGTTAGGCGACCCTTTCTTTAATAGTGTAGAGAGAGGTGCCATGATAGAGGACAGATTCGGAATGAAACGTCCATAAAATTGTATGAGACCTAAAAGACTTCGCACTTGCTTTTTAGTCCTAGGGATAGAGATGTTAAGTATCTTAGTGATATTATGGTCTTCTGTCTTCAAGAAACCGTGACCTACTCGATGGCCTAAGAAAGCAATTTCGCTAAAGCCAATGCAAGCTTTAGATGGTTTTGCTGTCAGGTTATACTCACGCAGAGTTGATAATAATTCAACTAACCCTGAATAGTGATCTTCCCAAGTATCGCTGAAAAGACAGATGTCGTCTAGATAAGCAATGACATCTGACCGATACGATAGGATTCGACGCATCATGCGTACAAATGTAGCTGGTGCGTTCATAAGGCCGAAAGGCATAAAATTCCATTGGAAAAGGCCTCTGGGAGTAGAGAAAGCGGTAAGAGGTTTGGCGCGTTCGGATAATGGAACTTGCCAATATCCTTTAGACAAATCAAGTTTAGTGAAAAAATGCGATTTAGAAAGACGAGTAAGTAGCTCTTCTAGTAAAGGCATAGGTTCAGCATCGAACTTCGTAACTTGATTCAATTTGCGATAGTCAACGCAAAGACGTATGTTATTGTCTTTTTTTTCGAACAATAACCATCGGCGAAGAATATGCAGAAGTGGATGGTTCGATTATTTGTAAATCTATCATTTCATCCAACTCCTTTTCAACCTGTGTTTGGAAATGTATAGGGATAGGATAAGGTCTAACCCTAATTGGAGTATGTTCAGTTAGAACAATGTCATGCTCAATGACATGAGTTTGTCCAGGGATGTCAGTGAGGACATCCTGAAATGTTTGTAACATAGACGAAACTTGTCGCCGTTCTCCTAGAGACAAATCAGGAGAAACAGTAACGTCTTTCCATGATTCACTAGAATGAAGTGGGATCATTGGAAGCGGAAGATTAACATCCGAAAAACTTGTTTCCTCATCCTGTATTACAGACAGTGATGAGTAATGACCATGTTTGACATGAGAATCGTCCGTTGCCTGGAAAATAGGCTGTAGATAGTCAGGACGTTCATGGAACTCCGTAAGCATATTGATGTGGAAGGTTTTATGCTTCCCGTTAATATCGACGATGTAGTCAACATCTGAAAATTTCGATATTATATCGTACGGACCTTTCCAACTAATAAGGAGTCTATTTTCACGACAAGGTAGCAAAACAAATGCTTTGTCACCAGGACAAAGTTGTCGTAAAGTTCTCTTCTTATTAGCAAATTGTCTTGCCTTCTGCTTAGCAAATTCAGAAGAGGACGTTGCCAATTTGCATGCTTCTATAATCTTCTGTCTCAGCGCGATGACATACTCGTAAGAAGATTTTGTGTCATCGTCAATATTGTCAGCTGTTATAAGATCATGCAGCAAAGACATTGGGCCGCGCGGTCGCGCGCCAAAGACAAGTTCAAAGGGAGAAAACCCTGTATGTTCATTGGGGACCTCTCTGTACGCGAAGAGGGCCGCGGGTAAAACCCTATCCCAATCTTGAGGATGATCCTCAGTTATCTTCCCTAATAAGTTCTTAAGTGTTCTATTTAGCCGCTCGACCATCCCATTGGACATAGGATGATAGATGCTACTCAAAGATCTCTCTATCTGTAGAGTAGACATTACTTGAGACATGGTATCCGATATCAGTTGGGTGCCATGATCTGATAATATTTCTCCGGGGAATCCCAGCAGAGAAAATATAAGCCAAAGAGCATCTGCAATGTCAGCGGTAGTAATGCTCTTTAGAGGGATAGCCTCTGGCCAACGTGTGCACATGTCTACACACGTTAAGATAAACTGATGTCCTCTAGCAGATTTGATCTTGAATGGACCAATGATGTCTATCGCCATTTTCTGGAATGGACGAATAGGAATATCTGCAGCCTGAATAGGCGCAGCATGACGAGGACCTTTGGATTTGACTTCTTGACATACTTTACAGGATCGACAATAGATCCGTATGTCCTTGTTCACAAAAGGCCAAAAGAAAGCCGCAAGAACTCTTGACTTTGTACGGGAAAAACCCATGTGACCAGCACACTGAGAGTCGTGTGCATGTTGTAAGATCTTAACTCTCAAATTCTTGGGTACAAGAATCTGAGAATGACTTGACTTAGTGGAGTCTTGCACCATACGTACAAGTACGCCATTCTTCATTGTAATCCAAGATTTACAATTTGAATCTTTATTCGGATCACCTTTCGTTACAAGAGTGAAGAATTTCTTAAGAGTCGGATCTTCTTCTTGTTGTTTTATAAACGAGTCACGAGAAATTACCAAGGGATCATCTTGGTTATGCACTTCATTATCTTCAACAGATGAAGTTTCAGGCATATTGAGAGCTTGAGCTCTAGTGACTACCGCATTAGCAGATTGCATATTTTGATTTTCCCAAACGGAAATTTGCTCCGGAGTGCATTCTTTGACTCCGTGAATGCGACCGATGATAAGATCAGCGATCGGATTCGGCAAAAGACATGCGTGTACATCTCCTGTGAAGAAAGGAGTAGCAATCCTAATGATAGCGGTAGAGTATTTCTCTATGGTGCCGCCAAATGTTACGCATTTGACTACTTTGCCTGTAGAATGAGAAGGATCTATGAGTGACTGCCTAACCCCAATAGTTGTGCATCCAGAATCAAAAAGTACTGAGACTGGATTGTCATTTACTAAACCTTTGTGTAAGACAAGAGAACCTCTCCCATCATGCGCGATTGACGCAGGAAGAGCGGGAAGAGGATGCCCACAGCTTAAAGTAGACACTGTGGTTGGCTCAAATAATGTTTTGCATTGGGGGCACTGAGATGCTCTCCCAAAATCAAAAGCGGCACATGCCATATTATTAGAGTCATCATTATCTTTATTTTGTTTATAGGCTTCGTGGGACTCTTGCTGTGCAGAGTTCGCCTGGTAATGAGCTTTATGTTTTTTGAATTGTGCTCTACCTCTGTTATTATTGCCTCTGTACTTATCATTGTTTCCACTATTATAACCCCTACTCGGGTTTGAATCATAGCTCCTTTGGTTACTATCATCATATTCATTATAATGAGTATCTCGGTAATTATGATCCTGTTGTCTCCATGAAGGAAAACTTGGATAGTTTCTAGAATGACTTCCTTTGCGAAAGTTCCTGTAATTATGACCACCCCTGAATCGAGGGCTGTCAGCTCTTCTCCAGGTATTCGAAGAAGAACCCTGAAATGATTGGTTACCTTGGTTCTGATAACTGTAATAGTTACCTTTTTTATTAAACCTATTTTGAGGTCCTTGGAATTTGTGAGAGTGATTAGGGTTGTATGGTGTTGCAGAAGCAACTGGCATACCTTCTTTAACCTTACTGTTGCTAATAGCTACGTCCGGATGTGCAGTGACGTATTGGGTACAATACTGTTCCATTTCTTTTAGAGACTTAGGTTTACGCTCATGTAAGAATTCGAGGAAAGGTTTATTTATACTTGACATAATCTTGTCTCTGAGTATCAAGTCCATAAGGGCTTCATAAGTTTTTTTCTGTTTTGGATAGCTCAATCCAACGATCAAATGTAAGACGTGTCCTTGCAATGAATTCTGAGAATTCTACACCTGCCTCAGGCACCATTGTCTTAAACAACTTCCGATAACCCTCTTCAGACAACTGATACTTCTTTAATAAGGCTGCCCTAATAACATCATAGTTATCTTTGTCAGCCTCTTCAACCAAACTTAAACTAGTCAGAGAATCACCTTTCAGATTTTCTGATAACTGGTTAGCATATTGTGATTTGTCTACATTATGGGCTCGACACGAGCGTTCAAATCTATTTAGCCAGAATGTTATGTCATCACTGGAAGGGTTGAACGCTGGTACCTTGACCTTGTAAGTAAAGGGTTTACCATTACCACCAGATGCTTGATTACCATCACTTATGTTTGTTAACTTTAACTTTTCTAACTCAAATGCTAAAAGTTCTTTTTGGTGTTCATGTTCTCTTATTGCTTTTTTCTCTTGAGCTTCAGCTTGTAATTTTCTCTCTTCTGCAGCAGCTTGTAATTTTCTCTCTTCTGCAGCAGCTTGTAATTTTTTCTCTTCAGCAGCAGCCTCATCTTTTCTTTTCTCTTTTTCCATTTCCATCTGGAATCTTTTTTCATCAGTCTGTATCTGCAATTTCTTTTGTTCATCCTCTCTTTGTAATTTTTTTTCCTCAGCTTCTAATCTTTTCTCCTCAGCTGCTAATTTCTTTTCTTCAATCAATGCTTTTCTTTCTTCAGCAGCAGCAGCTAATGCTTTGTCATATTGAGCAACTGCCCATTCTTCTAATTGCTGACCAGTCTTATCAAGAGCCCTGCCTTGTGTGATAAAATAATCTAATGTAGACATCTTGTCTAATAAGATCAGTAATTTGCAAAAGTAAATAAATTCACTTTCTTAGTCTTAATCAAAGACCTTGTATGATAACTTTGTAACCTGTGGAAAATAGTACTTAACTATCCCAATCACTGTGGGAAACAAGCCTTACAAAGGTCTTGTATAAATCCTTATATAATAACAGCTATAAGTTGCTGGTTCACTTTATAATATAAGTGCAGTGCACCAGAAATAGTGTTTTATATCATCAACTGTGTACCTTTAGTAATAGCAATTAACTATCAGTTGATTCTTGTACATCAATTTATATGATCAACTATATTTAAAATAGTGTATGTCGATCAGGCACAAAACAAAACAGTTATACAGAAGAACATGAAAACATTTGCGGAAATGAAATAAATCAAATGGGAAAAACAATAAAAGATAAACCGCAAGAGGATAACAAATACAAATAACGCCACAGTATATAAATATAAATTGAGAATAGAACTGAAAGATAGAATAGGGTAGACCAACAAATTACAAACAAATCAAAACAAACTAAAGAACAGAGGAATATTACAAAAACAACAATGAGTACAGTCTTCACAGCTAACACTAATAGCAACAGCTGTCGCAGCAAATTTTCAATCAAGAAAATTGCACCTATAGAAACGCGCACATCAGACCCTCTATTACGTGGGATACTCTGTTGTGTGACACCGCCCAACCAAAACAACAACCCGCTGGATACAAACAAATATCACATATATAAATATTTAAACATAAATACATAAATGCATAAATAGTATGGCAATATGATGTAAATAGAGTGTTGCAGAAAGAATGTGTTGGAAAGAAGGCTCAGTTACACTGCCTAATAGTACAGTACTGTGGTACTTTATTAAACAAATACTTCTGGTCTAATTATTTTAAATTCAACACAGAAATAGAAGCTCCATCGTTGATGTGAATGATAACAATCGATGTAGGACTTCTCAGTTCAATAACATTTCCTTTCGCAAACACTGTCAAATATTCTCCAGTCCTGATGTGTAATGTTCTATGTTTCAACCAAGCTTGCTGTGTAACACTGTCAGTTGTATGGCAAATGTCCAACGAACCAAATGTCAACAAATGCTGACCTAGTTACTGCATACTGTCGACAGGACAGGTCACGCTGACATCACTGTAGAGTTGTACTGTTGATGTATTTGTGTGTCGTAACAGACCCCAAGAAACGTCTGGTCTCAGTAGTTTACTTCTCAATATGGTCACTGTGCAGGTTGACCCAGGAAGCTGGCACACCAGTTGTTAAACTCTGTAGTTGTTAACTCATACTGGCTACTAGTTGTTAAATCACGCTTTATTTGTTAAATGACGTGAATGTCCACCAGTTGATAAATGTAGATGTTGGGACTGGTGTAGTAAAGTGTAACGATTGTCAACTCATTAAACCCAGCACAGTTTTGGTCATACAGGTCATCTTGTCCTGGAACGTGATGAGGCTCCGACAAGAATGTGAGTGTAGACAATGAGTGTGTATATGAATGTCAGAACGCGAATGGTAGAATGATTCGATAGAGTTGACAGGTTGGTAGTACATCACTCATACTCACACTGTTCGAATTCAAGAAGTACTGGAACTACGGTGGTCTTTTTATAACATTTAATGAGACGCACACTTGGACAGTACGTGTATGGTTACAGGAACAAATGTCGACATAGACAGCATAATGTTGATCACAGGAATATCATCTTAAGTTAGCATTCATGCTTGGCAAATATCATAATGGAGCATTCGTAAATAAGCATTCAGAGTTCCATCATGTAAATCATCTGGCTTTACTGACTGGGCACGTCAGACCATAACCAATATATAGGAAGGCTCCTAGACCTAATCTCGTCTAGCGAATATCCCTTCACGTAAAGTTCAATATATATATTTTCCATAAAGATATAGGAATCCCAGACATGGGTTCTCACATGTAGCAGTGATCTCTTGGTTCATCGAGCGATAGTACAGGCATCCCTTTTTCTCACTCGATAAATACAAAGTATATGGATTTCAACATGGCTGTGCTTCTCTCGTGAGCTTCACTCACTATTGGATACAGACCAAAATTGGTCATTCGTTAAATGTCCTCATTTCTTCATAGCTTCTATCATAGAGGTAATTGAATAATATCATATAATCTAGTGCTGATACATAGGAATGTCCTCTTCCTTTGAATAAATATTCTTTTCAAAAGTACCACTGTGCATCTGCTTATCGACAACGATGGCGAAGCCCAAGTTCATAATAAATTGTGGTTTTACCTTTCTATGCGAAATATAACTTTGCCATTCCTTGGCAAAAGAGAATAAACACTGGGGTAAAGTACATACAACATGTCTAAATGACTATCACTTTTCCCCATCTACTTATAGATCACTTTTTCGGCAAAAAAGCTGGCTACAACAAAATTCGACATCTCGACAGGATGACAGCCATGAATCACACACCTTGCTAGCGATACTTCCGCTGCATAGCCTTTGACCTTTTCTAGCGACAACCAACATAGTTCGACTTAGAAATGTAAAGATATCCATATATAAGACAGACTCGTCCTACTCATACAAACACTACGTATAAATTCAGGCCATAGATATACTGAAGCAAGAACAATCTATTCCTACCCAGCCAAAGAATAAATCGCAGTAGGCCTAGACTCGTCCGCGGAATCCGATCGAAGATGACGGAACTCATTTCAAGGGAAGTAACTCAAAAATGACTTCTCCTTAAGCACTTAAAAAAGGAAATACTTTGTTTACAAAATATTTGCGAACATAATAAGTATATAAATGTATTATATTGCAAGATAGTAAAAATTGCACTTTACACCTGCCTTTTCCACTGTTATGTCATACTAAAGTCAGGAGCTTAGATGTAAATCAGTAGAATTTCATATTTCCTAATAAGCATTTTTCATGTTTTTAAACCTGATTCTTGTAGTAGTAGTGTTTTTTTATCACTGACTATTTGAAAAAAAGTTAGTGCTTCATGCCTTACGCATGGGTTTTGCGTTCACTTTTGATCGCGAAACGCGTGTTAGTGTTGCATGCTTCCTGCCTTCAGTCGTCCCTCTCTCTCTATCCTACTTTCATCTGTCTTTTAGTTACGCCGTGTATAAAATGGAATGGATGAAATATTAAATCTAGGTCATCACTGAGCGCCTATCTCAAGGTTTTTCTAAGAAATGCAGTACCCGTTTTATTTTTTGAAACGCGTGTAGTGATGCAGTAGGCTTTTACTATCAACGTGAAAACGTTACGATTTGCAGACGAAGCAGAAAAAGGGGGATTTTTGTACGCCATTGTGACAGCACTGTTCTCTTTTACCTTTTCTCTTTCCTGTTATTGAAGTAATTCGTTAGGGGTTTCATTTACTTTTTAATTTATATATGGGTATTTAGAATGTCTCACGACAGATTCTCCCCACTTAAAACAGACGTTATATGTCAGTCTATAATTCTATATACACATAGAGAAATTTATTATTATTTCTGGGGCTTACGGTGATTCTCATCACACGGATGGCGGCTTAAAAAATCCGCTCCCAGATTTGTTTTTCCAGATATATACTCTATGCTAAACTCAAATGGCTGCATCAATAAGGACCAACGGAGTAATCTCGAGTTCTCATGCCTAGCCTGTGCTAGAAACGACAAAGGTTTGTGATCCCTTTGCAACTTAAATGCCTTCCCATACAGATAAATATTGAATTTCTTTATCGCCCATATTACTGCAAGACATTCTTTTTCGCTAGTTGAGTAGTTGGTTTCAGCTTTATTCAACTTTCTGCTAGCATATGCCACTGGGCTTAATTCCCCATCCAATGCATCTGATCTCTGTAGCAGAGTTGCACCTAACCCAATATTACTGGCATCCGTTCTTACAATGAATTCTTGACTTAAGTCAGGTAATTTCAAAATAGGTTTGCTTGTGAGCTTTTCCTTCAATTCATGGTAAGCCATTTCACATTGTGGTGTCCATGTAATTCGATCTGGATTTCCCTTACGTGTCAAATCAGTTAACGGTGCACATATGGAATTAAAGTTTTTGGTATACTTTTGGTAGAAACCACATAATGAGACAAAGGATCTCACGTCTTTTTTGGTTTGTGGTCTCGGGGCTTTCTTTAGTTTCTCTAAATTCTTTGGGTCAGGGGTCATGTTTCCCTGATAAACTGTGTGTCCCAAGAATTCCAATTCTTTACATCCAACGCAACATTTGGTTGGTCGGGCTGTTAAATTCGATTCCCTAAGTCGATTAAACAGCATGTTCAGAGAGTCAATGTGTTCCTCAAATGTTTCTGTTGCTATAAGGATATCATCCATGAAATTTGTAATGCATGGATTATTCAGAGGGTCCAATAATTTTCTCATCATTCTAGAGAAGACACTAGGCGCATTCTTCAATCCAAATGGCAATCTGTTAAACTCATAGTGTCCCTCTGAGGTACTAAAAGCTAGGTATGGTCTAACCTCAGGTTTTACTGGAATCTGATAGTATCCTTTACTCAGATCCACTTTTGAGAAATATTTAGCTTTATTTAGCCTGGCAAACAACTGATTTGTATCCGGCAATGGATCCACCTGTCCTTCTGTAATAGCATTCAGTCTCCTGTAATCTATACAGAGTCTATGTTCTCCAGAGGGTTTCCTTAAGAGCACCACACCGGAACTGTACGGAGATTCACTGTGTGAAATAATTCCTTCCTTCAACAAATAGTCTATCTCTTCCTTCAAAGCTTTCTCCTTAGCAAAAGGAATCGAATAGGGTTTCATACAGACAGGTGTGGAGTCTATCAGTTTCATATCATATTCCATTAAGTTCGTATGCCCTGGTCGGTCTGTGAGCACCTCTGTATGATTATCTAGAACCTGTTTCACTCTCTCTTTCTGATTTTTCGTTAAATGTGTACTGATTTTCACCTGTGCCGCTGTCTCACAGGGGTGTAATGGATATTCAAATGATGAAAGTGGTTCCTTTTTCATCTCCATGGCAATGGACAAGGTCAACAAGTGTGTCTCTTCCTGATTTTCTCTTTCCAAGTATTTCTTCAGGAGATTCACATGATAGATTTTTTCTTTCCCCTTCTTATCTATCTTATAATTTGTTCTAGACACCTTCTCTAGAACTGTATATGGACCTTGCCATCCAATTTGTAACTTATTCTGACTACCGGGTAGAAGAAGCAGTACCTTCTCTCCCACAGCCAAATCTCTGTTTTTTAGCTTTCCTGTTATAATAGGCAGCATGTTTCTTCCTGGCTTGTCTCAAATTTTCATTGGCAAGTTTCCAGCCAGTTTTTAAACGAGTGGTCAGCTCATTCACATATTGGTATGAGGATGTAATATTTTCCTCTGCCTTTTCATCAGTCCACGTTCTTAACAGCGCTTCCAGTGGACCTTTTATTGGCCTTCCAAATAATAATGTTGCCGGGGCCATTCCGGTTGAACTATGGGGTACCTCCCGATAAGCAAAGAGGGCGGCGTGAAGGTACTGATCCCATGTATCTGGTTTTTCGTGTGCCAACTTTCTCAGGATCGACATCAACGTGCCATTAAATCTTTCCACTTGGCCATTTCCTTGAGGATGGTACACACTACAATGGAAGTGTTTGGCCTGGAAGATCCTGAAAACTTCTGTTAGTTTCCCCCTGAACTGAGAGCCATTATCAGTCAAGATTTGATTGGGAAAGCCTAACCTTGTGAAAATTGTGAGCAATGCCTCTGCCACATGTTTAGAGTCAATGGATGACAGGGCTACCGCCTCTCCCCACATAGAACAAGTGTCCACCAGAGTCAGAATGTAGCTGTTCCTCCTCTTGGTTCGAGTGAGAGGTCCCACAATGTCCACGGCAACTCTCTCAAAGGGTGTTCCCACTATGGGCATTTCTCCCAGAGTTGCTGGTGCAGTCCAATGCTTAGGTGCTACTCGTTGGCACTCTGGACAGGATTTTACATATCGTTTGATATCTTCAGTTATCCCTGGCCAGAAATAGTGACAAGCTATACGCTGTCCTGTTGCGCTGATCCCCATATGACCACTGAAGGGAATCGCATGCCCTAGTTCCAACACTTTAGTCCTATATGAAGTGGGAAGGACCAGCTGTCCGTGACCATTGGATTCAGATCCAGCCTTCCTATAAATCAGTTTGTTCTTCATATAAAATTCTCCCTTGCCTGGAGGTGTGTGTGATTTGGGCAACTTCTTGAAACACGGCTTGAGTGTTTTGTCCTCCGCCTGTGCCTTCCTCATCTCATCTGGATGAGTATTTATGGGATTATCCTCCTCCTTTTTAGACTGTGATCTGGTCTGCACTGTCGCCAATATCACAGGTCTCTTGGGATTCCCCAAGAAGACATATCTACACCCCAATATCAGAGGGTAGATTGGCTCATTTATCACTGCTGCTTTTATGATTCCTTCCACATATCGCGTTTTCACCTTTATCCGGGCGACGGGAAGTGTCATGGTAGCTACATCCTTGGTTGCAGTTTGAATCTCCACTGTTTCTGTGGTGTATTGATCGGCCTGCACCAGGTGAGAACTCACAACGGAATCATAATCTAAACCTGTATCATATAAACACCGTATGGTGACACCATTACAGATGACATCTTCACACACTGGGGGGTGGTATGGTTCCTGTAGTTCCGCAGGTTTGACCTTTTTTCCCTTTTTCCCAGATGTCATAGCAGCACAATGAGGAGGTTTCCTTCTACAATGGTCAGTGTCATGATTGTTCATCTTACAATTTTTACACCATCTCTTTCCTTGGTTGAAAGATTTTCTTTCATCATATTTCCTTTCATCGAATTGTGGGGTTTTATTTTTATTGTCATACCGTGGCCTATCAAATTGGTGCTTACCTTTGTTTTGATCTCTGGGATCAAATTTATTAAAGTTCTGTGGTGCCTTAAAATTGTCCACCTGTTTCTTTTTATTACCTGTTACCTCTGCCTGAGCCGCTTGATACCTTTCAGCAACATTTAGCAACTCACCCAGCCTCTCTGCACCTTGTTCCATGAGAAACGTTCTCAGGTCTGGAGCCATGGACTCTCTTAATTGTTCTATAAGGACCATTTCCTTAAGATCTTGGGTTTTCCCCAGAGAAGTCCATTTCTCCAAGTATGTCTCTAACCGTGCAGAGAACTGGTGATAGGTTTCACCTGACAGTAGTTTAGCGTTCCTAAATTTTTTCCTATAAAATTCTGCGTTCTTTTCATATCTTAAAAACAGAGCCTGCTTTAGCATGTCATAATTTTCTTGATCACTTCTGCTCATTTTGGCAAAAACTTCATAAGCTGCCCCACGAAGTCCTTGAGATAACTTTAAGCTCCACCTTTCTCTCTCTAACCCATACGTGGTAGCTAATAGTTCGTATCTATTTAAAAAAGCTCTCAATATCATCGTCTTTCTCAACAAAATGATCTAAATGAAAATTCATAGCTGAGGTTGAGGCTCCCTGACTAGCAGTAGCATCGGAGGTAAAGGGACTGGCACCATTTTCAGGAGCATGGCCTTGAAACTCAAACTCCCTTAATCGTAGCTCATGTTCCCTTTGTAATCTCTTCTCCTCCTTTTCTGCTTCCCTCTCTGCAGTCAATCGCTTGTCTTCCCTTTCTGCAGCTAATCTCTTGTCTTCCCTTTCTGCTTCTAATGCTTTAGCCTCAGCCTCTAACTTTCTTTCGGCCTCTTTTTCTAATCTTCTTTCTTCCCGTTCAATATATTTGTCACATTCAGCAGTGACATAAGAAATCATAATTTGCCCGTCCATTCCTAACTCTTTCGCAGTCTGTACAGCAGCAGATCGAAATTTGGCCAGGTCCGCCATTTTCTAACAGGTAAATGTAAATAATATCTAACTAAACAATATAATCTATAATTATTTATTTAATGACACCACAGGCACTGAGAGCTCAACCTTATTTAATTCCACCCAGGGATACCTTTTAATTCTTATAATTCCCAATATATATAACAGGAGAAAGTTCAATATCCCGGACGAGCCCCCAATATATGTGGTAAAGTGGGATGATATAAATATTTATCGGGGACTTAGTGTGCTGACTGAGATCAGCTGTGAAGGTATCTGTATCTAATAAGTGTGATGTATTACAGGTGACCTTACTTGCTACCACATTTATATCTCAGTCAGAATTATTCTGGAATATTGTGATGACTACGTTGAATGTCTAGGGTTATGCAAATGATGAAGTGTAAGTCACAACAACAACAGACACATAAACAATTTAATTTATTTCACAGCACTTTACAACACTGTGACAATCACACACATGTAACACTCTATAAGATCATCTTAACTGAGTCAGTTTTAAAAGTCAAATATATCTATGTATTAATTCCTTTACATAGAGATATCCTGATTCAACTACACAGTGAACCAGGAATCACAATCAATTATAATTACAAGTAGTATGTACACAGTTTATCAATATAATCTTGGTATTGACATATTTTATTATTCTTATCTTATGTGTGTAAGTTGTGAAGTAGTAATATGAGTTAATACTGGTTTTGTTTTTCAAGCTAGAGTGTTGTTTGTCCTCATGACATCAAGTGTTTGATCCTTGTGGAAATATTATTGGGAAAAATTCACAGTTCCTGTCAATTTAAACAGTTTATAGGCCCTCTTTATTTACTGTCAATTTTAGAGGGGGGGGGGGGGCACATATTGTTGAGCTCCTTTGGCCACAAATTCTTAACTTTCGTGATGACTGCAGGAAAAGACTCCTCTGCTCGATTACTTCAATGAGTTCTGGAGCCACCTCACTGGTCGCTATCTGGACCAAGGAGTATGCTGTCAGCCTCAGGATTCAGCACAACTCAGGCCAAATGCTGCCTCAATGACTTAGGACCACCGTCCCTGAAACAAGAAGGTTGTACCTCCTACTTCAGAACTAATTTATACTCTATTTCTACACTGAGCACAATACATAACAAACACTTGCGTTCAGTGCTGTAGGCCACTGCTAGCTTCATCTGAAACAATTTACACCAGTATACTCCTCCCTAATGGTTACTACGCCTCTGCAATTCCAGCATTATTTCTTTCTAGTCCATAAGATAGGTGTCAGTGTACTGTTTGGCAATCCCATGCAGTTTTACTTTTTTCCGACACCTCCTATTCAGGTTGGAGCAATATTTAGGCTATTCTCATGTTGGCCACTGAACCACACACATAGATAGACATAAATTATCAATTCACATTCAATTTTCATTAAAAAGATATCAAATATTTCAAGCTTACCACAATTCATGGAAAAATAAACAGTTTCGTTGACTGGCAATGAATAGGCACAACTTCCGATCTGCCTCTGTCCCAGGCTTTTATTTAGAAAAAATATGCACTGGTGCTCAACGCACTGTTTCTTAGTAGGTTTATTACAAGATGTGGCCCGGAACAGACGCCCTGAATTGAGTATATTGGCAGCTCTAACCAATCATGCCATGTTTACCTACTTTTCAAAAAATATTACCCTTCTCACGTTTCCCCTAACAACTAAACTAGTATTTGCAGTCCAACTAATCGTGTTTAGTCTTACATCTCATTCCCGCCAATCAAATAGGAGTTAACATGGTAGGCTATTTCCGTAACGTAATGTTTTTCAAACACGTTATAAAAAAAATTTTATGAGCAGAAATGATTCCATGCTGTCAGGCACCCCCACTATTGTATTTTGGCCATAACTATTTTATTAACAGACTAAAGGCGTAACACATAACATATTCTTGGTTAGCAAGTCCGGCCGTACAATAATATATATAAGTTAAAGTGAGCTACATGGCGGCGTTCAAAATATGTGTTTTCCAAAGATAGTCGTATATTTGTTCTTTATTCCTTTTCGTTGTTTAGAACCGCCACCTGTCCTGCCTTTTCCACTGTTATGTCATACTAAAGTCAGGAGCTTAGATGTAAATCAGTAGAATTTCATATTTCCTAATAAGCATTTTTCATGTTTTTAAACCTGATTCTTGTAGTAGTAGTGTTTTTTTATCACTGACTATTAGAAAAAAAGTTAGTGCTTCATGCCTTACGCATGGGTTTTGCGTTCACTTTTGATCGCGAAACGCGTGTTAGTGTTGCATGCTTCCTGCCTTCAGTCGTCCCTCTCTCTCTATCCTACTTTCATCTGTCTTTTAGTTACGCCGTGTATAAAATGGAATGGATGAAATATTAAATCTAGGTCATCACTCAGCGCCTATCTCAAGGTTTTTCTAAGAAATGCAGTACTCGTTTTATTTTTTGAAACGCGTGTAGTGGTGCAGTAGGCTTTTACTATCAACGTGAAAACGTTACGATTTGCAGACGAAGCAGAAAAAGGGGGATTTTTGTACGCCATTGTGACAGCACTGTTCTCTTTTACCTTTTCTCTTTCCTGTTATTGAAGTAATTCGTTAGGGGTTTCATTTACTTTTTAATTTATATATGGGTATTTAGAATGTCTCACGACAAAATACACCAAAACCAGGGGTTTGGAGTTTCTTACTTGTTTTGTTGAAACGCTCCAGCACTTCTTCCCAAACGACTGTTAAAATAGCATATTCCAGCTGTACCAACTGGTTGTATAAATTCTTTGCACCTCGTTTACATTCAGGCTTCTCTTCTGAGTCTTCAAACATATATCTGAGAGTTTGCAAAATACCCATATATCCATTTTTAATTGCCCGGACGGCTTCATAGTGTGCTTAAACACTTAAGCTCTTTAGAGACAAATGTAGATTGCCCTGCGTGTTTAAAATCCCCCATCTTCGTGGAGATCCAGAAAAGAAAACATACAGCTCCTGCAAAATGCCAAAATAGTCAACAACATCAGGTACAGTAGACACTGCCTTTTCTCCAACAAGGTTAAGTGAAAGGGCTGCACATGGTATATAGTCTGCATACCTGTTAATGTTTTTAAAGAATGCTTGCAGCCCTTTCTCCGAGCCCTTAATGTTAGATGCATTATCGTAGAACTGAGCACGGATATTTTCAAGTGAAAGCTTATGTTCACCCAGGACTTGTATTTTGTTGAACAAGGTCATGGATGAATGGTTTTTCCATCGGTAAAAATGTTAAAAATCTCTCACAGGGTTTTCCATTATAGCAGTATCGAACTACAATTACCAGCTGGTCAACATGTGTCAGGTCAGGCGTAGAGTCAACAATAATAGAGTACTATTTGGTGTCTAGGTTGTTGATTTGATTCACAATTTCCTCTTGCACGTTTTCCCACAATTTCTAACAAATCTTCATACACGGTTTTGGATAGGTAAGTAGCATTTACTTTTTCATTTTTACATTTCTCGAGATGTTCATGTAAAAATGTGTCGAATTCTGCAATAAGTTCAATGGCCCCCATGAAGTTTCCATTATTTGGTGAGCCCCACTTCTCCTCATGACCTCTAAATGCCAAAACTCTTTCACTTAAAAACTTTATAACAGCTACAACTTTATTTTGAAAAAAAACCTATGTCTTGCATTAAACAATTCTGTATGAAATCATTATCAACTGTTATGGGCCAGTTTTCGAGGCCACTGTATTATTTAAAATCACTGAATTTGCTTCCTGTTTCATGTTTCTGCTCAGTCTCTGCTTGTTCCGCGGTACTTTCATGTTGACCACTGTGATCGTCATCTGTATCAAAAGCGTCAACAGTGGGTTGAATATTGCTAGAAAGAGCTCCCACACTTTGTGCACTATCAATGGCTTCAATGGTGTTTGCTTGGCTTGTTTCAACTGCAGGTGTTGACAAACTTGACATTGCTAAATAGTTTGTTAGTTTTTGACATTTAGAGATTTCGTCAGATCGCTTTTCCTTAGTTTGCGTTTTTAGACTTGCCCAGAATCGTGATGCGTTCAGAGCAGCTGTAATGGAGACAACGTTCTGGAAAGAATATGTCACATGATGAATTGAATTACACTATATTATTAGTATTATTATTTTTTTTAAACCCCTTCTTATACAGTAGACTAAAAATTTTTAAGCAATGTGGACTAAAGTCGCTTTTGGGGCCCCTCCGGGATTAAGGGCCCTGAAGCTTAAGCTTCATTAGTTTCATAGTAGATCCGCCACTGGTCAGACCCATACCCAATTAACCATAGTTTTTCACGTTTGTGTGTCTTGTTGTCACATAATTGTGTGTGGGTGTAGTTAAACTTATATTTCTAGGTATAGGGAGGGGCAAGATTGTCTTGTACTAAAAGATAGCCGTATAGATAGGCTGGACTAGAGAAACTTCTCATTCCAGAGACAGATCTTCTCCTTAAACT